>CM067369.1:12999678-13022178 GCA_034401795.1 Chaetoderma sp. LZ-2023a | reverse complement strand
ATTTCTTTCTCTTTCTATTTCTATTTTGATCTTTCTTCTTAGCCATTTTAGCTTTCTAACCAGAAACACGCGTCTCACGCGTCACTACACCTCTCGGGCCGCGCGCCTACACAGGAAGTCTATAATTCCTGCCTAGCATGCGCCCGTATGTTCAATCCGCATAGCGTGACCATTTGACATGGGTGTCAAACTAGGAGGGGGTGGTGTGACACAGGTTGACCTGGCAGGTACTGTCCGTCCCAGCCAAGCTGGGTACGGGCCGCCCGTCCTGGGGTCGCTCCCATAACCACATGCCCCTGGGTAAAGCAATAAGCGTGCATAAGCCTATACAAAAGGCATTTCGTCGTGAAGACGACTAAATTCATTAGAACGCGTAGTGCGCATGCGCGCGCTCGGATGCTTCATCGACGACACGCGTGTCAAGAATGGAGGCGAGTGTGTACCTCAAGTGTACCGAGTAGATACTGGTAAATACCTTTAATCTATTTATTTTCGTCGTTCTTGGTACAAATCAGGACCAGAATTTTACGAGCCTTTTAAAACTTCAAACCATTTTAAAATCGGTTCAGAAATGGCCGAGTTATCGTCGATTCTCACCGCTAAATTATGCTCAAAATATTTCTATAACGTCGTAATCGCGTATATATATAGCTAGATAGATGGTGATTTGTGTACACGTGACTTACTACGCCAGTCTACACATCTATATATATATATATATATGAAATTCTGTTGCAATTTTGCCGAGGTCAATTCTTAGATTGACTAGACTACTAGTAGGGTTGGACATTTAGAACAGACGGGCACCCGTTTAAACGTTTTCTTCATAAAATACCTAGTCAATTTATTAGGTAAACATTCATTACAGTACATCATCTATATGTACGTCAACATCAGCTCGGATCCAAATGAAGCCATAGCCAAAATATTGAAATCTATGGAATCATCAGCTACCAGAACCATGTAGCAATAAAACTATCAGCAGAGTAGAAAGTGTTATGGCTGCTCATCTCTCAAAGTGGACCAACCACCCCCCCCCCCCCCCCCACACACACAATTGCAAATGATTTTAGTGCCGCAACCTAATTCACTCTACATAAGACAGCTCACCACAGAGGCATTCTTCTCAAAGACTTTGAAAACCGCCGCCGAAACAGCAAGAATCGTGGTACCTGAGACACAGAACAATTGCAGGAGCTTCGAGCAGGAGCTAAATGGCAGGTGGCTGAATAATGTCTGCTGGTGACTCTTACATCTTTATGGGAGGGTCCAAGTGTGGTGGGACTATTGAGCGAGCGGGTGGAGAAAGGGCCTTTTTGGCAGAGGGACAGGTGTCTATTTGGTCGCAGCGCTATTCAGAGTCTTCACGCTGCATGAAGCATAGAGGATGGCGCCCGCAAATTTGGTGGCTATGGTGGATGTCCTTAAGAGTGAATCTTTCTAAAATATCGAAAGAGCGACACCTCTGATGATACTAGTTTGTTTCTTCACGTCGAGAGGGGTGCGAGATTGTCATCTGCAAGTGACGACTAAGATGATCAATCCACTTTTTGAGTAGTTACTAAGCGAAAAAGAATAGAAGAGCGGAGCCTTGGTAAGTATATTCCCAAGGCACAAAGTCACGCATTGACTTAGTCTTCGGCTGCCAGAGATCACAAAACCAGGAGGGCGGCACTTCTAAGAGTGGATGAGAAGTTCTGGGTGAATCTCTTTGAGGAAAAACGGGCACAGCACTGGTGGTGTTGACCATTCGTGTATCCAAGTAACTGCTTCGGGAAGCATCCTTTTTAGATGATGGGAATTCGGTGTACATATTCTGTAAATATTTTAACCTGCACAAGATGGCCGGTAACGCTTATATGCACCCTGTTGTAATGATACGCTTTAAGGAGTTGATTCACCATAATCGGAGGGTGATTCTCATAAAACAGGCAGGCGGGATGTCCACTACATGTAACAAGAAAGAAGAAGCACAATGCACAAGGAACCTAGTGAATCTGTAAGCCAAATGGAACAACTGTTATCCCTAGTCAGCAAGCTTGAACTGAGAGTAAATACTCTAACTGACGAGAACCAGTTACTTAAAACTCAACTTCTCGCCACACCACGTAGTTCTTCAGTCTAGAAATCCCCTCACGAAGTGAATCAATACGAGCCTCATGCTCCTATGCAACACCACCTAGACACATTAAGTCACAACATATCACAGGCAGTGGCAATGGTAACTGCATCCCTACTTGTAAACCTGACAGCGAAACTTACTAGCCACACTGTGAGTAGGGGTCCAGAGAAATATAATCACCCTGATACAGAATACCAAAGGTGTGCATATGAACAGACCAATGAGCATGCGCAGTGCCCTAGGCATGACAGATCAAATCAACTCCACAGCACTATGCATAGACCTCACCAGTGTAAAAGCCAACCACGCTACTCCGATCATGTATGTCAGATAAGGGACCAGTGCATGTGCCTCTGCGACATGTCAATTCACCAAACAGACAGAGTTGCCATCAACATTGTGATCCATTCCATGAGCAGCGTAGACACCAGTTAGACCATGTTTATTATACGTGGGATACAGACAGCCAGCAGACAGATCGACGATGTAATAGTAGTTCATATAAACAAAATGAACACAGCAGCAGCTATAAATATGGACGTGCTTGGTACCTACAACACAGACATGAACAGAGCTGGGAGCATGGACGTAAGATCCCCATCCCCCAACAGTGAACAAACGAGAACATGGCTACGAAACATGGCATAACTATAGACCTCGTCGCCAGTCTGAGCACAGTTATAATTCCCACTCCCAGTATAGGCGTGAGCGCGACTCTAATTCTTCCTCACGTTATAGATATACACGTGGTCATAGACCGGAAGGTCGTTAAGAGCACCATGCAGAATGTAAGCGTGAACAGGGGCATGAACCTCAGCCACAATACGGGGCTGGGCGTGGTCATAACTTAGAATCCAGACATGTGCTGAGTCATGAAACAGAATTACAATACAGAGATGGAAGCTGTGCTGAACAACAACAGCCACATAGATCTGAAAGCTGTCGTGAAAAACAACATTTAAATCCCAAGCATCATGGATCTGAGCTGCAAAGCTGGGCATGGTCCCAAATGACAGCAACTGTATAGACATGACGTGGGCTGCATGTACTACCGGGACATAACCGGGATCGAGAAAACCTAGGTCACAGACAGTATACTAACTCTAATTTTAGCTACAAGAGAAATGTCTCCGCAGGAAAACGTGAGATATACCAACATGATGATGGAAATCAGTCGCGTGCTGAAAACTACCAGCAGGGGAGGGAGAATCCTCAAACTCCCACTACTGGGGCAACTGTAATTAGTGCACGTAGTGTAGAAGGTCTAGTGTATGATTATAACCATGGGTCACAGCTCGACTGCGGTACCGGTATGCAAAATCGACACATTCTACAAAACCAATTCCTTAACAACCATCTTGTGCCGACAGAAAAGACTGCACCAGAAGTTCCCCCCACAGAAGCCTGATTGTGACGTAGAATTTGAACTTATAGAGTTTGAAAGCACTGCTGATGTACCCCCATGTAGCAGAAGGCAAATTGATACTAGGAGTGAAAGTACTGAGGATATATACAACCATTTTTCAGACAAGGGATGTGCTCCACAAAAGCCTCCAGACCACAAAAGTAGCTTGGCACCAATGTACAGACAACAATAAAACAGGGCAAAAATGAGCAGAAGGAAACCAGCTGCAACTGCTCTACCCTAAGATTGTTACGATAAAAATAGAAAATCTGAGAACAAACCATGCATATCTTAGTGAGCTGTTATCAGACAAGCACACACTTGTATGTGTCCAAGACCACTGGCTTTTCAACTATCAGTTGGACTCCATTTCAAAGACATTTCCAAACATGCATATATAGCCAAATGTTCGGATGATGGAGATCCAATGCTCTCATGCCACAGATCGAAAGGTACAGCAGGTGGGGCTATCTTATGGCCCCAGTCCTTAAGCCACTGTATAGAACCCCTACCTGATGGCAGTAATCGATTAGCTGCAGTACACATCAATGCAGAGCCTGAACCGCTCCTGCTCATAAATACATACATGCCTGCAGAAGGTACTCTCGACAATACTAGTAGCTACATCAGTGTACTAGATGAAGTTGCCAAACTAACACAATAGTGCTCCGGAGCCTACACCTTACTGTGGACGGACAATATAAATGGTATGCTGGAGAGAGTAAGGGAGAACAAAAATGACAAGCTACTAAAACAGTTCTGTCTGGAAAAGGGCTACAGAGTGTCTCCGTTAATGCCAAAATTGCCGACATACTGCCACTTCTATGGTGGTATTACATCGCAGCTGGATGTCTTCATCGAGTTAGCTGATCAGAACAGTGTTATAAAGGAAATTCATATGGACTCACGCAATCCGTTAAATCATAGTGCACACGATGCAGTTACAGCCTCGGTGCAGTTGAATGGATCCGTACCATCACAGCGACAAGCAGAAATGCTAGTTAAGCAGAGGGTGAATTGGGACAAGGTAGACATACAAAAGTACAAGCATCTTACCTCATCGGGACTGCAAAACCTGATAGACATGTACCATCAAAATCTGTCTTCAGAGTTCCTGCTGCAGGCAATAAATGAAATCCTATATAATGCAGCAGTAGACGCCAGTCCGGACAAAAAGAAGCAGCGGGTCAGACCACATTATAAATGGGATGCTATGCTGAAGCCATTTGTAGAATGTTCAAAGGCTGCACACTGGATATGGAAAAAAGAAGAATGCCCAAAAGATGGGGAAGCAGCGGACAGGAAGAAACATGCAAAAAAGGATCTTAAGGCAGCCCAAAGACAGCTTATGGCAGAAGAACGAAAAAAGGCTGCATACAACCATAATGGACTCAGGTCCAAGAGATCAAATTGTTCAAGGCAATAAGTCACTTAAGAGATAGCAGGCCGGTGCAGAATGTCTGTATTAACTTCAGTATGGGGGTGGGTAGGGTGGGGGGGGGGAGCAGCTCTACAGAGCCAGAGCTCTGGGCCCAGTACATTGAAAATTTAGCTACATCTGTCGATGATCAGACCTTTGACAGTGAGATGAAGGAGTCACTAGTGCTCAGACGCATGCTGATTAGCCTGAACTCATCTGCAAAGAAACGTTTATCCTCAATGGATATCCAAAAAACTGAAAAGCTAAAGCTAAAGCTGAAGAATGGCAAAGCAGCGGACACATTCGGTATCACTGCAGGAGACCTAAAATACGTCTCACATGACGTGCTTACAGTCCTCAATACCTTCACAAATGATGTGCTGACCACTGGCAAGATCCCAGATACCATGAAAACTGTCCTAATAACTCCGGTCCCGAAGAAAGGAAAGTCTGCTAGATGTCCAGATAGCTACAGATGCATTACAGTCAGTTCTGTCCTGGGAAAGGTAGTGGAAAAAGAAATTGTGCAGCGAATTAGACCCGCCGTAAACCAGATAAAATGTAGATTGCAGTTCGGTTTTACCCAAAGTTGCTCGTTCGTGAATACAGTTTTTGCTCTTACTGAAACCATTGCTGATGCTGTTGATACCAAGAGTTCACAACACATAACATTTATGGATGCCAGCAAGGCCTTTGATATTGTAAATCACCCAAGTATGCTTAATGCCATCTACAGTCAAGGAATCAAGGGCACTCGATGTGCTATTGTATACAGTATGTACACAGATATGGGAGCAGTGGTTAAGTGGAAAGGGGAAGTGTCACACCCCTTTGCTGAGCATCAGGGGATCTTCAAGGTGGTGAGTCATCAACAGACCTTTGCAACAGCAGGAGCAACACGCTACTACATAAACTGGAAACCCACCCAGCTACGTATAGAATCAGTTCGATTCTAACAGGCACGATTATGTATGCAGACGATCTAGCATTAGTTGCGCAAGCACCGGAAGCTATGCAATTCTTAATAAATGAGGCACAGCTGGATGCAGCTAGTGAGTGGTACTTGTTTAGTAGCACCAAAACTAAAACCATGGTAGCTAGAGGTACAAAGCCAGCAAATCTCTGGATAAATGGGAAGCTGTTGGAGATCACAAATGAGGAGACCCATCTTGGCATTACTAGAACATCCTCTTGTAACAACATAAAAACAGTTGAAAGCAGAATTAATTCAGCAAGGCATGCAGCCTACTCCCTAATGGGTGCTGGCATGTATTGGCCTTAATGGCCTAAACCCAATGACATCAATACACATCTGGGAGAGATATATTACTCCAGTCCTACTGCATAGCATTGAGGGACTGATCCTAAAGCAGTCTGAGATAAAAAAGCTGGAAGATTTCTACAGAGCCAATCTAAAACGTATGCAGCATCTACCTGCCAGTTGTGCGAACTCTGCAGCCTACTTGCTGTGTGGAGCACTACCAGTGGAAGGCCAAATACACAAAAGGATTCCGATCTTTCTTGTGAATATGCTACACAGAGAGAATTCCATCGAATGTGAGATAATTGAAAGACAATTAGCCATCAAGGCAGCAGGGTCCTATAGTTGGGTAATGATAGCAAATCAGATGCTACAGAAGTTTGGCCTGTGGATGAATACAGTTTTCTGAAGAAACTGCCAAGTAAGGGAGTATTGAAAACAATGGTGACAAAACAGGTCCATGACCACAAGGAGTGCAAACTGAAAGAAGAAGCTGCTGGGAAGAAGACTGTCATATCTTTCTATTGACTCCTGCAAGATCGGGAAACCACACAGTGCATGGACAAGCTGCAAGTCTGACAAGACCTCTGTATATAAGGCTACTATCCAAGCTAAGTTACTAGTACAGAGATATAACCTACTTGGAGGAACAACTCGTAACCGTCGAGGTCCGGCCGGCCACCTGTCCACTGTGCAAGAGTGAAGATAAGACGCTGGTGCACTTCCTTGTCGTGTGTACACAGCTTCAACCTACACGAAAAGAACTCCTGAGTAAGATCTGTGGCATGTTGAAGACACTAGGACTCCAAGTCACACATGAGAACTGTATTCAAGCTATCCTAGACCCTAACAAGTTTGCTGCAGATGATCCTCTAAGCTGTAGCTTCCAGATACTACCGAGACTCCAAAAACTATCCAGAGAACTTTGTCATGTTCTGCATCGACAGCGAGCTAAGATGATTCAGTTGCTACTCCTTGACCTCAGTGCCGCATTTGATACGATAGACCATCATTTACTTATGTCACAATTGAGTAGTGTATTTGGTTTACAAGGCACTGTCTTGAACTGGTTTCACTCATATTTATCCGATAGACACCAGTCTGTATATATTAACGGCACACTTTCAGAACCAGTCAACCTCGTGTGTGGTGTGCCTCAGGGGTCTATTCTAGGTCCGGTGTTATTTACACTCTACACACAACCACTTGGATCGGTTATTGATCAGCACAACATTATGCGTCACTTCTATGCTGATGACACACAGCTTGTCATTAGTTTTGAACCTTCAACATGTACTGCACGCTTAGCAACAAGTCAGCTCAATATGTGTTATATAGACATTAAAGAGTGGATGACTACAAACATGCTGAAACTTAACGATGAAAAGACCGAAGCTCTGTTAGTCGGGCCAGCAAACCGACGTGCTAAGACTGACCTATGTGACATCACAGCTGGAAATAGTCAAATAAAGCTGTCAACTGTCGTAAAGGATCTTGGTGTATACTTAGACAATGAACTGACTATGGATAAACATGTTAGTTACATCTGCAAAGTCTGCTATTTTCAATTGCGCAATATCGGCAGCATCAGGCGCTATATCACAAAAGAGGCCGCGATCATGCTAGTACGAGCATTGATAACGTCGCGCCTGGATTATTGTAATAGCCTCCTGATTGGCGCCTCAAAAGAACTTATTCAGCGACTTCAGGTGGTCCAGAACACTGCAGCGAGAATCATATCCCTGTGTGCCAAGCGAGAACACATTACTCCGGTCCTACATGATTTGCACTGGCTCCCCATTGTGCAAAGAATAACTTTTAAGACACTATGTCTGACATACCAATGTGTATCTGGCACAGCACCAGCCTATCTCTCTGACCTTGTACAACCTTACATTCCTGGTCGCTCTCTCAGATCTGCAAATCTAAATCTACTAAAAGTACCTAAGGTCAACTCTAAAACATATGGCCATAAAACTTTCTCTTTCACTGCAGCTACCGAATGGAATAACTTACCAAATGAAATTAGAAACTCATCAACTTTAGAAATCTTTAAATCCAATCTTAAATTCTATTTATTTCAAATAGCATATCCATAGAATACTTACGCGCGTTAGCGCTTAGAGCATGCAGTTGCATGGATTAAGCGCTCTAAAAAAATGTACTATTATTATTATGTGCTCAAAGTTGCGTGCTGCAGAGTTGCATGATGGGTCTGACTGCATCGCTGGCTATGCTCTAACAAACAGGTCACTCTTTAAACAAAAAATTTTGCGCCTTGTGATACTTAATGGATACAAGTATTATTACTACTTGTGAAATCTCGAGAATCAAGCTTCTCGTTGGACACGTCGGAAGGAACATGAGATTCTACCTTCAGGAAATATCCAGAATTAAATATCCGTACTAACTGTACTCCATGTGGAGGTTCGTCTGAACAACATCACACTGTTCGAGAGACGGGATTTACTGCGAAAGAAGAAGAAGAAAAAGAGAAGAATGGCCTCTAAACAAAAATCTTCTATCGTCGATAAGCCTCTTGGAAAAGGAAAACCAGAGGTATTGATTTAATGACAATTGCTAGATATTATCACTGATCAATGTAGTTAACTACTATTTACTTCTTTATGAATGGCTTCCGAACAATAATGGTAAATTACCAGTTTTCGAATTACAAATTTAATTTAGCTTCATTTTCTAGGATTTCTTCAGATATTTCTGAGGACTCGTGTCCTCATCGTCTTCCATTAAAAATGTTCCACATAAGCTATTTTCACATCAAGAGTATACTTACCTCCCTAATACTTTTGATATTGCTAAATATTGGCGTTCACTCAATAAACACTCAGATTAAAAACAGTTAGGTGCCCCTACTGGGCAGGTAGACAGAGGGTAGTCCGGCGGATGCCAGCCCCACCACTGCGCATGCGCCGACTACTACTGCCTCTTTGCTAATTTATTGGCAGAGGGTTCACATGCTTTTTTGTGCTTGTGCAAAGTTTTCACTCATTCTGGGCTTATTTAGTCTTGTTGTGTGGGAGTATATCACCTGGATTATGTCTGAGAGAGCTACTTCGCCGGAGGAAGGCGCAGGATCCTTATATCAGGTGATTTCAAATATATTCTGGCGAGTTTTTCCCGTTGTAATGTGTTTCCGGGACTCGCAGTTACCGTGATAAGCGCCTTGTTTAGTTGGTTTATTTCAACTAGGTGCTATATAATACTAATCTCTCTTTGTGTTTATGTCCACAGGTCTAGGTGAGGATATGTAATGGACATCACAGCATCAGAGAGTTTGTTTTTCTCCACCTTGGTTCCATTTCCTACTAATACTGTTAGGTTATCTTACCAAAAAGTCTATGTCCAGTGAGTCGGAGGCCTAGTATAAAGGTCTTCTCACTTTGCCCTCTTGATCCAATTCCTTCCCCTAAGGTGGAGAGAGTTAAGAGGCGTGGTCTTGGTGGAGTGATACAGTGCATCAGGTGGATGGTTTGTCTATACCAGGTATCAGGTATCTAACTGATGATATGAGGTGATGTTAATTATTTGAAAAAATAATGACTATTTACCATTGTTATCATTGTGTATCTGATGGTGTGTAGTCGGAATATCCAGGTGAGGACGTTATGTTAGGAATACAATTCGTTCTTGCACTTAGATGCTTGTTGCGGACCGATTTAATTTCTGTCATGGGATTGATGACGTCATAATCAGCCTTGCTCTTTATTTACATTTAAAGTTTTGTCCAACGCTGGTTTTCTTATGGTTACTGATCTTTATGATCTTTTCCCTCTCTTTAGTTGGTTTTGAGTTTTTTCTAACCTTGACTAACTTGCTCATTGTCCTCGTCCTGTGTCCTGTTTCAGAGACCTGGTTGTCCGTCCTGTGGCCGGTTCCTAAAGGATCGTTTCGTCCCCCACTTATGCTTTAGCTGTAGTCCCTGTGGACCACTGCTTAAGTGTGAGGTCTGTAAGCAATGGGGGGGGAGCTAATGTCTGAGTTTCTGTGTTTACAGGCTAAGGACAAGGTGGTGGAGGAGGAGAGGAAGCAGAAGAGAGAGGGTGTCAGTAAGAAGGGTAAGAGGAAGGCCTCGTCCGCGGTGGATATGGAGGCCTTCCGGTCCGAAATGTTGGGAGAGATGAAGAGGACAATAAAGGATTTGGTCCCAGAGTTGCTTCGTAGCATGCTTCCTGGACCAGATCCTTTGTTGTCCTCGGCGTCTGCTTCAGAGCAGGTGATCCCCACCTCTGAGTCCCTCTGAGGGAGATAGATTCCTTAATACAAAAAGGAGCTATTCAGCCGGCACAGAAGTGTCCGGGCTTCTATTCAACCGTGTTCTTAGTAACACAAAACACCGGAGGGTGGAGACCAATTCTCAACCTCAAGCCGTTGAACAAGTTCATAGAGACGCCAAGTTTCAAGATGGAGACTGTGCGCTCGGTGTTGGCGGGGTTAGAGAAGGGAATGTGGACAGCTTCAATAGATTTGAAGGATGCTTATTTCCACATTCCCATAGCGAGGAGTTTCCGTCGCTTCCTGAGATTTGCATTCCAGGCAGACAGTGGGAATTCAGGGTGTTACCCTTCGGAATTTCCACGGCTCCTCAGGTTTTCACCCGTGTGGTTCTTGCGATCACCGCATACCTCCGCAGGAGAAGCATAGCGGTCCACACATACATAGACGACTGGCTGTTAAAAGCACACACCCAGGAAAGTTTATCGGCCAATCTGGAGATTGTTTTGAAGACTCTCACAGACTTGGGCTGGATAATCAATTTCCAAGAATCAGAGCTGACTCCATCCCAGAAGTTTGTTTACCTGGGGATGTTCTTCGATCTAGAGACAGGATATGTTTATCCTACTCAGGAGAGAGTTCAGAAACTCATCTCATTAATTCAGTCAGTGTGCGACAGTCGTCATGTCCTGGCACGGGTTTACTTGAGAATGCTGGGGTTGATGGTTTCATTGGAACCAGTCATTACGCAGGCGGGCGATCCAGTTATTTCTCATGACACAATGGACCCAAAGTACAGGTTCGCTGGACTCGGAACGTGTCAGTGTTGGCGCCTCTGATTCACCACCTGCAATGGTGGTTGAACACGGAGAATCTCTTGGTGGGGGTTATGCTAACCCCTCCCCACCCTCAGGTGACTGTGTATACAGATGCATCGATGGAGGGGTGGGGAGCTTGCCTGGAAGAATCCACAATATCAGGGCTTTGGAATCTGGAACAGCCAAAAGAACATATCAATCTACTCGAGCTAAGAGCAGTAGTCCTGGGCCTGGAACATTTCTTACAGAAAGTTCAGGGCAAGATTGTTCTTATTCATTCAGACAACTCAACAGTTGTGACTTACATAAACCGCCATGGCGGAACGAAGTCGCCCAGTCTCTGTATGATGACATGGAGACTGCTTTGTTGGTGCCTGGATCACAGGATTACCTTGAAAGCAGTTCATATTCCGGGAAGGTTGAATCTGCTAGCAGACTCATTGAGCCGAAGGATGAGTGTTTTACCCACGGAATGGCAACTAAATCAATGTGTGGCGGATCGTCTGTTCGACCATTGGGGGAAACCCAACATCGATTTGTTCGCAACGAAGAGGAATGCGAAGATGACGACGTGCGTCTCTCCGATTCCAGATCCAAGCGCTTTCGCAACAGATGCGTTAGCTATCAGCTGGGGGAGAATGTATGCATACGCATTCCCTCCAGCAATCCTGATTCCAAAAATTCTTCAGAAGATCAGACAGGAGGAATGCCAAGTGCTTCTGATCGCCCCGGATTGGCCAAGCCGATCATGGTATACGGATCTGCTGGACCTTCTGGTCTGCAATCCGGTTCCTCTACCTCTGATGGAAGACATTATCTTCCAGGGCAAGGCTCTTCACAACAATCCGTCAATGTTCAGATTGACTGCGTGGATGTTGTCAAGGAATCTAGAATTAAGGAGGGCTTTTCTGAGCAAGCAGCCATGTGTATGGCCAAAGCCAGGAGGGGGTCAACCTCCAGAGCATATAACTATAAAATCAACAGATTTGCGGAGTGGTGCTCAAAAAGATGTATTAATCCAATGGATTCATCTATTCAGGTAGTAGCTGATTTCCTCTGTCACCTGTATGATGCCTATAGCCTCAAGCCTAACTCTATTGCTGGTTATAAATCAGCTTTAATGACTGTTATTCCTTGCTTGGCTAGGAGGGGAAGTGATGAAGTAAGTACATTAAATGTATTAATTAAAGGCATGGGCAATCTAAGACCAAGGAATCCCCCGGTGATTCCGTCTTGGAGTTTATCGCTAGTGCTTCAAGTACTAGGAGATAAGCCTTTTGAACCACTTAGTTCCATTTCTATGAAAATGTTAACTTTTAAAACTGTATTTTTAATTGCTGCGGCCTCGGCTAGGCGTAGGAGTGAGATTCATGCCTTATCAGCCGAGGATGACCGTTTTGTGGTTACAGGGGAAGGCCTTAAGTTACTGCCTAGGATTAATTTCTTAGCTAAAAATCAGTCTGAAATATCCAGGTCAACCTATTTTTTTGCCTGCTTTAACTAGATATGATCCTAATTCTAAAGCATGGTGTCCCGTTCGGGCGCTACTTCGGTACAAACAGCGTACTTCGGAGTGGCGGACCGATCAGTCAGCGTTATGGTTGTCATATATTGAACCCCATGGCAGGGCGTCTAAGGACACCATTTCCAGGTGGATTGTAGAGTGTATCCAATTTTGTCACAAATCCGCCACTGGTAAGCAGGTTGACATAGCCAAGGCTCACAGTGTCCGCGGCGAAGTGACTTCCACTGCCCTATTTAATGGGGTCCCTGTGGATGACATTATGTCCGTGGCTCAGTGGCACTGTGAGTCAAGTTTTACAGACCATTATCTCCGTGACACCTCGAATCCTCTCGCCTTGTCGATTTTGAAAAAATAATCGCTTATATGTTTTTGAGGAGGGTTTCCTCATTGCTTATATACTTCACAATTAATCAATGGAAACATCCACTTTTTGGGACTGCATCGGTCTTCTCCACTGGGAAGAGGATGACAGCTGCCAAGTTCAACAAGGTCAGTCTTGTTCATGTGTTGTTCATTGTTGATTGTATTGTCACGTTACCTGTTTTTATTAATATGGTGATGGTTTGTGTTTTGATGTGGTTCATCATTGAGAGTATACGAAAATGGAGCCTTTTCGTCTCTGTCCTATAGTACATGGCACTGGTACCTAGAGAGCGTATAGGACATTGAGGTCATGCTAGTCTTCCTCCCAGGAAGGAGGGGGGGAGCGCATATGACATCGGTCATCTCATCCATCGGTTGGTGTTAGCCGATGTTTCTTCAAATCCTGACTGTGTTTTCACACAGTTTCAGACGTTTAAGTGCCTTGAACTCGTGAAAGCGCATAGGGAAGAGCTGGTCTTTTGACCTCGCCTCCCTCCCGCCGAATTCCCTGTCGAATTCTGGCAATATCAAAAGTATTAGGGAGGTAAGTATACTCTTGATGTGAAATAAACGAAATCTAGGATTTCTTTTTTCACGAGAGAGTTGATACTTACCTCCCTAGATACGGACCCGGCCTCTCCACCCCACAGAGGCTCGGTCTTCAGGCTCTTATTAGTTGCATGTGTGTCAGCCAATAAATTAGTCAGAGGCAGTAGTAGTCGGCGCATGCGCGGTGGTGGGGCTGGCATCCGCCGGACTACCCTCTGTCTACCTGCCCAGTAGGGGCACCTAACTGTTTTTAATCTGAGTGTTTATTGAGTGAACGCCAATATTTAGCAATATCAAAAGTATTAGGGAGGTAAGTATCAACTCTCGTGAAAAAAGAAATCCTAGATTTCGTTTACTCGGAGTTACGGCGTCGCAAATAATTATGGGTAATGTCAAAGGTCAAAGCACATAAAGTAAACAAATCTCTCGTGTCTGACAGCTCTGTGATTATGAATGCTGCGCTACGAACTTTCCTCCTCATACCTGCGTGTTTTATGGTGTTCTTATGTGTGAACTTCTTAGCGACAGCTTGATATGGAATCATATCAAGATATTTATGCAGCAGAATTAGAAAATCAAATAATATTTACGCAACTGGAGGCTGAAAACAATGCGGTCAAACGCATTCGCCCCAGTGCCAATTCGGCCCATTAATTAGCTGTTACGATTATAAGTGGATTCACACTAGTGTATTTTGCATAAATTCAATAAATAAATGTAGTTATTGTACATATTTTAGAACTACAATTACAATAAGCTTATTTTTAAGTCTGTAGTGTCAGCGATTACGCGAGACTGACAGTGTAGGGCTACGCACGTACACCAGCTTCATAGTTAGGCCTATATAGCTTGTGTGTATGGTATTAGCATACTTAATTGGGTCTTACAATTTTATTGTTCTAATACTCCCAATTTAACACTATAATCCTCTAGTCTTCTAAAGGCACGGCTACCTAATGTAATCATTCAATGTAAATACGTGCACGTTCATTGATAAATGAATTGTCCCAAACAGAGTTTAATTATGTTAATAATATTATCCATAAATAAACATCAGTCAAACAAACCACTCAGGTAAGCAGCCAGGGCAGGACTGGCAGACAGGGCAAGTAGACAGGGCAGGGCAAGCAATCAGGCATCAAGGGCAGGCAGCCAGGAGAGGGCAGGTAGGCAGTCAGGGGAGGGAAGGCAGCCAGGGGAGGGCAGGCAGGGGAGGGCAGGTAGCCAGCCAGTGCTGGCAGTCAGTCAGGACATGGCAGGTAATAAGACAGCCAGATCAGGGCCGGCAGCAAGGGCATGGCATGGCAGCCATGCAATCAGGCAGCCAAGGGAGGACAGGAAGGCAGGCAGTCAGTCAGTCAGTCAGGGCATGACAGGCAACCAGAGCAGGGCAGGCAGCCAGGGCAGGGCTGGCAGGCAGCCAGTGGAGGACAGGCAGGCAGGCAGTCAGTGAGGGCATGACAGGTAGCCAGGGCATGGCAGGCATGCAGCCAGGACTGGGCTGGGCAGGGCAGGGTACGCAGTTAGGCGGTAATCAAGGCAAACAGCCAATCAGGAAAACAGGCAGCCAGAGCAGGGCAATCAGGCAGCCATGGCAGGCAATCGGCCAGGGCGGCAACCAGGCATGTGGCAGACATCCACCTATGGCCCCTTCCACCACCGACCCACCCACCCACTCGGTCAGTTAGTTGGTCGGTTGACCAGCCAGTTGGTAAATCGGCCTGTCACTTACTCACTCACCCACACAGTTTGTCAGTCACTCACTCGTGGGTCGGTGAGTGAGCCAGCCAGCCAACCAGTCAGTCATGTACTCTGTTGGTTGGTTGGTCGATCACTCACTCAGGCAGTTGTGAGTGTGCGGGTGAGCGAGTCAGTCAGTTGGTCAGTATGTGAGTCGGTCCGTCGGTCGATCACTCACTCATGCAGTTAGTCGATAGCCCAAACCGCCCATACACGACGCTAGGGCTACGCCACTGCAATGATGCGTATATATACCTAATAGATTGGCCGAACGATCGCATGCCTGGCTGGAATTGAATTGAATCCAACTATTGATTGATTCATTTCTTTATTCTTTGATCATTGATTGACTTAGTGAATATTCTGATTGCTCTAGAGTGACTGACTTGTTGATCCTTTGATTGCTAAATTGTGTAGGTGCATGGGTGATCAGTAATTGCATTGTTCTGACAACTTATTTGATTGACAGTGTGGCAGGAGGCAGTGTCGGGAGGGTGTGAGTTAGATCTTCCCAATGAAAATCTTTGAAGAATAAGCTCGATCTGAGAATCCTTCTAATACTTTAATTGTAGTTTAGACATAGGGTTGCTCTTAAAATAAAATTAAAACAATGCACCACAACATACCCTAATTTTGTTTACATATTTGGATTTTTCAAACAAAAAAATCACCAGATTGCCATTGCTGAAGGTGGGTATGGTCTGTGGGTGGGTGGGTGGGTATCACGAACGTAAATCTAAAAAAACGACTTGTTTCCAGAACCTTACAAGTTCGTTTATTGGATTTAATACAGAAACCATACAAGGACAAGTTGGCTTTTAAATTTTCGAGATGCTTGCCATATATATAGGCCTGGGGTAAGGGGGGGGGGGTGGTTGTCCCTTAGGTGTTGGTCACACCCGTATAGTTTAGCACCACCCCCACCCCACCCCGCCAAAGTGTGTTCCTACACCCCTATGAATGTAGGCCCTATATATGATATGTGGTATAAATTTCCAAAGGGTTAGCAGTCAACATCTATTGGGGGAAATGGGTTAAAACATACAGCCGAACATGAGGTTTTTTAAAAAGATTTAATAACAAATATGTACGTTCTTGACACCCCGGCTGTGGCTATTTTTGGGGGGGGGGCGGTGCGTGGTGTTGGGGGGTGGGGGCATCAACGCGCTAACCGCCGAGGCTGCTAATTATATATAAATAAATAAATAATAGTTACAAACTGTTAATTTTGTAGGTTTTAATCAATATGGGTATAAAATAAAAAAAATGTGTATATATAAAATACCCGGCGACAATCGCGGGAATCAAACATAATACTACATATTATATAGGCTAACTATATAGGGCATATACGAAAATAGGATATTTCATGCGATTCGTGTTAGCCATATGAAATTTCTTTTAGAAACACGTGGTGATTACTACTTAAGAATATTATTTTTATGAAGCGAGATGCTTGCAAAAGGTTTATTTAACTGAAAACACCGTAAAAGCTGTGATTATTGCTAAGCGAAGGCACACAAAGTGGTTTGTTTATGTGCTTTGACCTTTGACCTGACGTTTGCTGCACATGCACATTCGGAACTCCGAGATAGCTTATTCTTGACTTCCCGGCATCCGATATTCGGACATGAAATCAAATTTAATTTAACTTTGTTTCACGATTCAAGTTCAAGATTATTTATTTTGATATAAAATATACATTTACAGTTTCACAACAGGTAGTCCACCAAAGGCAGAGCCTATGTGGTGGTGGACCTCTACATATAACATATAACAACAATATAGGACATAAGAATACTGAATACATAAGGTTAACATGTTATAGTCCTATAAATACATATATACACCTGTGCAAAAGTTAAGCACCACCCTATTTTTACGCACATGCGAGGGTATATTCATGTGCTATGAAGAAAGCAATAGCATAAACATTTATGTACCCATCCATCTTAGTGCAAGAGGTAATAATGCAACTAGAGGAATGCTGATTATGATGGTGGCGAAACACTATGTTTTTGTTTGAACTTGAAAACGAGGCCTGAATATGGTTACGTTGACACAACTGACAACTATTGCCCTACAGTTGACACACGTGGCTAGATTGTCATTAATGGTGTCTGAAAACGAAGTTTAACATCTGTGCACGAGTTTGAGACTGTCATTATTAATACCGGGTATATCCACCTTGTGCCTGGATGACGGCCTGGACACGACGTCTCATGCTGGTCACCAACCGACTGATACGCCATTGTGGTATTCGTTGCCATTCAAGATGGAGTGCGTCTGTTAATTCCTGTAGGTTCTGCACAGGAGGATCCCTCCTTCTCACCATGTTTCCCAGAATGTCCCAGATATGCTCAATAGGGTTCATGTCAGGGCTCCTTGCTGGCCATGGTAGGGTTTCGATGGCATTCTGGCGGAGGTATTGATGCACAGCTCTAGCACGATGTGGTCGGGCGTTGTCATCCATGAATATAGGGTGGGTTCCAGGTGCATGATTTACAAAATGAGGGACCACAACTCTATCCAGTATGGAATCTTGATATCTTTGTCCATTTAGTGTTCCAGGTACAGTCAACAGATCCAGCTTACAATCAAATGAGATGCACCCCCATATCATAACGGAACCTCCACCAAATGGAACTTCTTCCATGATGTTACGTTGGTCGTACGCCGTGCGTCTGGACCTCCATACACGAGTTCGACCATCTGTGGCATGAAGCAGGAACCGACTTTCATCGGACCAGTGTACCCGTCTCCAGGATCTCATGTTCCAGTGTCTTCTTTCGTTGCACCACCTCAGACGCTCCTCTTTGTGGTGTGCAGTGAGGAGAGGACGTCTGACAGGTCTCCTAGCTTTCATGCCAGCAGCATACAGTCTCCTTTTGACGGTAGACATTGACACTCTATTGCGCGTTTCCCATTGCTGGCTGAGCACTCTGCTGTTGGTGAATGGAGATCTCCTAACAAGGCGTACTAGGGCTCGATCATCACGGGCAGTAGTCTTCTTCGGTCTTCCAGATCTAGGCCTGTCCTTCACCTCGTTAGTTTGCCCATGTTTTGCAATCAAACGACTGATTACAGTATGGTTAATGTTCAGCTGTCTCCCAATCTCTCTGCATGACATACCAGTGGTATGCATGCCTATGATTTGCCATTTCACACGATCACTTAACCTTCGTCTTACCATAGCGGTTCACAATCAAGAGCTAATTCTCTCTGTACAAATAAACCACGGTCATGAACACAAAACTCCTAATCTTGTCGCCTAAATCTGTGTGTAATGTTCTACACCTCAAACTGGACTTTTACATAACTGAACACGTGTGCTGTTTCCCGCCACGCACAGACATCAAGCGGCGTGAAGTCATGCATGCATGTGCATTTCGTACTTGGAATTATGTCAGCTAACGCGTGGACAAAAAGTATGGCAGCCTAGTTGTACCATCATGTTTCTACGTTCTATTGTTTTTGCTGGTGCTTAACTTTTGCACAGGTGTATAGTTAACTGTCTCGCTGCCAAGCTGCCATTCTAATGCAAGTCACCTGCAGTACAGGTTTTAATAATATTAGGTGTTAGATAGGGTTTCAGTCTGCGAATGATGCCAATGCTTTTTGCTACCCTGATAGTAATAATTTCAATATGTTTCTCCCATGTTAAATTTTTGTCCAGATAGACTCCTAAAAACTTAGCATATTGTGCTTCTTGAATTATCTGGTTGTCGATATAGAGGTTTGGGAGAGCTATTTCTTTTAGTTTCTTAGATTTTGTGAATAGTATATAATTAGTTTTTGATACATTTAAGGACAATTTGTTTACTTTAAACCAGTCTATTTATTTCGCCATTTCATTATTAACATTTTTGTATAGAATTTCTATATCCTTGTGGCTGCAGAAAGCATTTGTGTCATCTGAAAAAAGTATTAATGAGAGATGTTTGCAGACTTTGGGTATGTCATTCATATATAGGAGAAACAGCAGGGGCCCAAGAACTGGACCTTGGGGAACACCACAAACTATATTTTTGTATTCAGAGATAGCCCCATTGAATTGTACACACTGTTCCCTGTTTGACAGGTAACTCTGTATCCAGTTCAGTGCAGTACCTCTTATTCCATAGTATGCAAGCTTTTGCAGTAAAATTGTATGATCAATTGTATCGAAGGCTTTGGAAAGATCCAAGAATACACCTAGCGTATGTTCATTATTCTCAAGGAAGGTTTCCTAGGATTTCTTCAGCCTCTGTGTCCACATCGTCTTCCATTAAAAATGTTCATATTCCTGACTTCCCGGCATCCGATATACGGACGTGAAATCAAATTTAATGGCTTGGTGTTCCCAAAATATAATGTGGTAGTATGTCGCAGGTGAGAAAAAATCCCAATGCAAGTAGGATGGTTAGGAAATGATACTATTGGACACCATTTTAGGAACAAAATGATAACTGGATTCCCTGAATAGATAAACTACATCTGGAGAAAATCAAACCAGTGTAGGTTTTATTATGTGAGTGCTATAGAACTGGTGTCTGAGGGCAAATTATTATACCATAAAGGGGATATATGAGATGTGAAAATAATGATTATGTTGAAACTTTCAAACTTGTGAAATTCTCTGACTCAAATAGCCAATCAGTTGATTCAGATAATTCAGACGATGCCGAACCGGGTACAGCTCATACTCTCCCATATCAATCAATCAATAATCCAATGTATGAAATTATATTTTCAGGCAGTGTAGTTGCTGTTAGACCTAATGTGGCGTCATTGGGTGACTAGTTCTTCTTTCATGTCCCTTCCGATGGAGTGCTCTCCCTACCAGATAATCATACTTGTTCTGGCCATTTGTATTATGCTGGAACAAACAGTTTGATGGGCTTCTATTATTCATGTATGTAAAAACAACCAGGAATGGTTGCTTCTATAAAGCCAGGGACTCTGATAATGTGGTCATTCCAGTTGGATGTGTAATGTATGTTGGTGTAGATTTCATGGAAAATAATGATGATACCTTCATTTTAAGAAACCAAGACAATGTGGATATCATGTGTTCAATAGCCACCGTTTAAACTGTCTTAATGTGTCAATAGTTTGCTCTGTCATTCATTCACGATATAAAATGTGATTGTCAGGCACGGTGATGATGATGTCTCAGATACTTGAGAGAATCAGTGAGTGTTACTAGAATTTTGTCTTTTCACGGAAAAATAAGTCGTGACATTTCTAAGTCATTTTGGACAGTGCAAAGGCACAGACAGAACACAGGAAATGAAACATTAAGGGTCTCATGAGGAGGGAGCTAACAACTCTTCACTGTGCCACAAACCAGACTAAAAATGGATGAGATGGAGAAAGTTATGTCATTTCAAAGAACGAAGGTCACTTTTGAGAAAATGAGGAAAACGTTCAACCATTCTAATGCATTTTCTAGGTAATTAAGATCATTTAATTGCTAATATCTTGTTAAATGCACTTGATTCATATATTTTGATTACATTTTCTGAAAGGGCTTTGAAACCTGATTGATTGGTAGAAAAATAGTAAGTTTTTAACATGTAACACTTTTTCACGCCTGTTTGTGACATGTCTTCTTCTTTTCGATCGCTGGTATCACACTTGGAGAGCCATTCTCAAGATGAAATCTGTGGTTTTCTGCAGTTCTGCCACAGGCCCATACAGCTTTTCAAGAAAAGAGGTTGACAAAGGCCAGATCTCTTCTCTCAGCAGCTGATACGTACTGCAACATTGAAGTATGTGCTCTGTGGTCTGTTCTGCTTCTCCACAAGGACAAGCGGGCGATGTTGTAAGGTGGAACCGCCTGTACATGTGTTGGTTTAGTCTGTTATGTCCAGTTCTGAGACGAAAAATGGTCACTTGCTCTGGCCTCGAGAGATGATGGTAGGCATCTTCTGATTGAGGTGTTCTATAAAGTGACTTGATGTGACATGTGACCTAGGGCTTCTGCGCCACGTATTATTAGCTCATCTGGCCTGAAAGGCCAAGTGAGCTTATGCTTATGTGGCGTCCGTCTATCATCCGTCAACTTTTGCTTTAAAACGCTACTCCTTAACCAATAGCCGAATCTTAACTACATTTTGCTCAAAGCTCGGATCCGGAACGTCCATTTGGAATTTTGATTCATAAATTTTTTTGGTCAAAATCTTACATTTTATTAAAAAAATTACCGGAAATTGTCAAATTGCTTCTTCTTCTTAGAATTTTGACCGATTTCAACCAAATTGGGCTGAAAGAATCCTATTGTCATAGGGTCTAGAACTTACATTCAGAATTTTGTTTGCGTAAATATTTTGAGTGAAAAGCCTAGATTTTATTAAAAATTTACTCCAAATTGTCAAATTGCTTCTTCTCCTTACCCTTTTGACCGATTTCAATCAAATTTGGGTGAAAGGATCCTATGGTCATAGGTTATAGAACTTCCAGTCAGAATTCTGATTCATAAATATTTTGGGTGAAAACTTAGATTTTATTAAAAATTTACCAGAAATTGTCAAACTGCTTCTTCTCCTTAGAATTTTGACTGATTTCAACCAAATTGGGCGGAAAGAATCCTATGGTCATAGGCTCTAGAACATCCATTCAGAATTTTGTTGCATAAATATTTTGAGTGAAAATCCTAGATTTTATTAAAAATTTACCGGAAATTGTCAAATTGCTTCTTCTCCTTACCCGTTTGACCGATTTCAATCAAATTTGGCTGAAATTATCCTATGGTCATAGGTTATAGAACTTGCATTTAGAATTTTGATTCATAAATATTTTGGGTGAAAACTTTATCGGAAATTATCAAAATGCTTCTCTTTGCCATTCTGAGTGATTTCAACCAAATTTGGCTGAAAGGACCCAATGGTCATAGGCTCCAGAACTTTTATTCCGAATTTTGATTCATCAGTTTTTTTGGGTGAAAATCTTAGATTTTATGAAAAATGTACTGGAAATTGTCAAAATGCTTCTTCTTCTTACCATTCTGAGTGATTTCAACCAAATTTAGCTACAATGACCCAATGGTCATAGGCTTGAGAATTCCAACATCGTCGTGTCGT
>CM067369.1:12840872-12999178 GCA_034401795.1 Chaetoderma sp. LZ-2023a | reverse complement strand
CACGACACGACGATGTTATTTAGGTGTACATATTTTGATGAGGTTTTCTCACTGTTTATAGACAGCACATTTAAACAATGGAAAGAACCACTTGACCATGCTACATCATTCTTCACCAAGGGGAAATTGATGGCATCGGCAAAGATTTCAAGGTCAGTCCTGTACTGTGGTTTTTTTTTGTCATTTTCACTTTACCCTTTATGCTAATATGGTGATGGTTCGTGTTTTATGTGGTTCATTTCCTGAGAGTATGCGAAAATGAAGACTTCGTCCAATGGCCTATAGTACTTTAACACTAGTACTTAAAGCGCGTATGGGACATGAGGTAATAATGTCTCCTTTCCCAAGGAGTTGGGGGTGGGTGGGTGGGTGTTGCGCATATGACACATAGTCATTCTCTCATCCATCGGTTGTGTTGCCCGATGTTCGAATCATTTCATGGTTGTGTTTTCCACAATTTTCAGATGTTGGTCCTTCAAACACAAAAGCGCATAGGGAAGAGCTGGTCTTTTGACCTCGCCTCCCACCCTCTGAATTCCCTGACGAATTCTGGCAATATCAAAGAGTGTTAGGGAGGTAAGTATACTCTTGAAGTGAAATAAACAAAATCACAGATTTCTTTTATCACGAGACAGTTGATACTTACCTCCCTAACATGGACCCGGTCTCTCCGCCCCACAGAGGCACGGTCTTCAGGCTTTCTTAGTTGTATTGTGTCAGCCAATAAATTAGTCAGAGGAAGTGTCAGTCTGGCCATGCAGGAGGTTGGGGGTACCTTTTTAATCTGGTTTTATTGAGTGAATGTTGATAGTTAGGAAATATCAGAGTGTTAGGGAGTTTGTTGTTTCAGAAATTGTGCAAAAAGAAATCCGTGATTTCGTTTAATCTCCTTAATCCTTCAAGGTGTAGACAGTTTGTGAATTAGACACACACACAATGTTTTTTAAAGAAAATTATTAATACATGTACATTTAGATTAAATAATATTACAGTATAATACAGAGTCAAATATTTTCTGGGCATGATAATTGAAACAAAGCGACAGCGAGAATCAGAAAAGCACAACAGATATTTGAACATAAACTGGCAGGTGAATGCAAGAGAAATCGCATTGAAGCCTTTTGGAAACTACATGTATGGCAACCGAGTATAACAGTCCTACATGTATGTGAATCAATTATCGAGCTACATAGCGCAGCTAATGGAACCATGACTACAGACGATAAAGAAAAATCTAATAATTCTTAACAAGTTTTTCATAAGTATGTTCACTTCAGAAAATTTTCATTGTACACCAATCATTAGCTCCAGAAGCAATGGTACATGTATTTTATTAAAGGACATAATAATAACACCTATCGCCATCAAAACTAGATTGCTCGGAAGATGACACATCATCACAAATCCCTGTGTTCACCCTTTTGACCACCATCCCACCCCTAGTGGGTGGAGCCAAATGGAAATTTCTTCTTGCACTCCGCAATCATATGGGTAACTCACATATCAAATTTGGTTGAATTCCATACAATGGTTTCGTTGGAGTTACATTGCAATCGATTTGACCTTTTGACCACTTTCCCCCCCCCCCCCCCCCCCCCCCTGGGGAAAAGATGTGGAGATAATAAATTGGTTACACAAGTTTTTTGTCAATGCATATTTTGCAGGTAAATCTGGCGACGTTTGCCTTGCTGTTCTCTGAGATGGTACAGTATTGTCAGAATCGTGTCTACACAGTACCAGAGTTACAAGTCAAGTGAGAATATGATTATACACAACAGCTCAGACATAAGCTCCAAAACATGTCTACAAAACAATATAAAATGTACATTGTACTGTTGAATATCTTGAACATAATTTGACTGGAAACCATTGCTGCCTAAGCAATGTCTTCCAGTTTTTTCCAAAATTAAGTAATCAACAGAACATTTCTTGCATCATTTTCAAAATTATGCTAATTAACATGTTTCTGTGTTTGTTTGGAAAACATATCTTATTTATGAGCTGTATTATAACAGCCCTCAAAATTTCAAATATTTGCGAGACCCATTTTTGGGTCCCATGTTTTCAGGTCTGCGTAACCAATTGTTCGGTTGCGCAAAATCAGTTTGCGTAACCAATTGGTTGCGCAAATTGGTTACGCCATTTTTTTTTATCCAAACCTGCTTTATCTGAACACATTTCATCTGTATATTAAGTTAATAATGAATTTAAAGTGCATGTTGCTGAATTGTGATTAGCATATTGATTAAAGCATGGACTTATTCACCAATTACCTATTTCACTTCAAGAGTATACTTACCTCCCTAATACTTTTGATATTGCTAAATATTGGCTTTCACTCAATAAACACTCAGATTTAAAACAGTTAGGTGCCCCTACTGGGCAGGGAGTCAGAGCGTAGTCTGGCGGATGCCAGCCCCACCTCCGCGCATGCGCAGACTAGCACTTCCTCTTTGCTAGATTATTGGCAAAGAGAACACACATGTCTTTTTGAGTCATAAGCTTTTTTGCTCTTAAACTGTTATTTCGTGTATCTTTTGGTGTGATAGTCACTTTTTTGGATGGCGGGAGGTTTCAATTCGCCACAGAAGGACTTAGGACCTTTAAATCAGGTGACTTCTAGTAAAATTAGCGAGTTTTCTTCCCGGTGTATTGTGTTTCCGGGACTCGCGTTTACCGTGATAAGCGCCTTAGTTAGTTGGGTTAGGTCAACTCGGTGCTTCCTAGGACTAATTTCTCTTTCTGTTTATGTCCACAGGTCTGTATGACGCTAGGTGGAGACAATCACAGTTGCTGAGAGTTAGTTTTCTCTCCACCATGGTTCCATTTCCTACTAACACTGTTAGGTTATCTAACCAAATGAAAAATATGTCCAGTGAGTTGGAGGCCTAGTATAAAGGTCTTCTCACTTTGCCCTCTTGATCCAATTCCTTCCCCATGAGGTGGAGAGAGTTAAGAGGCGTGCAGATGTCGGAGTTCTCCGGTTCGTCACGTTGGATGGTTTGTCTATACAAAGTGTCAGGTATCTAGTTATTGATAATGTGGTGATGTTAATTATTGTAAACAAACAAAGGGAGATAATTAACATTTTTGCCAGAAAAGAGTTATCTATATGTATCTGATGGTTGTGTAGTCAACTTATCCATTCAGCATACAATTCGTCCTTGCACTTGGATGTTTTGTTGGGATCGAATTTTTCCTGTCACGGGATTAATGACGTCATAATCAGCCTGGCTATGTGTTTATCAAGCAATTCAAGCGCTATGCTGGTTTCTGATGTATTTTGATCTTTATGATCGTTTTCCTTCTCTTTGAGTTGGATTGAGTTTCTAAGCTTAACTAGTTGCTCATACTCCTTGTCCTTTGCCCTGTTTCAGGGACCGGGTTGCGCGTCCTGTGGTCGTTTTCTGCCGGATAAGTTCTGGCCGCATCTGTGCTGTCAATGTAGCCCTTGTGGTCCATTGGTTAATTGTGACATATGTAAGCACTGGGGGGGCGAGTTAATGTCCGAATTCTTGTGCTGTTTACAGGCGACGGACAAGGTGGTAGAGGAGGAGAAGAAGAAGAAGCGGAAACGAGAGGTTGTAAGTAGGAAGGGTAAGGGGAAGGTCTCGTCCGCGGTGGATATGGAGGCCTTCCGGACCGAGATGTTGGGAGAGATGAAGAGGACAATAAAGGATTTGGTTCCAGGGTTGCTTCGTGGCATGCTTCCTGGACCAAATCCTTTACTGTCCTCATCATCGGCTTCGGAGCAGGTAATCCCCGCCTCTGGATCGATTTTCCTTAGTCCGCTTCCGTTGTCCGACGATTCAGAGGTGGCCCCATTAGAGGGGGCGTTCCACGGCCCTGGCAGCAGGCTTATTGCCGCGCCGATAGGGGACCGTGGACGGTTGTCGCTGGAACCCGCGGGCTGCTTATCAGTCCAGGGGTATCCGCACGCCGCGGTGGCCAGTACCTCCTATGGCACCGTTCCTGGTCAGCCCGGGTTAGCTCTCTTTGCTAACCCGGGGTCTAATCTTTCTGACCAGGGTAATGAGGATTACCTGCTAGGGTCGCCGTCTGACGACGTGGACATGGATGAAGACGTTTGTGCACCCCTCGCGGGGAATACAGGCGCCTTGTTCCACGGTTTTACTCACCCTGGAGTAAAGTCCGCGGCTCAGGTGGTGGCCCAGGGCGCTGCTGATGGCCAGCGGTACCGCATACCTCGGCTTGCCGAGGGTGTTGCTGGTGCTGGCCGGGCCCGTGGTGAGCCTATATATACCCCGCGCTCTGCCACGGTGCCTGCTCCTGGTCAAACCAGTGATATTCTCATGCCGGTGCTGTCAGGCCCGCGTGTTTTCCCTGGCTTGCCAGGTGTATCAGCATACCCGCCGTCAAGCTCTACTGCTTGCGCTCAGGAGGAAGACGAAGGACCCCGTCTTGTAGAGCGCTCGCAGTTAGCCACGGAGGAGGATTGGTATGACGCTTGCCAGTGGTTGGTGAGCGTTAGGCCTGATCTGCCCGTGGAGCAGTCGGCTAGCCAGCGTGTTCACACGCCGTGGTTAGCTGGGAAACCGACTGCTAACGCTATGCCTTCTCTGCCGCTGGCGGAGCATGTCGTTGACATGTTCAAGGCGGCGGAGGCGTCCATTAAGTCGAGTGGACGTCTCGCGAAGGCCCCTCGCGAGGTGGCCAGGCGTTGTCGCATCGTGCCCCTGGATTACCAGCGGTACGGTGTGGTACCCAAGCCCGGCGTGGATGACCGCGCGGCTTTGGGTGAGGATGCGCGGCCAGGCACCCGTTCTGACACGGGTGTCTTGTGCGCGAACGCGTTGCGTTCGGCGAATACCGCGTTGCGTGATGCGGAGGAGAGTGGGAGGGCTTCGATTGCCGCTCTGTCCCACGTCTCCCAGCTGTTACAGGGGGTAGTAACGGCATCCGCATCGCGCCAGCCAAGTCCGGTCACTGTCCAGCGAACCATCCAGGATGGTATTAACCTGGCGCTGGACTGTGTGACTCGGGCGGTGACCAGGAGTGTCAGGGCAAGACGCACGTTTGCCCTGGACAATCTGTGCCCGTCTCAGGACCTGTACAATAGGCTACTGCGTACGCCTATGACGGGCCCTGGTCTTTTTGGAGGTGAGGGATGTCGCCACCTCCAGGAGACGGTCACCCTGGTGAATAACCAGAGGGCGCTGCGCGAGCAGTTTGATGTGCTGCGTCGTGCTAACGCTCGCGCCGCGGCCCCGGCGTATCGTCCCCTGCAGGCTCGAGGTGGTGCTGGCCAGGTCAGTGGCCAGCCACCGTCGCAGCGTCGGCCTCGGCCGCGTGCGATTCGGCCAGCAGCGAGGGGGGCGCAGGTTCCTCAGCCGCCGTCAGCCAGGCAGCCGCCCGCGCACCGAGGTGCGCGCGGGGCGGGGCGGGGCGCGCGAGGATCTGGGCGTGGTTATCGGTCCTGACAGGACGCTTACCGCGGTAAGAACCACTCCGGTGTGTATGGCGGCGGAGACAGTGCCGCTCTTGCATGCCTCGTGTCCACCGCGGTCCCTAGGTGGGCCGGTGGGAGGCCGGCTAGCCGGCCACATGCAAGAGTTGGAACGGTTAACTCAGGACCGTTTAGTCTTGCGATGGCTTTCCGTCGGGTATCATCCAGAGTGGGTGACAGGCCCGCCGTCGCGACTGTCTCTGGTGCCAATCTGGACTCCCATTCCGAGAGATCCAGAGCAAAGGTTGTGTATCGAGGAGGAGATAAATTCCCTCATACAAAAAGGAGCTATTCAGCCGGCACAAAGGTGTCCGGGCTTCTATTCAACTCTGTTCTTAGTAACAAAACGCACCGGTGGGTGGAGACCGATTCTCAACCTCAAGCCATTGAACAAGTTCATCGAGACGCCCAGTTTCAAGATGGAAACGGTGCGCTCGGTGTTGGCGGGGTTGGAGAGGGGGATGTGGACGGCGTCGATAGATTTGAAGGACGCTTATTTCCACATCCCCATCCACGGGAGTTTCTGTCGCTTCCTGAGATTTGCATTCCAGGGCAGACAGTGGGAATTCAGGGTGTTGCCCTTCGGAATTTCCACGGCTCCTCGGGTTTTCACCCGTGTGGTTCTTGCGATCACAGCATACCTCCGCAGGAGAAGCATAGCAGTCCACACGTACATAGACGACTGGCTGTTGAAAGCGCACACCCGGGAAAGTTTGTCCGCCAATCTGGAGATTGTTTTGAAAATTCTCACAGACTTGGGCTGGATGATCAATTTCCCAAAATCAGAGCTGACTCCATCCCAGAAGTTTGTTTACCTGGGGATGTTCTTCGATCTAGAGACAGGATATGTTTATCCTACTCAGGAGAGAGTTCAAATACTCATCTCGTTGATTCAGTCAGTGTGCGACAGTCGTCATGTCCTGGCACGGGTTTACTTGAGAATGCTGGGGTTGATGGTTTCGTTGGAACCAGTCATTCCTCAGGCCGCCTTACGCAGGCGGCCGATCCAGTTGTTTCTCATGACACAATGGACCCAGAGTACAGGTTCGCTGGACTCGAATGTGTCAGTGTTGGCGCCTCTGATTCACCACCTGCAATGGTGGTTGAATACAGAGAATCTCTTGCCGGGGGTTTTGCTAACCCCTCCCCACCCTCAGGTGACTGTGTATACAGATGCATCGATGGAGGGCTGGGGAGCTTGCCTGGAAGAATCCACGATATCAGGGCTTTGGAATCTGGAACAGTCACAGGAACATATAAATCTACTGGAGCTAAGAGCAGTAGTCCTGGGCCTGGAACATTTACAGAAAGTTCAGGGCAAGATTGTTCTTATTCGTTCAGACAACTCAACAGTTGTGACTTACATAAACCGCCAGGGCGGAACGAAGTCGCCCAGTCTCTGTATGATGACATGGAAACTGCTTTGTTGGTGTCTGGATCACCAGATTACCTTGAAAGCAGTTCATATTCCGGGAAGGTTAAACCTGCTAGCAGACTCATTGAGCCGAAGGATGAGTGTTTTACCCACGGAATGGCAACTAAATCAATGTGTGGCGGATCGTCTGTTCGACCATGGGGGAAACCCAACATCGATTTGTTCGCAACGAAGAAGAATGCGAAGATGACGACGTACGTCTCTCCGATTCCGGATCCAAGCGCTTTCGCAACAGATGCGTTAGCTATCAGCTGGGGGAGAATGTATGCATACGCATTCCCTCCAGCAATCCTGATTCCAAAAATTCTTCAGAAAATCAGACAAGAGGAATGCCAAGTGCTTCTGATCGCCCCGGATTGGCCAAGCCGATCATGGTATACGGATCTGCTGGACCTTCTGGTCTGCAATCCGGTTCCTCTGCCTCTGATGGACGATATTATCTTCCAGGGCAAGGCCCTTCACAACAATCCGTCAATGTTCAGATTGACTGCGTGGATGTTGTCAAGGAATCTAGAATTAAGGAGGGCTTTTCTGAGCAAGCAGCCATGTTTATGGCCAAAGCCAGGAGGGGGTCAACCTCCAGAGCATATAATTATAAAATCAACAGATTTGCAGAATGGTGCTCAAAAAGATGTATTGATCCAATGGATTCATCTATTCAAGTAGTAGCTGATTTCCTCTGTCACCTCTATGATGCCTATAGCCTCAAGCCTAACTCTATTGCTGGTTATAAGTCAGCATTAATGTCTGTTATTCCTTGCTTGGCTAAGAGGGGAAGTGATGAAGTAAATACATTGAATGTATTAATTAAAGGCATGGGCAATCTAAGACCAAGGAATCCACCTGTGATTCCGTCTTGGAGTTTATCGCTAGTGCTTCAAGTACTAGGTGATAAGCCTTTTGAACCACTTAGTTCCATTTCTATGAAACTATTAACACTGAAGACTGTGTTTTTAATTGCTGCGGCCTCGGCTAGGCGTAGGAGTGAGATTCATGCCTTATCAGCCGAGGATGACCGTTTTGTGGTTTCAGGGGAAGGCCTTAAGCTGCTACCTAGGATTAATTTCTTGGCTAAAAATCAGTCGTTGAAATATCCAGGTCAACCTATTATTTTGCCTGCTTTAACTAGATATGATCCTAATTCTAAAGCATGGTGTCCCGTCCGGGCGCTGCGCCGGTACAAACAACGTACGGCGGCATGGCGCACCGACCAGTCAGCGTTATGGTTGTCATATATTGAACCCCATGGGAGGGCTTCTAAGGACACCATTTCCAGGTGGATTGTGGAATGCATTCAGTTTTGCCATAAATCCGCCACCGGGAAGCAGGTTGACGTGGCCAAGGCTCACAGTGTCCGCGGCGTAGTGACATCCACGGCCCTATTTAATGGGGTCCCTGTGGATGATATTATGTCGGTGGCTCAGTGGCACTGTGAGTCAAGTTTTACAGACCATTATCTCCGTGACACCTCTAATCCTCTCGCCTTGTCGGTTTTGAAAAAATAAATCGGTTTATATTTTTTGAGGTGATTTCCTCATTACTTATATATATCACAATTAATTTATGGAAACACCCACTTTTTTGGGCCTGCATCAGTCTTTACCAATGGGAAGATGATGTCAGCAGCCATTTTCAACAAGGTCAGTCTTGTTCATGTGTTGTCCGTTGTTGATTGTATTGTCACGATTACCCGTTATTAATATGGTGATGGTTTGTGTATTTGTGTGGTTCATTGTTGAGAGTTACGAAAATGGAGCTTTTTCGTCTCTTTCCTGTAGTACATGGCACTTGTACGTAGAGAGCGTATAGGACATTGAGGTCAGTCGACTCTTCCTCCCAGGAAGGAGGGGGGGGGAGCGCATATGACATTCGGTCATCTCTCATACATCGGTGGTGTTATCCGATGGTTAGTCAAATCCTGACTGTTTTTTCTTACAGTTTCAGAAGTTTAAGTGCCTTAAACGCAGAAAAGCGTATAGGGATGAGCTGGTCTTTTGACCTCGCCTCCCTCCCGCCAGATTCACTTTCGAATTCTGGCAATATCAAAAGTATTAGGGAGGTAAGTATACTCTTGAAGTGAAATAAACGAAATCTAGGATTTCTTTTTTCACGAGAGAGTTGATACTTACCTCCCTAGATACGGACCCGGCCTCTCCACCCCACAGAGGCTCGGTCTTCAGGCTCTTAATAGTTGCATGTGTGTCAGCCAATAATCTAGTCAGAGGAAGTGCTAGTCTGCGCATGCGCGGAGATGGGGCTGGCATCCGCCAGACTACGCTCTGACTCCCTGCCCAGTAGGGGCACCTAACTGTTTTAAATCTGAGTGTTTATTGAGTGAAAGCCAATATTTAGCAATATCAAAAGTATTAGGGAGGTAAGTATCAACTCTCTCGTGAAAAAAGAAATCCTAGATTTCGTTTAATTTAAGGTAAAATATGTTTAGTTACTCAACTATTGACCTCATAATCAATTACGTCACCTATAGGTTGATGTCACCAGTCACTATTATAATTGACAGACAATACTAACTCTCATAGTAGTCTGTCAGTAAGTATTAATTGTATGTCTTTGCAATTTAATAAACATTCTGTTGATTGTTTTGAGGGGAAGTTTGTTTCAAGTTAGGTCTATAGTTACCATGAAATTGAGATTCTGGGACAAAGCTTGGAGCATAGCTTAGCTAGAGATGGGTGGGGAATAACTAAAAGTGGATTCATCCATTGTGATATAAGTACTGTAATATTTCTCAAGTAAATTTGTCAAAAAGCAGATTGAGTTTTTGTTTTATGTCCATTCATTCGTTCCATTTCCAGACCAAGAAGAATATTTTGGAAAATTTACCCCTGAAATTACAAGCTCGATAACCGAGCCAGTCATTCAGTGTTAAGTCTCCAAAAACAATACTCCTTTGGTCTGCAAATGTACATTTTCTGTGCCAAAATATCAGTATTTGTATGACAACACTCATTGGTAACATCTTTCCAGCTTGCAACAATTTCAGGGTTCATACACCTTGGGCACAATAAAATCCCATACTTTTTCCAAACATATATTTCAAAATTCCAGACCCACTATAATAATTATTGACTAATGACCCAATATTTATAAATATCTTAACACCCTCCACCCACAAACGCCACTACAAAACCAAGAATTGAATATCTTACATTGTTGTGGCTTACCTAGTTAAGCAATCCTCTCCACCCCACCCACCACCACCCTGAAAGCAATGGCTTCCAGTCATATTATTTTCAAAATATTTAAAAGAATATGCTTTAATTTGTAAAGAATTCCATCTGTATCAAAGAACTACCGCCAAAAACAACATGGGTTGAAATGTTTATAAAATTGTACCTGTGATGGGTAGATTTTTTTGTAACTGTTACCAAATATTTGTACTTTTACAAGCAGTGTACATTTCTAATATAAAATAATAACCCGCATGTCCGCCACAATAAAAAGAGTAACCAGCTCTACGGCATTTAGTAGATAACTTGACCCTTCTTAACTTGTACGCTTTAAACTGGCAATTTAGTGCAAATGCGATTTACTAATAATAAAAATAAGAGTTACTACGCACCGGTTTTCCTGACATATAGTCCTGTTTTCTCGGTCGCTCCAAAGCAATGAACCACTTAAATATCGGGTGGTATTACTGTCAGAACCTTCCAATAATAATATATTGGGTCATATAACCCGTCAAATTGGCCGCTAACATATTGCTTTACTGCGTTTAAAAGCGGCACAGTGACTAGATTTTTCATTCACCATTAGCCGTCAATATTAATCGCGAGAGTCGCACAGAGATTGGTTGAAATAAATCATGTGATTAATTTGTTATGAATGACAACGAGGCACGTGATCAAAATTTTACTACGATAGTAATTTTCATTCATCCCTATTGAAATCAGATATCCCGCGAGCCAATCAGAAACTACGAGTGCGCATTATCGATTGTTATTAACTACGACTGTGCACGTGAGACATTTCTCATTACCGGTGTATTAGCAGACCCCCCTCTAGGCTGATTCGTGACAATTTTTATTGTTGAAATTAGTAACCGGGATCGCGGCGTTCTGTAAGAATGGAATGTTTACATTTTTGGAAGCGTTTATTTACGAGAATCCAGTTGGATTCCCGTATTTTTCAATTTCGGGAATATTACGAGAATCCCGTCGAATTTCGAGGCTTGAATTAGTGTGTGTCATGGACAAATACACACTAACACAGTAGCTAGGATCTATGAATGTAACAGTTTAATTTAACAGATAAATTCTTAAGCAGCTGTCTCTACAAGCCAACTGAAACTCAAGGAGAATATACTGTGAGACTCACTCCACAAGGCATGTCTTCCTATGTTATATCGGGATCCAATCGCGTATATAAAATAATATATCGGGAACATGCCAGCCGACGGTTGCACGTACTTGCATGCAACGGTTTATAATTAAACAGTCTGTTGTTGATGCGTAATGCGTAGCGAGACTAGTTCCCGGCCTATGTAGTAATGCTAGCGGAAATACAACGGAAGTTTGTTTCTGACACATGCGCGCTGTCGCTGAATTTGACAGACAGATGTTATCGATCTTTTAGATGTTTGAAAATGCTAAATTCCGTTGTAAATAGCATGCTTCATATCAAAAAGTTGTTGAAACTTTTGTGTTTTCCACTATCAGAGATAACTACCGTTCTGGGCTTTGTCACTTACGCGACCATTTTTTCGTTCACGGTAATTTTGCTTCACATAACCGACACGCAAGCGAAACGATCGTTCGTGCCAAATTTTGAGGGCTGTTATAAATTACATCCTACATATACCCCACCAACCACCCTCACCACCCTATTGAACCACAAAAATCTGAAGCAACAAATTCATTTATAATGTAGGGAATATTTTGTTGATGATTTTGAAACTAATTTGACTTAAATTTCTAACTTGAATTTAATTCACGCTCTTTCCTGTCCACCTGTGTTGAGATTGGTAGCCTGGAATCTGATGGATTTAAGGGTTAATTAGTGTGCCATTTAAATCTTTAACCCTCATATCTGCCAAAAATGCCTTCTGAAGTGGTCTTAAGAAATGTCCATTTGCAGACTAAGAAAGGAGTATTTTTGAAAATTTACCACTGGAATGACTGGCTCGATAACCGAGCCAGTCATTCCAGTGGTAAATTTTCAAAAACAGTCTTCTCTTGGTTTCTGAGAAAATTGAAATTTTCTTGTGCAAATTCATGGGTTAAGGGCCAAAATCCTCCTTACTGTATGAAGAATGGTAACTGGTAAAGAATGTCAAAATACGTAGTGAATAACATATATACAACGAGCTCCGTCATGAACATTGAATAGTCCGTCAAGTTTACGAATTGTATGTCTTTTCTATTTCAATAAACAGTGTTACATATTTTGAAACTAATTTGACTATGGCGGCAACAGCGCCTAATCAAATTTATTTCAAACTATTCATTAGCTTACCTCAATATTTGTATTCTGGGAATTCAGCGTTCAATCAATCCCAACGTGGGCATAGCTGGGACGGAGCTTAGCTAGAAATGTCCGTGGCAGAGCTAGAAATGGCCCCTCTATTATTGTATAATATATTTTTGTGTGTTTGGTAGACTGGCTGAGCTGGGTCAGCATGTAGGAACACGTATCTTAGACCTGATCACTGTACGTGATAAGGGATACAAGCGGGAGGTCAAGCTACTAAACATGCTACTGTTTATCAAGTCTAATTTCTGGAAGGTATGTGTGATTGGTTTCATATCCCATATTTGTGCATATTTAACCCTTTAATTGTCAAAATTTGTCAAGGAAATAAATATATTTGCTATTGAATGTCCATGTACAGGGCAAGAGAAGACTTTTTTGAAAGTCTATCACTGATGTGACTCTATTTGTTTTCGAGCCCATGATTTTAGTGATAAATTTTCACAAGTAGTCGTCTCTTGGTGTGCAAATGAACATTTTCTGAGAGACAACTGCAGATGCAAGTTTTGACCAGGTCTGCATTTAAAAGGTGAGTAGCTGGTTTAGAAATATATGCTGCGACTTGCAGTGGTGTTACCAGTCAGCATGGTTGATGCCGATTGAGTCCATAGTATGTAACTGATGGATCCAATAAGATTCATGTTCCTTACGACGGACACTGGTTGTCTTGTCATCCGGATCATGTGGTAGTACTTCGATGGTCCGGTACTGTACATCAGAGTATTGATGCCCAGGGAGGTTGAAGTGTAATGCGAGTTATGCGACTGGTGTGTCTTTGTTGTTTTTTATATCTCTAATGTAATCCTTGTAGCGGATTTGAGTGAGTGTTTCTCCGACATACTGTTTCAGGTATTTTTTGCAGGTGAAGAGATAGACAACATTGCATGTTGTACAGTAACTTTTCACTTTTGCCTTGTATTTGAGGTTAATATGTGTGCTGCAAAAGCAACTAGCGTTGTCTTGATATCTGCAGAAAAGACAATTCGTTTTCGAACAGGGGTTGATTCTGTTTGGAATGGAGTGTCCCTGATGTCCCTTCCTGTCAGGGAAGGAAAAGTCTGCTCTGACTTATTGGTCCTTAAAATTCTCACCACATCTGTATCCAAAGAGAGGTTTCTCTGGAAAAGTGTCACAGCATTTGGGCCTACTTTTTAGTAGGTGCCAGTGTTGCATGATCACCTTTTTGACCTGACGTCCTTGTTTATGAAAATCTGTAATGAGCGCTATGCGGTCATTAGAAGAGTTGTGTTGTTTTTGACTAGTGTGCTGAAGAATGTTTGAACGGGCGCTATTCAAAGCCCTATTGTAGCAATCTATCAGATTGTCCAGTGGATAACATTCTGTTCGCATAGTGGAGAGGGGTTTCCTTGGCATGTCTTTCAAAAAAATTTCCACGGTGCAGATTTTGTGTAGACGTAAAAATTGGCCGTATGAATTGGCTTTTTTAGTGCTGTCCGTATGATCTGATGTGTGGTGGAGGTAGCCATGACTGTTGACTGTTAATCTCGACCTTGGGGTCCAGAAAACTGACAGACTCCATGGACCATTCCGCCGTAAATTTGATAGTGTTATGAGCTGAATGCATATAGGTGATAAAATCATTTAAGGCAGGTTCACCATGTGTCCATATGATGAAGATATCATCAATGTTTCTGAGCTAGAGATGTGGTTTAAGTTTGCATCCTTCAAGGAGGCACTCCTCTGGTTGAGCTATGAAGATTATGGCATAGCTTGTTGCAACTTTTGTGCCCATGGCGGTGCCTCCTACTTGGAGGTAATGTTTGTTGTTGAAGGTGAAGTTGTTGCAAGTCAGTACAATATGCAAGTCTTAGCAGTGATCTTGGGCTGACTCCTCCTGGAACGCCATATTTACTCACGAGTTTGGCCATGGCTTATTTACCTGCTGTGTTGGGAATATTAGTATACAGTGTTGTGACATCCGTTGTTACCAGCAGTGAATCAGCCAGCAGTGTGCCAGTTGATTCTAGTTTGTTTATAAAATCTGTGGTATCTTTGACGTATGAATTGATTTTTGGCAGATGGATTTTGACATGTTCATCTATGAAACTACTGATGTGTTCAGTAGGATCGCCATTGCCACTGATGATTCGTCTGCCAGGGACCAGATCCTTCTGTTTGTGGATTTTAGGCAGGAGATAGAAACGTGATGTGCATGGTTATCCACGCGCAGGCTGTTGGCAATATCTGTTGTGATTTTGCCATTGACCACCCACCATATGTGTGATGGCCATTTCTACTAATTCTGCATGTTTGTTGGTGAGGTCCTTGTCCTGCTCAAGATAATAGTTTGGATCATTGAGTTGTCTTAGTGCTTCTAAGTTATAGTCAGCTGCATCTATGAAAACACTTGCCTGACCTTTCTCGGCTTTTTTGATAGCAAGGTTTCGCTCACCCTTTAGTTTAGTGATGGCAGTCTGTTGGTTCTTAGAAAGATTGACCCTTTAACACTCATATCAACCAAAAACGGCTTCTATAATGGGCGTGAGAAATGTCAATTTGCAGACCAAGAAAAGACTTTTTTAATTTACAACTGGAATGACTGGCTCGATAAGCGATTAGCGAAAACGACTTCTCCAGAACCCCTGAATGGATCGGGATGAAATTTGGCAGATATGATTAGGGACTACCGGTAAAGACCATTAAAGTTTGATCAAGGGAAGTTGATGCGTAAAAAACATGGTCATCATGGACCAATCAAGATTTAGTGTGTTTGGCGGCCGTATTGGATATTTCTATTTGATGGATTTTGGAGCCAAAATTGGTTTTATATACATGTAGGTTTTGGTTATTCTGACTAAAGCAATGGGAAATGTCTTCTCGAGAACCACCTGGCCGATTTCAAGTATATTTGACAGGAAGCATTCTTAAGTCATAGGGATCCAAGATTGTTCAAAGAAAGCTGATCGGCCAATTTAGCCAGCGGACATCTTTGGGTTTTGGCTAATTTTTGGAACCATTAAAAAAAATCTCCGAAACTGCTTGAGGGATCGATGCAAACCTCATGAAATATGATCCATGGCAAGAGCTGAACCAAGTTTGATCAAGAGAACTTGATTCGCCAAATGGTTCGGCCGCCATCTTGGATGACCTAGTTTTTGCTAAAACAACTCCAGAACTACTAAACTGATAGGCCTGAAATTTGGCAAATATGATTATGGCTTAGGGCCATTAAAGTTTGTTCAAGCAAACTTAATCCATCGGAAAACATGGCTGCCGTGGACCAATCAATATGTAGCATGTTTGGCGGCCATATTGAAAATTTTTATTTGATAGATTTTGAAGACGAAATTGGTTTTATATAGGTTTTTTTGTATTCTGATCTCAAATTTGTCATTTTCAAAACCGTCAGATAAACTGTTTTGGTGGCCATCTTAGATCATTTTCCCACCAAAAACTCGCATACTAAAGCAATGGGAAATGTTGAATTTCTTCTCGAGAACTTCTCGGCCGATTTCAAGTATATGTGGCAGGAAGCCTCTAAGGTTTAGGGATCCATGTTGTTTTTAAAGGAAGCCGATCGGCCTATTTGTCCGGTAGCCATCTTAGATTTTGGCTGACTTTTAGAAATGTTTTTTAAAATCTCGGAAATCGCATGGGGATCAATTCAGAACTCATGAAACATCACCAGCTGGAGCAACAGCTGAACCATGTTTGCTTAAGAGAATTTGATTGGCCAAATGTTTTCGCGAAAATAACTTATCCAGAACCGCTGAATGGATTGGGCCGAAATTTGGGAGATATGATTAGGGCCAAAGCACCATTAAATTTGGTTCATGGAAAGTTGATACCTCAAAAATATCTGTCCGCCATGAATCAATCAAAATTTAGCATTTTTGGCGGGACATCTTGTACATTCTGCAAATGGCTGAGACAATCATAGAAAAACTATTTATTAACCGCTGGGCTAATTAGAATAAATCTTGTCTAAACCTTCTTCACAGAAATTAGATTGGTAAATTTTTCCAGTGGCCATCTCATTTTGTTCGGTTGTGCCAGTGGCCAATAATTCTAGGTGAGCGATACAGGCCCCTTGTATTATATTATTATTCTTTCTTTTACAGATTTTATTTGGCAAAGAAGCTGATAAACTAGAGCATGCTAATGAAGATGAAAGTACATGTATCCTTTGAAAGATATCACAGAATTCTATGTAAAATCTGTTCTGCATGGAATTAGGGTTTATCAAGCATTCTCAAATCAAACAGTAATGGAGGAATCCAGTTTTTGCTATTCTCCATCCATTTCTAGCTAAGCTCCATGAACACTTCGCCCTGACTATCAATTTCCAGAAAACTATACACTCAGGTAAGCTGTTGAATATTTTGAAACTAATTTGACCTGGTGCTTTTGCTGCCAAAATATCCCACAGAATGTTTATTAAATAGTAGTCATACAATTTGTACAGCAATGCTTAGTCCGTCATCAATTACGCATTTGTGACTAACATAGCAACGTCATTCATGACATCATTTATAATGACGTCCACCTACACATTATGATTATGATGTCATGTGATTGATGGGTAAACTTGAAAGACCCATTGTTAGATTGTTTGTATTGCAATTGTGGGTGGAGCTTACCTAGAAATGGATCCTTGTATTACTCAAATCCATCTAATACAGGAATCCAGTTTATCAATCATATGATGTCATAAATAATTGCGCCACATGTAGGCTGAGATCATAATCAATTGTGTCATGAATGACATGATTTGTATGATTACTGTATTCTGCGGCTGTAGTAGTAGAAACATCCTACAGCTGCAATCAGTCCTTCTTCGCTTTTGCCCACTGTGTCTTGTCCTCAGCCGAAATCCTTAGCGTCCTCAGGTCCATTCTTGACTTGAGTGTACCGAGCCCTGCTTTCTTGAGGTCACCTTGTAGCACGCTTAGCAGATTTATGCAATGACGTCCTCTCCTGGCTTTGTATTTGCTGGCTCCAAGTAGGGCAAATTCCAAGGCTCTGTGCTGTTGTCTCTTCTGGCATCCTTAGCACATGGCCAAAAGTGGACCATCTTTGCTGGGCGACTTTTACAGACAGCGGCGACGTATTACACACCTCATATAATGCATCGTTGGAAATTATGCTGTCTGGCCATCGGTGTCCAGTGATGGTGCGTAGGTGTTTGCAGCGTCAGGCATCGAGTTTATCTAGATCTGCCTTTGGAGCTTCCCAGCTGTTACAGTTATACAGCATCAAGGATACGCAGGTTGCATTGTATAAACGTAACGTCTTTATCAAGGGCATCTTTGATCTACGAATCCATAGCTTTCAGAAGGACTGGAAAGCTATGTTCCCCATGATGCAGCGTGCAGAAATGTCAGCAGTACTGCAAAGCAGTGAGCCCAGGATTGTACTTTTCCTCCATGGTTCGCCACCACAAAGTGGGCCATCATTGTCTATAGTTTCATGCTTTGTCGATAGGTATATGTGGGTGAACTCCACTGTGAACTGTTTTGGATTCATTCAGAAAGAGATTCTCAATTTTTAGTTTGCTTGCAGCTATTGGGAGAAGTTCGTCAAAGGGTTTCTTTTCCTCGTCTATGAAGTCCACATCGTCGGCATATTCCATCTCTAGCGGCATGCCGAGTATTGACAAGGGGGTTGGGGTTTTGGTCTTGTGGAACTTTCCCGCACAGATTTCAATGCGGCAGCAAGGTAGCAGGTGAACAGCACCGGAGATAGACCATCTCCCTATGGGGAGTCGATTGATGTCTCAAACTCTACGGACTTCACTGACTTGACTCGTACTATCAGTTTGGTGTCTGCAAGCAGTAGTCTCACTAGTCGTAGCTCATCTTCATTGCAACTGGCCTGGCGTAGTACATCTAGGATCTTTGAGCATTTAATTGTGTCAAAGGCTCATGACATGTCAATGCCAATTTTGTGGAAGTCCCAGTGTTTGGACATGACACAAGCATGCGTTGAGCCCATACAATGTCTGTGCAGCTGTGTCCACATTTGAAGCCACTTTGACATGATCCGGTGAAGTAATCAATCTTGTCTCGGATGTGGCATAGAGTAACATTCGATAGGATTTTCCGTATGCTGTTGAGGAGCACAATGGGCGGCTGATTGGCTGGGGGCCCAGGTGGCTTCTTGGGCTTGGGTAGTGTGATAAGGGTGCCTTGGCCTACAACGTCGATGGGAAGGTGGTGCATAAAAGATGAATTGATTTGGTGCGTGATCGGTTTTGAGATAATGTCACTTGCATATTTGAATAGTTCATTGCTCATGCCATCAGGTCCAGATGTAGGTCCATTTTTAAGTGCCTTCTCAACTTCTGCTGTTTTAATTGGTGTTAGTAATGGGCTGGGGTCTCCTGAGAATGGGTGCAAGGGCTCATCATCATTGTCAGTGAACTGTTCCTTGAACCATTCTCGGATCGCCTCGGCTTTTCCCTGGTCAGTCTAGGCTTGCGCGATTTTTCGATTTAATCGTGAAGTTCAATTTATTTATAAAATCACGATTTTTACAATGTAACTGAGGAAAAATCGGAAAAGCGTCAAAAGTGTCATGTTTTAAAAAAATCTGAAGTGTGTACTTTTCCGTCGCATTTTATCAGTATACGAGTACAATTATAATCGATTCACGCCTGTGTTCATTGTGTTTATATCCCGCCGTGCAGAATAATTACTAATCACAACACAAAGCGCTACAATAAACAAGCTAACAATAGCGAGGTAAAAAAAACCCCAAAAAACCACAATAGCGTGGTATCACCTTTGTCATTGAGAAAAAACAGCTAGTTACTCCGTCGAATCGCCATATAATTTTCTTTCTTTTGCTGCAGACCCTGAGTCTGTCGTGAAATGCCAAGTATATACTTAGTTGCAGTGTGTTAGGCAATCAGTGAACAGAATTCTTTTTAATTCTAGGATTAGCCATTTCAGGCGGTGTAATAATCTTTCCTTTTTGATTCGGTTGCCATGTCAAATTAAAGAAAATAAAGCAACAGCATGCCAGGTTGTTTGATTTTGAACTGTGCGTTCTGTTGATTACTCTTAAATGTAAATCATACATTCTGAAAGCAACTATAAACTGCTCTATAGGACGAGTTTACGCCGTTACACTCGTACCTACTCAAAGCTCCCGTCCTATGTATGTGGATTGCCCAGTATCGCCCCGGGTACTAATATTAACGTCTTCTCGTTACTCCGATAATGACCTAAACTCGTCCTACAAAGGGAGGCTATAAGCGGAAGCTGTACATCATGTAATTTAAATTTTTTTCTCGGTGACATTTTATCTCAAATTTTGATGAAATAAATAATGTTTATTAAACTATACGCAGTATTTAGGCGGTCCCAATTAATAATTTCATTGCCGCGATGATGGATATAATGTATACATTAAGCATAGACGTAGGATGGTAAGAATTCGGCGCATGAAAATGTGTTCTAATTTTGTGCTATTTTTGTATCATTTATTTCAGCTTTTTCTAGAAACAAGTCACGTTACCCCGGTTTATACTTTTAGGAATTTGGACCTGCGATTTAATCGAAAATCACGATTTTTAATATAAAATCGATCGCGATGTTTCAAAGCAAAAATCGTGCAAGCCTAGATCAGTCCCGATAAAGTGTCCTTACGAGTTGTGTACAGTGAGTGGTGGTGTGTAGTCAGGAACTCTCAGGGCTCGGGCTGCCTGAAACATTTCGTGACAGTCATCTGTGGCAGTGATTTCATCTGCTAGAGAGTCAGCCTGTTGAATAGTAAGTGTTCGCTAATGTGGCGCAGAATAATATTGCGCTCCCGGCGTAGTTTGGTGCAGTCTTCACTTTGTCCACCTTGATAGATGCGCAGTCGTAACGCTTTCTGCTCTGCTGACAGTTTTACTACTAGAGGGTTATCAGTATACCTAATTTGGTCATTTTTAGCTCACCTGGCCTGAAAGGCCAAGTGAGCGTATGCCGTGGCGACTGTCCGTCGTGTGTCCGTCATCCGTCTGTCCATCCGTCAACTTTTCCTTTAAACGACTTCTCAAGAACCACTGGGCCGATTTCAATTATATATAGCAGGAAGCATCCTTACGGCATAGGGATCCAAGTTTCTTCAAATGAACTCTATTGGCCAATGGACATCTTGGATTTAGGCCGATTTTAGGAAACGTCTATAAAAATCGTCTCCGAAACCGCTTAGGGGATTGATGCAAATCTCATGAAATATGATCTAGGGCAATAGCTGAACCAAGTTTGTTCAAGGGATCTTGGTTGACCTAGTTGTAGTGAAAATTACTTCTCCAGAACCGCTGAAGGGATCGGGTCGAAATTTGGTAGATATGATTAGGGCCATTAAAGTTTGTTCAAGAGAAGGTGATCTGTCAAAAAACATGGCCGCTTTGGACCAATCAAAATATAGCGTGTTTGGCGGGCATATTGTATTTTTTTATTTGATGGATTTTGAGGCCGAAATTAGTTTTGTATGTGTTTTGCGGTATTCTGATCACAAATTTGCAATTTTCGAAACAGTCGGATAAACGGTTTTGGCGGGTATCTTGGATCATTTTCCTACCAAAAGCTCCCATACTAAAGCAATGGGAAATTTAAACTGTTTTCTTCTCGAGAACTACTTGGCCGATTTGAATTACATTTCGCAGGAAGCATCCTTATGGCATAGAGATTCAAGTTTGTTCAAACGAAGCCCATCGTCCAATTGGGCCGGCGGCTATCTTGGATTTTGGCTGATTTTTAGAAACGTCTAAAAATCTTCTCCGAAACCGCTTGGGGGATTGATGCAAACCTCATGAAATATGATTTAGGACAAGTGCTGAACCAAGTTTGTTCAAGGGAAATTGATTGGTCAAATGGTTCAGCGGCTGTCTTGGCTGACCTAGTTGTAGGGAAAATGACTTCTCCAGAACCGCTGAAGGGATCGGGCCAAAATTTGGCAGATATGATTAGTGCCTAAGGACCATTAACATTTGTTTAAGAGAAGTTGATCCATCAAAAAACATTTTCTTATTTGATGGATTTTGAGGCCGAAATTGGTCTGTATGTGTTTTGGGGTATTCTGAGCTCAGATTTGAAATTTTTGAAACTGTCGGATAAACGGTTTGGCGGCCACCTTGTAATCATTTTCCCGCCAAAAACGCCCATACTAAAGCAATGGGAAATTTAAAATGTTTTCTTCTCGAGGACTACCTGGCCGATTTCAATTATATTTGGCAGGAAGCATACTTAGGGTGTAGAGATTCAAGTTTGTTCAAAGGAACCCGATGGGCCAATTGGGCCAGTGGCCATCTTGGATTTTGGCCGATTTTTAGAAGCTTCTTTAAAAATCTTCTCCGAAACCACTTATGGGAGTGATGCAAACCTGATGAAATATGATTTAGGGCAAGAACTGAACCAAGTTTGTTCAAGGGAACTTGATTTGTCAAATGGTTTGGCGGCCATCTTGGTTGACCTAGTTGCAGCGAAAACGACTTCTCCAGACCCGTTGAAGGGATCGGGCCGAAATTTGGGAGATGTATTATTAGGGACCAAGGGCCATTAAAGTTTGTTCAAAGGAAGTTGATCCGGCAAAAAACCTGGACACCCATGGGCAATCAAAATATAGCATGTTTGGCGTCCATATTGGATTTTTTATTTGATGGATTTTGAGGCTGAAATTGGTTCTATATATGTTTTGGGGTATTCTGATCTCAAATTTGCAATTTACGAAACTGTCAGATAAACGGTTTGGTGGCCATCTTGTTGATAAAGAGCATTCTAGTTGAAATGCCTATGGTCCAGGTGAGCGATACAGGCCCGTTGGGCCTCTTGTTAAGAACACCTATGGTGCTAGTAGCGGATGATTCCATAGATTTCAGTATTTTGGTTAGGGCTAAGTTGAGATCGGAGCTTACATCGATGTTAGCTATCTGCTCCCCGAGGGCTTTTTGTATGACATTTGAGTGTCAGTGTCGCTGATGAGCTTGGGTAGGTTGTAGGTGACGCTACCCTCTTACCAGGTATGGTGTTTATATATTAGGTAGAGATCGTTCATCTGAAGGTGTGTGATGACTAGCTTATGGTCTGAATTGAGGTCTGTGCCCCCATACGAACGAGCGTTCCAGAGTAAGGGTTTTGCGTCTGTCTTGCATAGTATGAAGTCTATTTGGTTAAAGACAGCTGTTGTAGCCGTAGAACCTTTTGGGGCTTTGCGATCAGTCATGTGTCCAGTCCATGTTGTCCGGTTTCGGCATGGGTGTTTGAAAGCCGTATTTGTGCCAAATAGGCCATTGGAATTAAGGATTGCCACCAGTGCATCTCCATTGCTGTTGCGTGTGCCCTCTCCATAGGATCCCATGCATAAGCCTAGTCCTGAACTTTTGTCCGCGATTCCGAGTTTACCCAGCTTGGAGTTGAAATCTCCACACACGAACAGTTGCCATCTAGCTGGGATTGTAATGGCGAAGCTCGGTTGTGCAAAGAAGGAATCTAATATTGCTGGATTCTCTTTGGCTTTTTCGGTAGTTGGGCCGTATGCGTTGACAATTCGACACTTAATGGTGGTGTGTTTTCGCGTAGTTATAGCCAGGTCGATGAATGCAATGCGATCACTGACGTATCCAAAACTAATGACATGATCCAAGAGCCTTAGTCCGATTACGAAGCCTATGGCCCGGTATGTGTCGTGTTTTTTCTCCATGAGCACTAGCTTATGGCCTGTCTGTAGTTGCTGCTCTGAGTGTTTAGCTACTTTAGTCTTTTGAATACATGCAATTTCGATGTTATAGTGTTCACAGTCTGCACCTAAGGTTTGTCTCTTTGATGTTGCACTCAGACCACGTACATTCCACGTAGCTATGGTAAGCTGGGGAAGATTGCGGCGTCCGAGGATGTCGAGCACAGTTTCTTGTTTGAAGAAGGGTAGACATAATCAGAGTTGCCTCTGTATGACATGATTTAGTCTGTCTTAAATGCTTAATAGTCCGTCACGTTGTACGAATTGTATGCATTTACTATTTAATAAACATCTTTAATATTTTGAAACTAATTTGACTGGGTGCTGTTTCTGTCAAATTAGTTTCAAAATATTCAGCAGCTTACCTGTGTAGTTTGCTGGTAATTGAGATTCAGGGAGTGAAGGCATCGATTGATCCCAACACGGGCAAAGTGTAGGTGGTGATTACCTGGAGATGGGCGGGGCGTAGCTATAAGCTGTATTCCTCCATTAGACATGATAGAGGTAAATAGCATTGTGTTCTGACCTGTGTCTACAACGTTTTTGATCTGATTTGACTCAAGTTTCCACACAACAAATAATCTTACAGTGAAAGAAGATTTGCAGACATTGCCTAAGATCTGGACAAAAACCTCGATTCAGCTTGATTCAAATTCTGAATCTATGACTCTCTCTCTTAAACTACTCGTCTGATTTGGCTCAAATTATAACACAAGAAAGGGTGTGATCATACGCTAGTATTCCACATTCCACAAAGTAAAATAATTTGACAAAAACTTGAGAATAAACGGTTCCAATCATCTCTTGTTTAACTAACATAATTATTTCTGTACGCCATTACTATATACCAGACACCTTATAAATGATGTCTCACAATCTGCAGTAACTAAAATAACAAATTTGGTTGAATTCCAACAAACTGTTTCATGGGATATATATCATGATGAATAGACAGATGGACAGCCGGATGAATGGAGGCGATTGCAATATCAATGACTTTTCTAAATCCTAGTTTAAGAGAACCTTTTTCAGTTAAATTTAGAACCCAAAATGGAATCATGGTTTCAAAGAATGGACACATAGACTTAGCTAAGTGCAATATACATTCTCTCCAGCCAGGATATGCGTGCACGTGCATGCATGGATATGAAACAGGTATTTCAATTAATTTGCTACTGTAATCCACCGTAATTTTGTGTCTACCGTATATTGCGCAGTTTTTTGCTCCAGGCCAGAAGGGGGTGGGTGCGAATTACTGTATGCATTAGTATAAACTTTTATCGCATTTTTGGGCTCACGATTTTGGATCAGAATGGCCTCCCTGATGCACAATTCAGCTTAAAAATGCGATATCATCAAATGGAAACCGCTCTTTCCTCTTGCCTGCGGTATTGCAATAACCAGTATTGTGGGCTACATTGTGGGTAATAATTGTATTCTATGTAATGTTTGTAAATCTTACGTGTATGATTCTTAAATGATGAAATAAAGCTCAAACTGACAAGTCATTGTACATGTATTGTCGTAAACCAACATAAAATGACCCGAAACAAGGTAAGAAATAAAATGAGGTTAGATCCCTTCTTAAGTTGGACGACCAAATTAAAGCTCTTTTGTGATTGGAGGCATTCCACTAAACTTTATCTGAACTAAAAGGAGACCTCCCAAATAAAAACAGATTTTGCAATGTCGCAAATGCCAATATCGCAAATTAATAATAAATATATACAGATGTTTTTAAAACAATTTGAGCAATAAATTCACTATTACCTAATCAGTAAATGTATTCGGCAGTATATTTACTGGCGAGGTTTTTGTTCACTTGGGCGATTTCGTCCCGGCCGACTTGGTTACAGTACATTCTACCGAGTATTAATCGCCGTATTAATCAGCTATAGGACGAGTTTATGCCGTCACTCTCATAGCTACTCGAAGCTCCCCTCCTATTTGTGGATTGCACAAGTCTAACCGGGTACTAATATTAGTGTCTTTGTGCTACTAGGGTAACAACCTAAACTCGTCCTATAGCCTGCTACATAACATGATTTCTATTTTTGGCGGCACGAGTTAATTTTGATGAAATAAACAATGTTTATTAAAATATACGCAATATTTAGGCGGCCCCAATTATTAATTTCACTTCCGCGATGATGGATATAAGGTATACATTAAGCATAGGCATAAGATGGTAAGAATTTCTATCGTGAAAAATTTAAATTGTGTTCTAATTTCGTGTTATTTTTTGTATCATTTTTAAAAGTTTTCCTTGAAATATACCTAATAGAAGTCGCCATCCATTCTCAGAGGTTTGGATTTAAAGAATTTACATCCCTTGTCCTATTAGAAGCCGCGGTTACTAACGAGCGTTTTACGCTAGGGCTGCACGGTTTGGATTACAGCCGGTTTCGATATGACTTCATATCGGTTTTAACCGAATATCGGTTTTATGGACATGAAACAAAATTTAAATGATAAAAATTAGCACGAAAACAGAACTTATTTTCACGCCCTGATACATTCGTAACGTTTTACGCCTTTAAAGCTTAATATACCTTATAATATCCATCATTGCGGGAGTGAAATTATTAATAAACTAAATATTACGCACAGTTAAATAAACATCGTTTATTTTGTCAAAATTAATCATAAAGCAGCAAAACAGGTTGCGAAAAGACGTAAATCACGCGATTGTAATTAATTATGATGTAATTATCTCCCTTTCTTCTTTCATTTCCAATTCGGCCCAAGGACGAAATCATGCCTTGAAGAAAATATTAACTGTAATATTGCGATCGCGAATTTCATAAGTTAATATGATATTGTGTATAGAAGATAACGTTTTAAAAACGGTTTGAGTAATAATTTTATTTAAAATTATGTCATAATCAGCAAAATGTATTCAGCATTATATTTATTGGCAAGATTTTTATGCATTCAGGTGATTTAGTGTTGGGACGACTTTGCATTATGTTAATTAGCCGGTGACGTAAATAAAATGGATGCCGTTGTTTAGAAATGTTTTCCCCGATACAAATTTTAATGACAAATTCCCACATTAATATTGTGTTTTATATTGCAAATTTATCTGAGACTACCAGAGAAAAGATGAGTGGATATTTATTTAATTAATTCGCTGCTTGATTTCTCTCGGCGTACAGCGAGTTACATGGAGTTACACAATATGCGCAATTGGGGCCACGTTCAATTATTAGTTGCCCCGAACGTAGCTTAATGGAAAGTCTGGCCATTATTAGTCTGTTTTATTCATCACGCTTTTCATGCTCGTTAGTATCTTTTATTTTTAACAATCCTGATATGAAAAACCGAAAATATGTTCATATTCGGTTTTTCGATATTTATTTTTTATAATCGGTTATGAAACCGTCAGTGCAGGATATCGGTTTTAAATATGGTATCGGTATATCGCGCAGCCCTATTTTACGCTACCAATTTTCGTTCATCGGAAAAATGTTTTGCAATCTTTCTGAACTATGACTGCATGTTATATACCTGTATAAGGCTTTTTTGGCTCAAATTTAGACAGGAAATTATGGTAAATGATCAGAAGTTTACTCAAATTTTCTTCCACCTTTCTTTTACAAGTTTGGACAAAATATCTTTCTCAACTAATTTTCTTCCTTAATTAGTTGTTTCAGATTATATAATTGAGAAAGAGCCGCTAGTCAATAAGTTTATATCTGTGCCTAAGGATAAAGGTAAGGTGAATAATTTAAAGAATCAGTCCGCATGATTGACCCCTATAAGATCTAGTGTATATAGTCGCTACCGTCGCATGTAAAGCGAACAGGGTATTGCATTCTGGTCTGTCTGTCTGTCTGTCTGTCTGTGTGTGTGTGTGTGTGTGTGTGTGTGTGTGTGTGTGTGTGTGTGTGTGTGTGTGTGTGTGTGTGTGTGTGCGAGCGTGCATTCCTGTGTGTGTATGTGCGCACATGTGTGTGCATGCGTGCGTGTGTCCGGAGCTATATCTAAAAACTACTGATCCGATTTTTGCACATCTTAACACAACCAAGGAATTTGTCGTTCAAGAGAATTTCCAGACTTTGGCTGTGATCCAGATGAAAAAACTCAGATTAGGATTGAATCGGATCAAATTCTTGATATATGGATATCTCGGAAACTAATGGTACGATTTGGCTCAATTCTTAACATGAGAAAATGTATGACCATACACTAGGATTCCAGGACTTTGGAGATGACTTGATTAATCCTAGTGTGATGGGCTTCTGAACTTCTATGCAATGATCTGAGAGGGCACTTTGATCCGTGGTCATTTTCTGAGCATTCCAGTATATCATTTACCTCTGCCTGCAGAGTTTATGCAGACTATTCCCCACAGGGTTTAACTCTCGATATGTTCAATATTTTGAAAACAATTTGGACTGAAAGTTGTTTCAGTCAAATTCCTTTCAAGCTATACATCAGGTCCAGGGTTATAGCCCATTGAAATTATTGTCTTGTGGCTTGCAACAGTCAGAAAGTTAAATTCAAAGATGAGTAGGTTATTGTCTGAAATCAGGAATTTAAACAAGGACAAATTGTCCAATACGGGCCGCCATCAGGGCAAAAGTGTCTGTTTTCAAAGCAATCTTTGCTGAAAGGTGAACTGCATTTTAGAGTCTGACTCCAAAATTGGCATATGTCCTTGTGACCACACGGGCAGCTCTCTTCTGTTGTAAAACACATCTATTTTGGACATCCTCCATTACCTTTTCACTCATCAAACTTTATTTGAAGGACCCTAGTTTTAAAATGGGCTACCTTTCTCATGGACCTATTTTTGATGCTTGCATATTACAAGTATGTTGGATGAGCTGTCATTGGGGAGTATAATTGATATTAAAATATGTATTTTCTGTTCCAGGTACGTTGAATTGTGCTGCTTTCACCGCTGGAATTTTAGAAGCAGTGTTAAATGGTTGTAACTTTGTAAGTATTGCTAAGTGAGATGGGATCTGTTTTATAATTGAGATAATGGACCTTTCCATTTTTAGCTATGCCCCGCCCATCACTAACTAAGCTCCACCCACACCTCACCGTGTTGGGATTGATCGATCCCCAAATGTCCTAGCTATCAATTTCCTGAAAACTATACAGGGAAGCTGTTGAATATTTTGTAACAGCGCCCAGTCAAATTAGTTTCAAAATATTCAGCAGAATATTTATTAAATAGTAAAAGCAAACAATTTGTACAACAACGCATAGACCGCCTTCAAATATGCGTTCGTGACGTACTTATCGACGTCGTTCATGATGTCATTCATTATGATGTCATTGTACACATCGCGCAGCTCATTATGACGTCATATGATGGGTGGGTACTCTGGAAAGGTGAATTGCACAGAATATCAAGGGGGTAACAAGAGCGGTGCGCACAATACCATTAATCACACAATTGTGCATAATACCATTAATCACACAATTGTGTACAGTACCATTAATCACACAATTGTGTACAGTACCATTAATCACACAATTGTGTACAGTACCATTAATCACACAATTGTGTACAGTACCATTAATCACACAATTGTGTACAATACCATTAATCACACAATTGTGTACAATACCATTAATCACACATTTTTGCCTAGTACCATTAATCACACAATTGTGTACAGTACCATTAATCACACAATTGTGTACAATACCATTAATCACACATTTTTGCCTAGTACCATTAATCAAACATTTGTGCACAATACCATTAATCACACATTTGTGCACAATACCATTAATCATATTTTCTTTTTGACACCAATGGCAACATTGATCCTTTCAGGATGAAGTTGGCCAAAACCGGCCCCTCCAGTGGTCTTGAGGAATGCCCATTTACAGGCCAAGAGAAGCCAATCTTTGATAATTTACCTCTGTAATTACTGGCTCTAGCATTTTGACCACCTGTCTAACTGCTGCAAGCCACCAGACAATAATCTATATGGGGAATAACTGTATCTGCTGACTATTTTGAAAACAATTTGACTGAAAGTTGTTGTGGCTTAGCCAGCAGATACAGAGTTAAACCCCATGAAAAATGTAGTCTGTTGAAACTCAGTGGGCAGACAGTTAAAGAACCGCCATCTTCTTGACTCTTTAAGGCCTATCCTATAACAAGAGACCATAGATCTGTCTATATAGTGGCTAATTCAGCGTACTCCTGCCTGTATATATCATGATCATTTACCCGCTGTTATTTCATTGTTTCAGCCTGCTAAGGTGACAGTACATTGGCACAAAGGGACGACGTTTATGATCAAGTTTGACGAGTCTGTCATACAGCGAGACAAGCTTATTGAGGGCAGATGATTGGCTATTGATGTATATGTGTAATTATAACTCCTGTCAAATATGTGTGATGTGTACTATAATACTGAATATATACTCAGTCTCAGTGTATCCCGTGGCATCTAAATTATGCAGGTCCCAGGGACCACAAACCATGTGATCTTTAAGTTTTATGTCAATCGGCAAAGCCGTTTCAGAAATCGTTAAACGTGTTTCTAGTAATAGCACAAAATCCAAGATGGCCACCACCACTGGCCAATCAGCTTTGTTGTAACAGCCTGATTAATCCATATTGCTGGCGTCTCAAATTGGTATATAGCAGCCACCAGAACCGATATAACTCCATTTTTGCTGTCAAAATCCACAAACATACACTCAATTTTTATTGGTCAATGACGGCGATCTTTTGGGATGTATCCTCACCTCTTGAATAAACCAGTACCCTAGTCCCTGATCATTTCTCAAATATCAGTAGGATCTGTTCAGCAGTTCCGAATGAGAAATCTATTAATCAGGTTCTGTCGAACAAACTTGTTTCAGTGCGTGGCCTAAATAGTTTCTTTCTTGAGTTTCAAATCAATCGGCCAAGCAGTGTCCGAGATGTTTAAAGGTTCTAAAATAGCGCAAAATTAAAGATGGCCACTGCCCAAGCTGATCAGTGAGCTTCATTCGAACAATCTTGGATCTCAATCACCAAAGGAAACTTCCTGACAAATTTGGTTGAAATCATCCCATGATGGTCACCATGGCATAAGCCCACTTGCCCTTTCCAAACTAGGCGAGCTAAAAATTACTATAACACGATTTATGTTTTCATATGTGAAAATAAAATGTATATATTATAAGGTCAGTATTCATTTTGTTGTTCCTCGACCTTCCCAACATTAATATGAATATGGGACAGCGGGAGCGAGTGTTTATTCCTTCACTGGTCAAAATGAATGACAGCAGAAAGCAATGCATAGTCAAGCTGCCACAATAACCCTGCTGCTGCTGAAGGTTTCCTGTCATCCTATCAATTCCATATATAAATTGAAGCTTAAGTGATAAATTGTATCACAAAAGATCCCGGGGACAAAATATCATTTCAAAGTTCAGCGAACCATGAAAAGTAGATCAGACTGACATACTTTGATGGGACTCCACTGTATCTGAAGATACACAAATAAGTTTAGTTGAGGTATGCGAAAGCATTGAAACATGGACACATGTACAGCATTCATACGAAAATGAACCTCAATTCCGGTCCCTGTAATGTACTTTAATACCATACAACTCCTTGAAGTCCTTGACTTTAACAAGATGGTGACCTGCATGAAGGGCCCTCAAATCACCGGAAAAAGGTTGGATTTCAAACTCGTAATGCTTATTATTTGTTTCCAATTTTGTATATCACTTATTTTCAAAACTTACGGATAATTGTAAATAATTCATCTCTCTGCAAAACTATTGCTCCCTTTAACCCTCAAATGTTTAACAAAATTTCAATTTTTTCATAGAAAATCTCCATTTTCAGACCAAGAAGACTATTTTTGAAAATTTACCACTGAAATGACTGGCTTGTTTATCGAATCAGTCATTCCAGTGGTGAATTTCCAAAAATAAGACTAGTCTGCAAATGGCCATTTCTCAAGACCACTGCAGAGGGCATTTTTTGCTGATATGAGTGTTAAAGGATTAATGGTCATTTCACCTAAAATGGCTTCTGCTCGTTTCTTGAGGAATGCTGCTTTGCAGGCCACAAACACTAAGCTTGCAAATAGACAGACCGACGACGGATGGTCGCCATGGCATAAGCTCACTTGGCCATTCTGGCCAGGTGAGCTAATAAATATTTGGCTATATGTTAGTTACGGGGACTTTAACTAGAAGCGTAATGTTGTCTTCGCCGGTGTGCAATGGTCAGAATAAAACTATTCTTATATCCTAGTCATTGTTCTACTGCTAAATATTTTGAAAGAGATAGGATCTGTCACCAGCTCCCAGTCAAATTAATTTCAAGATGTCCAATTGAATATTTATTAAATTGTAAATTCACCAAAGTCATACAATTCAGCCAGTTACTGTGGGAAATATGCTCCGTTCTTGTGGATCTATGTCATTTGATTGTGACGTTAACTACGAAGTGACATATTTTGATTGTGACGTCAACGATGAAGTGACATATTTTGATTGTGACATCAGCGACGAAGTGAACAAGTTACGACATGTTTTTGCTCCTAGGCATGTCATTTGACAGAGATTCTACTTAGATTCTGACATGTTGACAGTCTTCCAGCCATACATATGTGATGACTCAGAAGACAGAGTTTCTACTCAGATTCTGACATGTTGACAGTCCTGCAGGATCAAGCCAGACATTTCAGAATCAATTTCTCTAAGATAGTCCTCTTTGTCTGTGGATTATCTTTGTCTGTGGATTATCTTTGGTTGTGACTTATCTTTGTCTGACTTATCTTTGTCTGTGGATTATCTTTGTTTGTGGATTATCTTTGTCTGACTTATCTTTGTCTGTGGATTATCTTTGTCTGACTTATCTTTGTCTGTGGATTATCTTTGTCTGTGGATTATCTTTGTCTGTGGATTATCTTTGTGGATTATCTTTGTCTGTGACTTATCTTTGTCTGTGACTTATCTTTGTCTGTGGATTATCTTTGTCTGTGGATTATCTTTGTGGCCTATCTTTGTCTGTGACTTATCTTTGTCTGTGGATTATCTTTGTCTGTGGATTATCTTTGTCTGTGGCCTATCTTTGTCTGTGGATTATCTTTGTGGCCTATCTTTGTCTGTGACTTATCTTTGTCTGTGGCCTATCTTTGTCTGTGGATTATCTTTGTCTGTGACTTATCTTTGTCTGTGGATTATCTTTGTCTGTGGATTATGTTTGTCTGTGGCCTATCTTTGTCTGTGGATTATCTTTGTGGCCTATCTTTGTCTGTGGATTATCTTTGTCTGTGGCCTATCTTTGTCTGTGGATTATCTTTGTGGCCTATCTTTGTCTGTGACTTATCTTTGTCTGTGACTTATCTTTGTCTGTGACTTATCTTTGTCTGTGGATTATCTTTGTCTGTGGATTATCTTTGTCTGTGGCCTATCTTTGTCTGTGGATTATCTTTGTGGCCTATCTTTGTCTGTGGATTATCTTTGTCTGTGACTTATCTTTGTCTGTGACTTATCTTTGTCTGTGGATTATCTTTGTCTGTGACTTATCTTTGTCTGTGGATTATCTTTGTCTGTGGCTTATCTTTGTCTGTGGATTATCTTTTTTCACATCAAGAGTATACTTACCTCCCTAATACTTTTGATATTGCTAAATATCGGCTTTCACTCAATAAAACACTCAGATTAAAAACAGTTAGGTGCCCCTACTGGGCAGGGAGTCAGAGGTAGTCCGGCGGATGCTCGCCCCACCACCGCGCATGCGCCGACTACTACTTCCTCTTTGCTCATTTATTGGCAAAGGGTTACATGCGGTTTTGTGTTACCTATACTTTTCTGCGCGTTACCTTGTTTTTTACTCAAATTTGACGATTCTTGTACGTTGGAAGCATGTCGGAAAGGGAGGATTCGCCGTTGGAAGGAGCGGGATCTCTTTATCAGGTGATTTCTTTGATATGCTAGCGTGTTTTGTCCCGGTTTAATGTGTTTCCGGGACTCGCGCTTACCGTGATTAGCGCCTGTTTGTGTTGGTTTTTTACAACATAGGTGCTTCATAAGTCTCATTTCTCTTTGTGTTTTGTCCACAGGTATCACGTAGAAGCTTTGATGGACTTCTCGGCACAAGAGGATATGTTTTCTCTCCACCACGGTTCCATTTCCTACTAATACTGTTAGGTTATCTAACCAAAAGAGCTATGTTCAGTGAGTTGGAGGCCTGTTATAAAGGTCTTCTCACTTTGCCCTCTTGATCCAATTCCTTCCCCTTCGGTGGAGAGAATGTAGAGGCGTACTATGGTGGAGTTCTCCGGTACATCACGTTGGATGGTTTGTCTGTACAAGTGTCAGGTATCTAATTATTGATAAACAAAAGGGGAGATAATTTCCTTTTTTGCCAATGCTAGAATTGGAAGGAGTTATCTCTGTATATCTGATTGTTGTGTACTCGATATGCCTATTCAACGGGAATGTTCCGGTTACTTATACAATTCGTTCTTGCACTTGGTGCTTGTTGCGGATCGATTAATTTGGTCACGGGTGTGATGACGTCATAATCGGCCTTGGCCTTTATTAACATTTAACGTTTTGTCCAAGGCTGGTTCTTCTTGATTTGCGATCTTGAGGATCCTGTCCCTCTCTTTTTAGTTGGTTTTGAGTTCGCTAACCTTAACTATCTTGCTCATTGTCCCTGTCCTTTGTCCTGTTTCAGAGACCTGGTTGCCCGTCCTGCGGGAGGTTTTTGAAAAACCGTTTCGTTCCGCACTTGTGCTTCAGCTGCAGTCCCTGTGGACCGTTGCTGAAGTGCGACGTATGTAAGCATTGGGGGGGAGACCTAATGTCTGATTTTCTATCATTGCAGGCAAGGGAGAAGGTGATGGAGGAAGAGAGGAAGAAGAAGGAGGGTTGTGAGAAGGGTAAGAGGAAGGCCTCATCCGCGGTGGATATGGAGGCCTTCAGGTCCGTAATGTTGCAAGAGATGCAGAGGACAATAAAGGATTTGGTCCCAGAGTTGCTTCGCGGCATGCTCCCTGGGCCAGCTCCTTTGTTGTCCTCGGCATCTGCTTACGAGCAGGTGATCCCCGCCTCTGAATCCGGTCTCTTTAGGTCAGGTCCGTTTGTGGATTCAGAGGTGGCCCCTTTGTTGGGGGCAGTCCAAGACCCTGGCAGCAGGCATGGCGCCGCGCCGAGGGGCCGTGGACAACGGTTGTTGCTGGGACCCGCGGTCTGCTCATCAGACCCCGGGTATCCGCGCGCCGAAGGTGTCAAAGCCTCCTATGGCACCTTCCCTGGCCAGTCCGGGTTAGCTCTCTTTGCTGACCCGGAGTCTAATCTTTCTGGCCAGGAGGAAGAGGATCTCCTGCTAGGGTCGCCTTCTGAGGACGTGGCCATGGAATACGACGTCTGTGCACCCCTCGCGGGGAATACAGGCGACGTGTTCCGTGGTTCTACTCTCGCAGGAGTAGATTTCACGGTCCAGAAGGTGTCCCCGGGCGGTGCTGTTGACCACGGATACCGCATACCTCGGCTTGCCGATGGTATCGCTGGTGCTGGTCAGGCCCGCGGTAGAGCGGTGTTTACCCCACGCTCTGCCACGGCGCCTGCTCCTGGTCAAGCCGCGGAGTTTAGCATGCCTGCTCTCTCGGGCCCGCATGCTTTTCCAGGCTTGCCAGGGGTATCAGCTTACCCGCCGTCGACGTCAACTGCGAGTGCTCTGGAGGAAGACGAAGGCCCTCGTCTAGTAGAGCGCTCGCAGTTAGCCACGGAGGAGGATTGGTCGGACGCTTGCCAGTGGCTGGTGAGTGTTCGGCCCGATCTACCCGTGGAGCTGCCGGCTAGCCAGCGTGACCATAGGCCGTGGTTAGCTGGTAGGCCGGCGGCTACCGCTATGCCATCTCTGCCGCTGGCTGAGCATGTCATGGACATGTTCGAAGCGGCGGAGGCGTCCATTAAGGTTAATGGACGTCTCGCGAAGGCCCCTCGCGAGGTGGCGAAGCGTTGCCGCATCGTGCCCCTGGATTACCAGCGGTACGGTGTGGTGCCGAAGCCAAGCGTTGATGATCGCGCGGCTTTAGGCGAAGATGCGCGGCCGGGCTCCCGTTCTGACACGGGAGTCTTGTGCTCGAACGCGTTGCGTTCGGCGAATGCCGCGCTGCGTGATGCGGAGGAGAGTGGGAGGGCGTCCATTGCCGCTCTGTCCCACGTCTCCCAGCTGCTACAGGGGGTGGTAGCGGCCTCCGCATCACGCCAGCCAAGCCCGGTAACAGTCCAGAGAGCCATTCAGGATGGTATCAACCTGGCTTTGGACTGTTTGACGCGGGCGGTGACCAGAAGTGTCCGGGCGAGGCGCACGTTTGCGCTTGACAATCTGTGCCCGTCCCAGGACCTGTATAATAGGCTGCTGCGGACGCCTATGACAGGTCCTGGTCTCTTTGGAGGTGAGGGATGCAGGCACCTCCAGGAGACGGTCACTCTGGTTAACAACCAGAGGGCGCTGCGTGAACAATTTGAGGTGCTCCGGCGGGAGCGTGTTCGCGCGGCACCCCCTGCGTATCGTCCTCTGCAGGCTCGAGGTGGTGCTGGCCAGGTCAGAGGCCAGCCACCGTCGCAACGTAGGCCTAGGCCACGGGCGATTCGGCCAGCAGTGAGGGGGGCGCAGGCTCCCCAGCCGCACCCAGCCAGACAGCCGCCCGCGCACCGTGGTGCGCGCGGCGCTGGGCGGGGCGCGCGGGGATCTGGTCGGGGTAATCGGGCCTGATGGCCTGGTTACCGCGGTGGGAACCACTCCGGTGTTTCACGCCGAGAGAACAGTGCCACTCTGGCACTCCTTATGTCCACCTCTATCCCTAGGTGGACCGGTGGGCGGCCATTTGGCCGGCCACTTGCCAGAGTGGAAACGGTTGACTCAGGACCGTTTAGTCTTGCGATGGCTTTCAGTCGGGTATCGTCCCGACTGGGTGACAGGCCCGCCATCGCGACTGTCTCTCGCGCCGATCTGGACTCCTATTCCACGGGATCCGGATCAGAGGTTGTGTATAGAGGAGGAATTAAATTCCCTCATACTAAAAGGAGCCATTCAGCCGGCACAGAGGTGCCCGGGCTTCTATTCAACCCTGTTCTTAGTACCGAAAAACACCGGAGGGTGGAGGCCGATTCTCAACCTCAAGCCATTGAACAAGTTCATAGAGACGCCCAGTTTCAAGATGGAGACTGTGCGCTCGGTGTTGGCGGGGTTAGAGCGAGGAATGTGGACGGCGTCAATAGATTTGAAGGATGCTTATTTCCACATTCCCATAGAGAGGAGTTTCCGTCGCTTCCTGAGATTTGCATTTCAGGGCCGGCGGTGGGAATTCAGGGTGTTACCCTTCGGGATTTCCACGGCTCCTCGGGTCTTCACCCGTGTGGTTCTCGCGATCACTGCATACCTCCGCAGGAGAAGCATAGCAGTCCACACGTACATAGACGACTGGCTGTTGAAAGCACACACCCGGGAATCATTGTCAGCCAATCTGGAGATTGTTTTGAAAACTCTCTCGGACTTGGGCTGGATGATCAATTTCCCGAAATCAGAGCTAACTCCATCCCAGAAGTTTGTTTACCTGGGCATGTTCTTCGATCTGGAGACGGGGTATGTGTACCCCACTCAGGAGAGGGTTCAAATACTCATCTCGGTAATACAGTCGGTGTGCGACAGTCGTCATGTCCTGGCACGGGTTTACTTGAGAATGCTGGGTTTGATGGTTTCTTTGGAACCAGTCATTCCGCAGGCCGCCTTGCGCAGGCGCCCGATCCAGTTGTTTCTCATGACACAGTGGACCCAGAGTTCAGGTTCGCTGGACTCGAACGTGTCAGTATTGGCGCCTCTGATTCACCACCTGCAATGGTGGTTGAATACAGAGAATCTCTTGCCGGGGGTTTTGCTAACCCCTCCCCACCCTCAGGTGACTGTGTATACAGATGCATCGATGGAGGGGTGGGGAGCTTGTCTGGAAGAGTCCACAGTATCAGGACTTTGGGATCTGGATCAGTCCAAGGAACATATCAATCTACTAGAGCTAAGAGCAGTAGTCCTGGGCCTGGAACATTTCTTACAGAATGTTCAGGGCAAGATTGTTCTAATTCGTTCAGACAACTCAACAGTAGTGACTTACATAAACCGCCAGGGCGGAACGAAGTCGCCCAGTCTCTGTATGATGACATGGAAACTGCTTTGTTGGTGCCTGGATCATGGGATCACCTTGAAGGCAGTTCATATTCCGGGGAGGTTAAATCTGCTAGCAGACTCATTGAGCCGAAGGATGAGTGTTTTACCCACGGAATGGCAACTAAATCAATGTGTGGCGGATCGTCTGTTCGACCATTGGGGGAAGCCCAACATAGATTTGTTCGCGATGAAGAAGAATGCGAAGATGACGACGTACGTCTCTCCGATTCCAGACCCAAGCGCTTTCGCAACAGATGCGTTAGCTATCAGCTGGGAGGGAATGTATGCATACGCATTCCCCCCAGCAATCCTGATTCCAAAGGTGCTTCAGAAAATCAGGCAGCAGGAGTGCCAAGTGCTTCTGATCGCACCGGATTGGCCAAGCCGATCGTGGTATACGGATCTGCTGGACCTTCTGGTCTGCAATCCGGTTCCGCTGCCTCTGATGGACAACCTTATCTTCCAGGGCAAGGCCCTTCACGACAATCCGTCAATGTTCCGATTGACTGCGTGGATGTTGTCAAGGAATCTAGAATTAAGGAGGGCTTTTCTGAGCAAGCGGCCATGTTTATGGCCAAAGCCAGGAGGGGGTCAACCTCCAGAGCATATAATTATAAAATCAACAGATTTGCAGAATGGTGCTCAAAAAGATGTATTGATCCAATGGAATCATCTATTCAGGTAGTGGCTGATTTCCTCTGTCACCTATATGATGCCTATAGCCTCAAGCCTAACTCTATTGCTGGTTATAAGTCAGCTTTAATGACTGTTATTCCTTGCTTGGCTAATAGGGGGAGTGATGAAGTAAGTACATTAAATGTATTAATTAAAGGCATGGGCAATCTAAGACCAAGGAATCCTCCACTGATTCCGTCTTGGAGTTTATCACTGGTGCTCCAGGTACTAGGTGATAAGCCTTTTGAACCACTTAGTTCCATTTCTATGAAAATGTTAACTCTTAAAACTGTATTTTTAATTGCTGCGGCCTCGTCGAGGCGTAGGAGTGAAATTCACGCCTTATCAGCCGAGGTTGACCGGTTTGTGGTTACAGGGGAAGGCCTTAAGCTTCTACCTAGGATTAATTTCTTGTCTAAAAATCAGTCATTGAAATATCCAGGTCAGCCTATTTTTTTGCCATCTTTAACTAGATATGATCCTAATTCTAAAGTATGGTGCCCCGTACGGGCGCTGCTCCGGTACAAACAGCGTACTTCGGAGTGGCGTACCGACCAGTCAGCGTTATGGTTGTCATATATTGAACCCCATGGTAGGGCGTCTAAGGACACCATTTCTAGGTGGATTGTGGAATGTATTCAATTTTGTCACAAATCCGCCACCGGGCGACAGGTTGACGTGGCCAAGGCTCACAGTGTCCGCGGTGTCGTGGCATCCACTGCCCTGTTTAGTGGGGTCCCTGTGGATGATATTATGTCAGTGGCGCAGTGGCACTGTGAGTCAAGTTTTACAGACCATTACCTCCGTGACACCTCTAACCCTCTCGCCTTGTCGATTTTGAAACAATAACCGCTTTATGTTTGTGAGGAGTGCTTCCGCATTGCTTATATACTTCGCCATTCAGCGACGGTGACAACCACTTGTCGGGACTGTATCATCCTTCTCTACTGGATTCATGATGACAGCTTCCAAGTACAACAAGGTCAGTCTTGTTCATGTGTTGTTCATTGTTTTGTATTGTCACGTTACCCAGTGTTATTAATATGGTGATGGTTTATGTGGGTTGTGGTTCTTTAGAGAGAGTATACGAAAATGGAGCCTTTTCGTCTCTGTCCTATAGTACTTAGCACTAGTACGAAGAGAGCGTGTAGGACATTGAGGTCATTTAATCTTCCTCCCAAGGGGGGGGGGGGGGGAGCGCATATGACAAATCGGTCATCTCTCAGGCATTAGTTGTGTTATCCGATGGTTTATCAAATCCTGACTGTGTTTTCACACAGTTTCAGACGTCATAAGTGCCTTAAACGCTTGAAAGCGTAGAGGGAAGAGCTGGTCTTTTGACCTCGCCTCCCTCCCGCCAGATTCACTTTCGAATTCTGGCAATATCAAAAGTATTAGGGAGGTAAGTATACTCTTGATGTGAAATAAACGAAATCTAGGATTTCTTTTTTCACGAGAGAGTTGATACTTACCTCCCTAGATACTGACCCGGCCTCTCCGCCCCACAGAGGCTCGGTCTTCAGGCTCTTGGTAGTTGCATGTGTTAGCCAATAAATGAGCCAGAGGAAGTAGTAGTCGGCGCATGCGCGGTGGTGGGGCGAGCATCCGCCGGACTACCTCTGACTCCCTGCCCAGTAGGGGCACCTAACTGTTTTTAATCTGAGTGTTTTATTGAGTGAAAGCCGATATTTAGCAATATCAAAAGTATTAGGGAGGTAAGTATCAACTCTCTCGTGAAAAAAGAAATCCTAGATTTCGTTTAGTCTGTGGATTATCTTTGTTTGTGGATTATCTTTTTCTACTTCGAATAATACTTACCAGATGTACTATTATGATAATGTCTATTATCCAGTCTAGGTCAAAATAAACAATTAAAACTCCGCACTCTCCTGGTCCTGCCCATACTGTGTCCGGGAATACCATAGCCGCAGGTACCGAGTCCATTCCCAATCACAGTCAGATTCGTCTATTTTGCGCTTGTTTCAAGTCGCATGTGTTTAGAGTGTCATTTAATTGATAAATTAAGCAGTTTTAGCGCGTGTTTGTGAAAACCATCGCTGGACTAATGGAGGAACTTGGAAAATCATCACAGGGGCAGGTTGTATCAATATAGAATTTATACATTCGTGCCATAATGACTGTTTGAAATTTCCTTAAATTGGCACATTGCTTTATAATGGTAGCCATTGTTGGAGTCGCTTCTGTACCCGTTAACTTTTAGTTTTAATTCGGGTACTCGGTTAATTTCTCTTGCGACTCGGTTCCTCTAAGATGGATGCGTCCTTAGCCAAGATGGCGGCGCCCATGTAATATGTCGTTATTGGCTTGGGGTATCCAGGCACTCTGTTATCGCCGATTTTAGCTCTCGCTTCATTGTCGAGGGTGTTTGTAGTGATCGGCGAGGTTTTCTTGGTTATTTAACGCTAGTTAAAGGCTGAGTTGTGTTTTGTAAAATTTTCACTCAAAAAAGTTTCAAATATTTCCTGCCTAAGACTTGTTATCATTAATTTAAGAGAAAGTTAATGTGTTTAAGAAATCTTAACTATCAAGTCTATTGTGCGTATTGCTCGTCATCACTTGTCATGTGCAGCGTTTTAATTCTCCTCTGTGTTCGCAGAAACCGAAGAACCCGGACACGTTGTGCCAGAAGTGTAATAGGTTCATGAAACGCAAGTATCTTGGACATCACTGTGTGGCGTGTGCGAGGTGTAAGGTCGGCAGTCCGTGTGATGTGTGCGCCAAGTGGTCGTCGGCAATGGTGGCTGAGTTTGACAGGGATCGACGGGCGAGGCTGGAGCGCATAGAGAAGGATAAGACAGTGAAGCGTCAGCAGGCGTCGTTGGTTGGACTGGAAGGTCGGCTGAATGAGAGGATGGATTCAGCACTGGGCGTATGGGCGGCCCAGTTCAAGGCCATGTTTGATTCATTACAGTCCACGGGTCCGGTGAGGCAAGCTGGTGCAGGGCAACCATTAGGTGGTCCGGCTAGTTTTGCTGAGGGCCATGCACCTGACCTTTCTCTGTCCTCGGCTCAAGAGCCGTCGGTAGAGGAAGAAGAATTCCTGTTGACGGAAGATTCCGGCATGCCGGATCTTTCAATGTCGGCAATGCCGAGTACGTCCCAGGGGTCTCCCTCGGGATTTGTACGGGTTTGCCAGGCGGATGGTGATGTCGACGTTCCGTCGGGCATTTTTCATCCGTCACTTGTGCAACCGGATATGCCGGCGGAGCCGTGGTTTGCGGTTCCGACGGCTATCCCGACGGCGTTGGGTGCGGCTCCTATCGGAGTTACCGTGCCAGCCGTGATTGAGGCGGTCGTAGTCCCGGATCCCGTGTTGGAGCCGATGGACTGCGGAGAATCCGTATCCGACGGTTCGTTGGATACCGGTGCCGCTGGTAGTCGCGCTACGGATGCGCTCTGTCCTGGCAGAGACGTTTATCGTAGCGCTCAGCATGGATCGTCGGTGGCCCTCTCATCTAAGGGAGAGAGGGAAGATGAAAACGGAAGTTCTTTAATGGACGATTCCGCTTTCTGCGCCGAGGCTGAATGGGTGCAGGTCCTTGGATGGATGACCAATCGTCTCGGGTTGGCATCAGATCTAGGATCTCAGCGCGATCCGGCGATGGAGCGGATGTCAGAGCGTGCGGCTAGCGCTCTGTCCAGTGGCTCTTCGGCCATGCCTACACTCCCCTTGGACTCGCAGACTTCTGACATGTTGGAAGTTGCGGCATATCGTCTGGTTCAGCCAGACTATGCATTGCCCAAGGCCCCGAAGGGGATAAGGAGTAGGGTCCGTTTTCCGGAGCAGGCCTATCATCAATACGCCAGGGTTCCACGGCTTTCCGTTGCGGAACGTGAGGCGCTGAATAGGCCGTTGGCTGGGAAGGCCAAGGGGCGGTCACGTCCCTTGGTTTCCCAGACCAACAAAGACCCGTTTAATGAGCTCACGCTCATTGAGGATGCAGCTAGGGCAGCCATGGCTGCGCTGTCGCACGGGTGTACCGTCCTGCAGGGTATGCTGGACTGCACGGCGGAAGGCGGACAGGTGCCAGAGGCTGCTCCCGGAGTTGTTCGGGACACCATGCGCCTGTCTCAGGATTGCCTGGCCAGGGTGATCACAAGAACTTTAGCAGAGCGGCGGAGAATGGTTCTCGATTGTGTGGAACCAGGACCGGAAATGAGGGCAGCGTTATCTTCTGCGCCTTTCATTGGTCCAGGCTTGTTCGGCGGCTCGGCACGACAAGCGCTTTCTAAAGTTGCATCGATGGTGGCGGAGCAAGAGGTGGTCGGCAAGTCGTGGAAGTCGACCAAGAGGACTCAGCCGCAACAGTCCTACCGTCAACACAGACAGGACCAGCAGAGGCAGCGTCCTAGATCGCCCTTCCGTCCTTCTGCCCGTGATGCCCATAGGCCATCCGGAGCACAAGGGCCTGGCCGTTCGTCCACATACAAGCCCTCTAGTAAGAGGCCGTATGAGGACGACAGGAAGGGTGGCGGTTCGGGCCGTGGCGGCTACCGTAAGGATAGTCGCGGCGGCGGTTCCGGACCGTCATACCACAAGAAGCCGCGGGGCGGCCGTGGGGCTCGTTCCTGACGGGTTTCCGGCGGAATCAATACCGGCGGCTTTGGAAACAAATGGAGTCGAGAATCTTCACCCATGCGATGTAGCGTCTTGTCGGCTAATCTCGACCGACAACTGTGTGCAGATTCCTTCCGTCGGAGGCAGACTTCAGCTATTCCTAAGCCAATGGGAACAGGTCGTGCGCGACTATTTAGTCTGTCAGTGGATAAGAAACGGCTACGATCCGGACTGGCTCATCCATCAATCGTTAGTTCCGTTAACCTCGACTCCAATATGGACTCCTATTCCAAGGGAATTAGACCGTCTAGTTGCCATTCAGTCAGAGATAGAATCGCTTCGTCTGAAGAAGGCGATTCACCTGGTAGCCGATCAGTCATCACTGGGCTTCTATTCGATTATGTTCCTAGTTCCGAAGCGTACCGGAGGGTGGAGACCAATTCTCAATCTCAAACCGTTGAACAAATTTATTCTTTCTCCCAGGTTTCAGATGGAGACGGTAGCAGCTGTGATGACAGGGCTCAGGAAAGGCATGTGGGCGGTATCAATAGATCTGAAGGATGCTTATTTTCATATTCCAATGTCAATTCCCTTTCAGAAGTACCTGCGATTTGCATTCCAAGACAATGTTTGGGAATTCAATGCTCTTCCATTCGGCCTGACCACGGCTCCGAGGGTCTTCACCAAGGTGGTTCTCGCCATGACTTCTTTACTTCGCAGGAGAAACATAGCTGTTCACACTTACATAGACGACTGGCTGCTAAAGGCGGGGAATCCAGTCACTCTGCGCAGCAATCTGAAGGTAGTCCTAGACTTATTAAAGAAGCTAGGATGGATTGTGAATCTAGAGAAATCAGAACTGACTCCATCCCAGGAGTTTGTTTATCTGGGAATTTTTTTCAATCTCAGGGACGGCGTAGCTTTTCCGGCGGAGAGCAGAGTCAGAAGCCTGATTGCAGTATTGGAGTCAGTTTCTCTAGGAGCCTATCTGACGGCACGTCAATTTCTCAGAATACTCGGTTTGCTAGTATCTCTGGAGAAGGTGGTGCCATATGCGGCGCTCAGGCGCAGGCCGATTCAGATGTATTTGATGTCGTTCTGGTCACAGAGAACAGATCCGTTATCTCTGAGAATACCAGTAAAAGAACCATTGATATTCCACCTTCAGTGGTGGTTGTCGGAACAGAATCTCCTGCGAGGTGTTCCTCTACAACCTCCTCAACCTCAGATGTCCATGTTCACGGATGCCTCGTTGACAGGTTGGGGAGCGGTATTGGACAATCAGTCAGTGTCCGGGGAATGGGATCGGACCAATGCGCAGAAACATATCAATGTACTCGAGCTATTAGCGGTGGTATTAGCACTGCAGAAGTTCGAGGGTCGAGTTCAAGACAAAATTGTCCTGGTAAGGACAGACAACTCAACAGTGGTGTCTTATTTAAACCGCCAAGGCGGGACAAGATCACCGGAGTTGTGTATGATGGTTTGGAACCTTCTGCTGTGGTGCCAAGAGAGGAATATTATTCTTCGGGCAGCACACATTCCAGGAAGATTGAACATCTTAGCGGATGCTCTCAGTCGAAGGACGGTTTGTCGTCCGACGGAATGGCAGCTCAACCAAGTGGTAGCAGAGGTTCTATTCAAACAATGGGGCAAGCCGAATGTCGACCTATTTGCGATGAAGACAAACGCAAAGATGGTCACGTACGTGTCACCGATCCCGGACCCGTTGGCTCTAGCAGTAGACGCACTGGCGATAAGTTGGAAGGGAATGTACGCGTATGCGTATCCTCCAACAATTCTCATCCCGAAAGTTCTGGCAAAGATAAGAGAGGGGATGTGCCAAGTACTACTGATCGCTCCTTATTGGCCAGGCCGATCATGGTTTACGGATCTGCTGGACCTTCTGGTCTGCAGTCCAATCCCTCTTCCAGACACAAGAGATGTAATCTCTCAGAACAAGGGTCTGTACCTTCACGACAGACCAGAAATGTTCAAATTGACTGCATGGATGTTGTCAAGCAGCGTGCAATTGAGGGTGGCTTTTCTGAGCAAGCAGCGAAGTTTGTTGCTTCGGCCAGAAGAGTTTCTACCACAAAAACATATAATTATAGAATCAACAAATTTGCACAGTGGTGTGAGAGAAGAGATATTGATCCCTTTTCTGCATCTGTTCAACACGTAGCAGATTTTATCTGTCATTTATACGAAGTTGACAAACTTGTACCTTCTACCCTAGCAGCATATAAGTCTGCATTAGCTTCTGTCATTCCTAGTCTCACCGTTGGGGGAGTAGAGAATGACACCTTGAATGAAGTTATTAAAGGAATGAGCAATCTGCGACCTAGACAGCCAATTCCTATCCCATCATGGAATCTATCTCTTGTTCTACAGGTTTTAGGGCATGCTCCCTTTGAACCGATTAGAACTATTGACATTAAACTGTTAACTATTAAATCAGTTTTCTTGGTTGCAGCAGCGTCGGCGAGAAGGAGAAGCGAGATCCATGCGCTTTCTGCCGAACAAGACCGTTTTGTCGTCACGGGTGAAGGTTTAAGATTACTTCCACGTCTTTGTTTCCTGGCAAAGAATCAGTCACTTAAATATCCAGGACAGCCGATCAATTTGCCAAGTTTAACTAGACATGACCCAAATTCTTGTGCTTGGTGTCCTGTCAGATGTCTAAAGATGTATAAGAAACGTACTTCTGAGTGGAGAGACGACCCGAAATCTCTGTGGTTATGTCTCAAAGCTCCCCATTTACGTGCTTCGAAAGATACTATTTCTCGTTGGATAGTTGACGCTATTCAGATGTCGCACAAGATCGCTACAGGAAAGCAGATTGATCGTGCGAATGCCCATGAGGTCCGAGCACTAGCAGCATCATCGGCCCTTTATAAGGGTGTCTCTTTAGAGCAGGTGATGTCTGTAGCACAATGGCATGCCGAGTCGTCATTCACTGATTTCTACCTTCGAGACATCTCCAGCACACTTAATCCAGTAGCCGTCGCCAATCTGTCGAACCTAAACTAAGCCACATCCGACCACTACTTCGCACACATCACAAAGGACTTCCGCCTACACTGACCAAGCGCTATGCACATGACTGAGTACGACCGTGGATTGGGCCTAGCTCCTGTGATGATCAATAACAGATCGACCACTCAAAAATGGTGAGTGTTTACATTAATTAAGTGACTATAAATATATTTACTTCCAGTCGAAATACCAGACTGAGTAAGTGAATAGTCTGGTACAAGAGTATATTTATCCTCTCATACAGACATGAGACTCATTCCAATTTGAAAATCTAATCGATATACTGATAGTTTTTTTCAAAGATTTGAAGTTGTAGTAGCTTCTTTGCACTCTACTGGACTGCCCTAGCTGAGACTTGGGACTGACACGGGTCTGGTGGGTGTTGCATCCCCATGGACATCCCTCTGGTTTTGTGCGGACAAAAGAGGGGGGGGAGCGCGGTCTAGACCATGGAAGTTTAGCACTCTATGAGTCAGATAGCAGAACCCAAGCGTATGCCAGGGTTTTAGTCTCTTCACAACCTTCTCTGTTGGATGGTTGATGAGTGCTGGTTCGAGCCTCACCTCCTCCCACCGGCATTTCCTGGCTGTCGAAATCCGGAGTTTATCATAATAGTACATCTGGTAAGTATTATTCGAAGTAGAATCAAAAAAGCATCCGCTTTTGTTTCTACGAGAATTCTTAATACTTACCAGATGTACTATGGCCCTGCCTCAGCCGCCCCGCTGAGGTGAGGCTGAGCTGCTTTCGCAGTTTGCCAAGGCAAACATAAGACGAATCTGACTGTGATTGGGAATGGACTCGGTACCTGCGGCTATGGTATTCCCGGACACAGTATGGGCAGGACCAGGAGAGTGCGGAGTTTTAATTGTTTATTTTGACCTAGACTGGATAATAGACATTATCATAATAGTACATCTGGTAAGTATTAAGAATTCTCGTAGAAACAAAAGCGGATGCTTTTTTGAGTCTGTGGCTTATCTTTGTCTGTGGATTATCTTTGTCTGTGGCTTATCTTTGTCTGTGGATTATCTTTGTCTGTGGCTTATCTTTGTCTGTGGCTTATCTTTGTCTGTGGCTTATCTTTGTCTGTGGATTATCTTTGTTTGTGGATTATCTTTGTTTGTGGATTATCTTTGTCTGTGGATTATCTTTGTTTGTGGATTATCTTTGTCTGTGACTTATCTTTGTCTGTGACTTATCTTTGTCTGTGGATTATCTTTGTCTGTGACTTATCTTTGTCTGTGGATTATCTTTGTCTGTGACTTATCTTTGTCTGTGGCCTATCTTTGTCTGTGGATTATCTTTGTCTGTGGCCTATCTTTGTCTGTGGCCTATCTTTGTCTGTGGATTATCTTTGTTTGTGGATTATCTTTGTCTGTGGATTATCTTTGTCTGTGGCTTATCTTTGTCTGTGGCTTATCTTTGTCTGTGGCTTATCTTTGTCTGTGGCTTATCTTTGTTTGTGGATTATCTTTGTCTGTGGATTATCTTTGTCTGTGGCTTATCTTTGTCTGTGGATTATCTTTGTCTGTGGCTTATCTTTGTCTGTGGATTATCTTTGTCTGTGGATTATCTTTGTCTGTGGCTTATCTTTGTCTGTGGATTATCTCTGTCTGTGGCTTATCTTTGTCTGTGGATTATCTTTGTCTGTGGATTATCTTTGTCTGTGGCTTATCTTTGTCTGTGACTTATCTTTGTCTGTGGATTATCTCTGTCTGTGGATTATCTTTGTTTGTGGATTATCTTTGTTTGTGGATTATCTTTGTCTGTGGCTTATCTTTGTCTGTGGCTTATCTTTGTCTTTCTGTGGCTTATCTTTGTCTTTCTGTGGCTTATCTTTGTCTTTCTGTGGCTTATCTTTGTCTTTCTGTGGCTTATCTTTGTCTTTCTGTGGCTTATCTTTGTCTGTGGATTATCTTTGTCTGTGGCTTATCTTTGTCTGTGGATTATCTTTGTCTGTGGCTTATCTTTGTCTGTGGCTTATCTTTGTCTGTGGATTATCTTTGTCTGTGGCTTATCTTTGTCTGTGGCTTATCTTTGTCTGTGGCTTATCTTTGTCTGTGGCTTATCTTTGTCTGTGGCTTATCTTTGTCTGTGGCTTATCTTTGTTTGTGGATTATCTTTGTCTGTGGATTATCTTTGTCTGTGGCTTATCTTTGTCTGTGGATTATCTTTGTCTGTGGATTATCTTTGTCTGTGGATTATCTTTGTCTGTGGCTTATCTTTGTCTGTGGATTATCTCTGTCTGTGGATTATCTTTGTTTGTGGATTATCTTTGTCTGTGGATTATCTTTGTTTGTGGATTATCTTTGTCTGTGACTTATCTTTGTCTGTGACTTATCTTTGTCTGTGGATTATCTTTGTCTGTGACTTATCTTTGTCTGTGGATTATCTTTGTCTGTGACTTATCTTTGTCTGTGGCCTATCTTTGTCTGTGGATTATCTTTGTCTGTGGCCTATCTTTGTCTGTGGCCTATCTTTGTCTGTGGCTTATCTTTGTTTGTGGCTTATCTTTGTCTGTGGCTTATCTTTGTCTGTGGCTTGTCTTTGTCTGTGGCTTATCTTTGTCTGTGGCTTATCTTTGTCTTTCTGTGGCTTATCTTTGTCTTTCTGTGGCTTATCTTTGTCTTTCTGTGGCTTATCTTTGTCTTTCTGTGGCTTATCTTTGTCTGTGGATTATCTTTGTCTGTGGATTATCTTTGTCTGTGGCTTATCTTTGTCTGTGGCTTATCTTTGTCTGTGGCTTATCTTTGTCTGTGGATTATCTTTGTCTGTGGCTTATCTTTGTCTGTGGCTTATCTTTGTCTGTGGCTTATCTTTGTCTGTGGCTTATCTTTGTCTGTGACTTATCTTTGTCTGTGGCTTATCTTTGTCTGTGGCTTATCTTTGTCTGTGACTTATCTTTGTCTGTGGCTTATCTTTGTCTGTGGCTTATCTTTGTCTGTGACTTATCTTTGTCTGTGGCTTATCTTTGTCTGTGGCTTATCTTTGTCTGTGGATTATCATTCACTGCACAAAATTTCTAATTTTCTGTACCAACCTTTTTAATGACTAAATTTGTATTAAAATATATACTTAGCGAATGTCCATTTGCAGGAAGAGAAAATTATTTTTGAAAAGTTATCACTAGAATGACTGGCTCGATAGCCAGTCATTTCAGTGGTAAATTTTCAAAAATAGTCTTCTTGGCCCGCAAATGGGCATTCCCCAAGACCACTACAGAGACCAGTTTTGGCCGGCTTCGTCGTGACGGGGTTAAGCAGTCATACAAGCTCCCAAGGTACTCGATGACAAAAAGTTTTTGTCTGCAAATCTTAACCGCAAAATTGTCATAGATGGTAGATAAAAGGAATGGCAGTCTGTGTGTTTGAGCAAGAGGTATCTTCCTTTGTTTGGGGTGCAGAATATTGCACTGCATCTCTTAACTGCTGTATTTTTTCATTTATATATCGAGCTGAATTATTAGGTAATTGGCACTTGATCGATGCCAGCGTACCCTCGGCATAATTATTACGCAAAATGTATGTTGGTTCGTTTTGCTCTTACTCTTTCTGGGACAAACTTTTGCATAAATTGGCTGTCAATGGGCATGGAATGAGACATTAGACATGCTATTTGTAAAGAAATATGCATTATCTTGATATGTTATTGGAAAACCCACATTCTGAGGGTCAGCAAACCCGCATTTTAGGAACATCAAGACAAATAGTTACAGAAACAGAACCATTTTTGATTTAACTTGGAAGAGAGTTTGAAAATATAATATATGGAGCCATGCCAAATTTTGCATTTATTAGTTATGCTTCCTGAACATGAGCCAAATTGTCTACCATCATTCTGAGGGGAACATGCATTTCCATGTGTCGCATTTAACTCTTACCACTCTGATGTTAATAGTCTATCTTACCACTCTGATGTTAATAGTCTATCTTACCACTCTGATGTTAATAGTCTATCTTACCACTCTGATGTTAATAGTCTATCTTACCACTCTGATGTTAATAGTCTATCTTACCACTCTGATGTTAATAGTCTATCTTACCACTCTGATGTTAATAGTCTATCTTACCACTCTGATGTTAATAGTCTATCTTACCACTCTGATGTTAATAGTCTATCTTACCACTCTGATGTTAATAGTCTATCTTACCACTCTGATGTTAATAGTCTATCTTACCACTCTGATGTTAATAGTCTATCTTACCACTCTGATGTTAATAGTCTATCTTACCACTCTGATGTTAATAGTCTATCTTACCACTCTGATGTTAATAGTCTATCTTACCACTCTGATGTTAATAGTCTATCTTACCACTCTGATGTTAATAGTCTATCTTACCACTCTGATGTTAATAGTCTATCTTACCACTCTGATGTTAATAGTCTATCTTACCACTCTGATGTTAATAGTCTATCTTACCACTCTGATGTTAATAGTCTATCTTACCACTCTGATGTTAATAGTCTATCTTACCACTCTGATGTTAATAGTCTATCTTACCACTCTGATGTTAATAGTCTATCTTACCACTCTGATGTTAATAGTCTATCTTACCACTCTGATGTTAATAGTCTATCTTACCACTCTGATGTTAATAGTCTATCTTACCACTCTGATGTTAATAGTCTATCTTACCACTCTGATGTTAATAGTCTATCTTACCACTCTGATGTTAATAGTCTATCTTTCACTGTGTTAATAGCAAAGAAACCGGTGAACATTTTTCAACAATTTTGGTCCACAATGTTGCCGTCTTCGACGGCACCATCTTCCACCAAATTTGTTAAAAAATTTACACCAGTTCATCTTTTAATTTAGTTTGAAAATTTTACATTCTGACATCGGGGTGGTAAGGGTTAAATAGATAACGGTTATTAACCATCATAGTCCAGGAAACTTATTGCTAACATCTCTCTGGTGAGTTATTGCTAACATCTCTCTGGTGAGTTATTGATAACATCTCTCTGTTGAGTTATTGCTAACATCTCTCTGGTGAGTTATTGCTGACATCTCTCTGGTGAGTTATTGCTGACATCTCTCTGGTGAGTTATTGCTGACATCTCTCTGGTTGAGTTATTGCTAACATCTCTCTGGTGAGTTATTGCTAGCATCTCTGGTGAGTTATTGCTAACATCTCTCTGGTGAGTTATTGCTAACATCTCTCTGGTGAGTTATTGCTAACATCTCTGGTGAGTTATTGCTAATATTTCTCTAGTAAGTTATTGTTAATATCTCTCTGGTGATTTATTGGTAACATCTCTCTGGTGAGTTATTGGTAACATCTCTCTGGTGAGTTATTGCTAACATCTCTCTGGTGAGCTATTGCTACATCTCTCTGGTGAGCTATTGCGAACATCTCTCTGGTGAGTTATTGCTAATATTTCTCTGTTGAGTTATTGCTAATATTTCTCTAGTGAGTTATTGCTAACATCTCTCTGGTGAGTTATTGCTAACATCTCTTTGGTGAGTTATTGCTAACATCTCTTTGGTGAGTTATTGCTAACATCTCTCTGGTGAGTTATTGCCAACATCTCTCTGGTGAGTTATTGCTGACATCTCTCTGGTGAGTTATTGCTAACATCTCTCTGGTGAGTTATTGCTAACATCTCTTTGGTGAGTTATTGCTAACATCTCTCTGGTGAGTTATTGCTAACATCTCTTTGGTGAGTTATTGCTAACATCTCTCTGGTGAGTTATTGCTAACATCTCTCTGGTGAGTTATTGCTAACACCTCTGGTGAGTTAGTGCTATCATCTCTCTGGTGAGTTAGTTCTATCATCTCTCTGGTGAGTTATTACTAACATCTCTGTGGTGAGTTATTGCTAACATCTCTGGTGAGTTCCATGTCATTAAAAAAACCCAGCAGCATTGAGTAGCACCTACATGTATGTGATTGGCAATATTGAATAATTTATCTGATATTCAGCAATACTCTCAACATCCTACGCCAACAAGGGGTGGTGTATTAATGTAACGTTTTCATGACACACAACACTTCTGATTTGGCCACTGTGTTAGTTTATTTGTATAATATATCTATGCCTGTATAACTAAGTACTATATAATTAATGATATAATAATGTCTATGAAATAAATCTGCAGTATGAGATGTATAATGATACTTTTACTATAAATTACATGATTCTGTGACACTGAAAAAATGCTTAAATCTGTGAGAATGTATATACATGATTGAAGTGAATATTAAACTGTACAAAATATGCAAATTATCGATTTAACAACAGAGCACTATATCGACGAGGATTAAGGTTACTCACAAAGGTGATGTAAAATTAACAGCAATGATTACACAAATGGGCTTAAGTTATTAAAGAGGTTATATAATTGAAAATTAATTAATTGAATAATCGTGACTAATTTCTACTGTATAAAATATTTTAAAACACCCTTAAAGGTGCATATTCACACCAGAATGCCTGAAAATAAAGTTGCTAAAATTGGATACTTTTAGAGGCTTAAATTGTGTTCCTGGACGTAATGAAACGAATTAAATCTTAGCATCTGATGATTTCAATACGTAAAAATTAAATTTTTCTTTTTAGTTTTGAATTTGAACGAGTGACACATGTCTCTAATTCAAATGTGACAACTGAAATTTTTAAAATTAATTCATATGTAATGAAATCATCATGTTATGATTTATTTTGTTTCATTACATCCAGGAACACAATTTAAGCCTCTAAATGTATACAATTTTAACAACTTTATTTTCAAGCATCTTGCTGTGAATAAGCACGTTTAATTACTCTTTAATGAGATCAGGCACGAAAATTGACATTTTGCTCAGCGAATGTATTTCCATTTGTAGGCTAAGAAAAGATCATTTTGGGAAATGTATCACTGGAATGACTGGCTTGAGCATCGAGCCAGGCATTTCGGTGATACTTTTTCACAAATATTATTCTCTTGGCCTACAAATGGACTTTTCTGAAGACCACTGTGGCTTTCGTCACTGATATGCCTTTCTTATGTCTGGGCAATTTGTATCGAGGCTCATTAATCGAGTAATCACAATTATTATTAAATAATCGATCGTGATCACTCAAAGCAATAATCACACAAGCCGAGATTACACGATTTGGTGATACACGTATCATAGAGGGCTATAAACCAATGCTTGGACAAATAACCAATATATTGAGCGCTATAAATCAATGTCCTACAGAATTATTATCATTTATTGTAGAACTTATTCAGCCTATCTTCTTAAGACTGACATGCTAAAACAAGCTGTGTTTTACTCATCTCGGCAACAGAGTTCTCTCAATAAATCACCATTTTCGGTAGCTCTATTATGACTTCAGGCATTGTTATTATAAACAAGACTCGCCTCACATTGCTCGCACATTAATTTCAGGTATTGTTAATATAAACAAGACTCGCCTCACATTGCTCGCACATTAATTTCAGGTATTGTTAATATAAACAAGACTCGCCTCACATTGCTCGCTCATCAACTTCAGGTATTGTTAATATAAACAAGACTCGCCTCACATTGCTCACACATTAACTTCAGGTATTGTTAATATAAACAAGACTCGCCTCACATTGCTCGCACATTAACTTCAGGTATTGTTAATATAAACAAGACTCGCCTCACATTGCTCGCACATTAACTTCAGGTAGGTTTTTTTGCGGTAGCAAAGAAAGTGGTGTACATCTTTAAACAATTTTGGTGAACGATGGTGCTGTCTACGACAGCACCATCTTCCACCAAATTTGTTTTAAAATGAACACCAGTTCATCTTTTAATTTAATTGGAAAATTAAAAATTTTGACATCAGAGTGCTAAGAATTAAGCATTGATTAATTTAGCATGATACTTCAGCTTTAAATGATCAGTTATGGCGAGAGTTATGCTCGCTAAAGACACACATGGCCATTCAATACAATTTGGATAGCATAGGCGATACATCCCGGGGATCACAGACCACCTTACGGAAAGAACTGCCCTCAAACTCATAGGTTCCAGTCAAATTAGTTTCAAAGCATTATTCAGTGGCTTTCCTGTATAATAATAATAATCCCGAGTGTGAGACACTAACTGAAGTTTTAATGATTAACACACTAGCCCATTCATGCCTGAGGCAGGCCAGTGTTTCACTCTCATGAGAGATACAGGGCAAAAACTGTATAAAATTGAGCCTCTCACTACAGCTTAATATAAGCTGTGACTAGTAGGATATTATAAAATTAATTACCACTTTTACCCGGCGATTAAAAAATTCAACAACTTCTAAATTAAATTCACTCAAATTATACATAAACAACCGTTTACTTCAAGCCTTAAAAATGCAACAACAACAAACATGTACAGATCACGGGGGACTACGCTCCAGAATCAATGACATTCCTACACCTTATTCTGCCCAACCCGTTGTTGCACAGTACAACTCATAAATAAGTTCATGTTTCCAAAATAAAACAATTTTTAACACAATGTAAGAAACTTTGTTGAATATTTTGAACATAATGGACCTTTCCAGTTTTAGCTATGCCCCGCCCATCTCTAGTTAATCTCCGCCCACTCCTCGCTCGTGTTGGGATCTATCGATCTCTGAACACCCTGACTATCAATTTATAACAAAAAAATACACAGGTAAGCTGTTGAATGTTTTGAAACTAATTTGACTGGGTGCTGTTGCTGCCTAAGGCAGCAACAGCACCCAGTCAAATTAGTTTCAAAATATTCAACATTTTTATTAAATAGCAAAGAATTACAGACATACAATTCATATGTGTCAGACTTTTTGAGATTTGATGATGGTCTATATGGAACCCTTTGTGACGTAATGATTATGATGTCATCATACACGCACTGAGCAGATTATGACGCCATAGGATGTCTGATGATGGATGGATACTCTGGAAAGGTGAATTGGATTGGAAGACACTGCCATGTCAGCAAAGCTGCCTTGTATGTGTCTATAACAAGATTATTATTAAGCCAATTGAAGAGCGACTATCCATTATAACAATGTCATATGATCATTATCAATTTATAAAATTCCGATTTTAGCAAAGGCAAACCAGATCTTTGACCGTTTAACCAAAAATTCTTCCGCTAGTGAACGACAACCAAGATTTGCACAAATGGATGGGTGCACGCTAACAGAAAATCCTAACCTGAAGCTTCCATTGATGTTGAGAATGCATTGAAGGACAGACATATATATTATGTTTTTGTCAGCAACAAAACATTTGATACATTGAAAGACAACAATAACTTACAATAAAAAAAACAAACTGTGTATGAGAATTACTGATAAGTGCATGATATAGTGAAATTTAATATGACAGTGTGTGTGTGTGCGTGCATGTGTGCACTGTGAACATTAGCAAATACTGACTTGCTTAAAATACTGAAATCTCAAAGTTGTGGTAGTTGTGTTAGTATGGTACTACACATATGTACATGACTCAAAGGTTGCACGTGTTATGACTCATTTAGACAATCATTCTAACATAAACGCGGTTCATCAAGTCGCTGAAACTCTAATGATGTGTATTGATGTGTGAAGGTGTCTCAGAATTAACCATTTAATCCTCATATCAGCAAAAAATGGTTTCTACAGTGGTCTTGATACATGTCAATTTGCAGCCCAAGAAAAGAGTATCTTTGAAAATTTAGCACTGGAATGACTGGCTCGATAACCGAGCCAGTCATTCCAGTGATAACTTTAAAAAATAGTCTTCTCTTGGTATGCAAATTGACATTTTCTATGGAAAAAATTGATATTTTCTTCAATAAATTAAAGGGTTAATAAAGACTTGAGCCGTCTTATCAACACTGCAATGTACATTAGCAGGTACACACCATATAACAGGTGTCAATTTGCACACATCTACAATTCCTTTAGGAGTCCAAACAAGAGGCCCAAGGGCCTGTGACGCTCACCTGCACCATTAGCATTTGAAACATTTGCATTTAAATGACATGATTCTTTACATTAAACAAGACGGACACCGGAAAAATTGACCAATCAAAATTCTGACTGGAAGTTCTGGAGCCTATCACCATAGAATACATCTAACCAAATTGGCTGACATATGTCAAGCAGCTATGGAGTAGCATTTTGACCTGTTCCGGTAAATCTTTCACAAAATCTAAGATTTTCACCCAAAAATTTGACAAATCAAAATTCTGTATGGAATTTCAGCTGAATTTGGTTGAAACCTCTCAGAATGGTAAGGAGAATAAGCAATTTGATGATTTCCGGTCCATTTTTCATAAAATCTAAGATTTTCACCAAAAAATTGATGAATTAAAATTCTGAATGGATATACTGGAGCCCATCACCACAGGATCCTTTCAGCCGAATTTGGTTGAAATCGCTCAGAATGGTAAATTTGACAATTTCCGGTACATTTTTCATAAAATGTAAGATTTTGACCCAAAAAATTTATGAATCAAAATTCCGAATGGACGTTCTGGAGTCTACCACAATAGGGTCCTTTCAGCCAAATTTGGTTGAAATTGGTCAAAATGGTAAGGAGAAGAAGCAATTTGACAATTTCCTGTAAATTTTTAATAAAATCTAAGTTTTTCACCCAAAATATTTACGAATCAAAATTCCGAATGCAAGTTCTATAACCTATGACCATAGTATCCGGTCAGCCAAATTTGATTGAAATCGGTCAAATGGGTAAGGAGAAGAAGCAATTTGACAATTTCCGGTAAATTTTTAATAAAATCTAGGATTTTCACTCAAAATATTTACGTAACAAAATTCTGAATGGAAATTCTAGAGCCTATGACCATAGGATTCTTTCAGCCCAATTTGGTTGAAATCGGTCAAAATGGTAAGAAGCAATTTGACAATTTCCGGTAAATTTGTAATAAAATCTCAGATTTTTACCCAAAAACCCAAAATATTTATGAATCAAAATTCCAAATGGAAGTTCGGATCCGAGCACAATAGCATCATTTGACCAAAATTTAGTTAAGATTCGACTATTGGTTAAGGAGGAGTAGCGTTTTAAAGCAAAAGTTGACGGACGGTCGCCACGGCATACGCTCACTTGGCCTTTAAGGCCAGGTGAGCTAATAATTGAGGGATCCATTTCTATCCATGCTCCGCCCATTTCTAGCTAAGCTCAATCCAGGGTTTGTGTGTGTTGGGATCGACTTATATACTTTGAATCCTGAATTCTCAGAATTCCAATTTCAAGGTAACTAGACCGGTAAGATGTTGAATATTTTGAAACTATTTTACTGAGAAATTAGTTTCAAAATATTGAACAGACTGTTTATTAAATAGTAAAGACACAATTCATACGCTTGACGGCCTATTCAATGCACACGACGGAGCTACATACATCGTTCAAAACACATTTTGATTGTGACATCAGCCTACATGTGACGTAATTGATTATGACGTCATATATGTGATTGACAGATCGGATCTATCCATTGTGATTCAAAAGACTGCCTGCATAATTAAAGAACCACAATGGTTACGCCCCCGCTGGGCAAGGTTGGCTCACTATGTATGATTGTATTAATAAATAATGTGATTTATTATGGCAAAATTGAAGTAATGTATATGCAACATGATTATTCTTATTAGACAATTTGTATTAAAGGTGCATATTTATACCAAAAGGTTTAAAAATAAAAATGTTAAAATTGTATAATTTTAGAAGCTTAAATCGTGTGCTTAGATGTAATGAAACGGAATAAATTTTAACATTTGCGAAATTGAAACAGAGGCGCGTATCCATAACAGAGGTGCGTATCCATAATAGAGGAGCGTATCCATAATAGAGGAGCGTATCCATAATTCAACGTCACAACTAAAAGATGTATATTAACTGTCTGACTGCTGAGGTTTTCCAGGCGACGTATTCCAAGGCTTATATCTCTGAAGTTGCGGAATATTTTGAAAACAATTTGACTGAAAGCCACCAACAACTTTCAGTCAAATTTTCAAAATATTCAGCAAGTCAAGAGCTTTTGCTCATTGAAATTATTGACTGGTGGCTTGCCGCAGCGAGACAGTTAATTTATATTGAATGAAATCATAAGTTAAGATTTATTTCTTTTCCTTACACTGAGGTACACAAGTGAAGCCGCTAAAAATATACAATTTTAATTTCAAGTCTTTTGGTGTGAATATGTACCTTTAATTTTTCTCGGTTGCCTTGGATCATCTGATCATAGTTCGCATAGATAAAGGACCTGTAGTTTTTGACGCGGAGCCCATGGACTTCTTTTTAAAGTCATTAACAGAGAAACATTTCCATATTCTGAGTGTCTCATCAGCACCAGCGGAGACAACAGTGCTGCCATCTGGTGACATGGCCATGTGTAGTACTCGGGATGTGTGACCTGCAAAATAGAGCAATCAGATCATCAAGAGGCTTAACAGCAATCTATTAACCCAGTCATAGTCAAGTCGGCTAAAAATTACATTTCTTGAAAATTTACCACTGGAATGCTTGGCTCGATTGTTGCGTCAATCATTCGTGTGCGTCAATTATTTGTGTGCGTCAACCATTCATGTGCGTCAATCATTCATGTGCGTCAATCATTCCATTGGTAAATCTGCAGAAATAGCTTTCTCTTCGTCTGCAATTGGACATTCAAAAAGCTAATATTGTGATTTTCCTAATTTTGACCAGTAAATTGTTAACATGATATGTTTCTTGTGTAGTGACTTTGATAATGAATATTGCTACTACAAGAATGAAAACACATGCATAGTCTCGCTTAACCCTTTCAACCACAAATCCCTGAAAAAATAAATTCTTTACGATTTATTACATTGAATATTTCGAAATTAATATGACTGGAAGCCATTGCTGCCAACAGCACTATAGCCATGATAGATAGGCAGCAACAGCACCCAGTTGAATAGTTCCCTTGATATTGGATGCCGGGAATTCAGGGTTAGTTCAATCCCAACATGGGCAAGGTGGAGCTTAGCTAGAAATGGGTGGGGCATAGCTAGAATTTGCCCCCTCTATTAGTGTATAATATATTTTTGTGTGTTTGCTAGACTGGCTGAGCTAGGTCAGCATGTAGGAGCATGCATCTGTTTTAAGCTCAGTGGCTTACGCATAGCTGAGTAATTACCTGTAAGCTCATTGACTAGACATTCCTGAGTAATTACCTGTAAGCTCAGTGACTAGACATTCCTGAGTAATTACCTGTAAGTTCAGTGACTAAACATTCCTGTGTAATTACCTGTAAGTTCAGTGACTAAACATTCCTGAGTAATTACCTGTAAGCTCATTGACTAGACATTCCTGAGTAATTACCTGTAAGCTCAGTGACTAGACATTCCTGAGTAATTACCTGTAAGCTCAGTGACTAAACATTCCTGTGTAATTACCTGTAAGTTCAGTGACTAAACATTCCTGTGTAATTACCTGTAAGTTCAGTGACTAAACATTCCTGTGTAATTACCTGTAAGTTCAGTGACTAGACATTTCTGTGTAATTACCTGTAAGCTCATTGACTAGACATTCCAGGATAATTACCTGTAAGCTCAGTGACAACATCCAGGATAGTAGTTACCTGTAAACTCATTGGCACTAGACATCCCTGGTTAATTACCTGTAAACTCATTGACATTAGACATTCTTGGTTAATTACCTGTAAGCTGAGTGACGACATCCAGGATAGTTACCTGTAAACTCAGTGACATTAGACATTCCTAGTTAATTCCCTGTAAACTCATTGGCACTAGACATCCCTGGTTAATTACCTGTAAACTCATTGACATTAAACATTCCTGGTTAATTACCTGTAAACTCATTGACATTAGACATTCTTGGTTAATTACCTGTAAGCTGAGTGACGACATCCAGGATAGTTACCTGTAAACTCAGTGACATTAGACATTCCTGTAAACTCATTGGCACTAGACATCCCTGGTTAATTACCTGTAAACTCATTGACATTAAACATTCCTGGTTAATTACCTGTAAACTCATTGACATTAGACATTCTTGGTTAATTACCTGTAAGCTGAGTGACGACATCCAGGATAGTTACCTGTAAACTCAGTGACATTAGACATTCCTAGTTAAGCTAGGCTACTGGTTAGGTCCATCTCCAGTAAATTAACTGATATAGACTGGCACCAGTCTGTACTCACTCCATAGTTACGCCTGCCACTAAGCGTGCTTGCGCACTGGAGCCCAAATAAGAAACAGATTCACTTTTCTGAATTTAAGTGCCAAATATTATAGGCAAATTCTCAAATCAATTCCACGCGGGGTGGCCGAGGCCGGGTCGTAGTGATTGAACGGTAAGTATGTTTTTATAGTGGTTAATAAAACAACAGACCAACCTACAAGGGGGGTCTGTGGGGGGTTGTTATTACACCACAAAAACATCCATTACCGTTCAATCACTACTTGCTAAACCCGTAGATTTGGTCAGTGCCCCACTTAAAACATTAGGTGGGAGGCGCTTTGAGAATCAACAAACAAGGATAAAAATCAAACCAATCTTATCCAAATGTTAATAACATAACATAATAGTGCATTTAAATCAAACACACCGTGATTATCAAATAAGGAAAACTTGAACTTGGAGATAAATAAAAACCAAAATAAACTCTCACCATTTCTTACAGATGCAGTCTTAACGAAAATGGCGAGATGTGCTTGGTAAATGGTCTTCGGCTATTTTGGTTAAAATCGTAATATTACGAAAAGAGGCTGTTGCACTCTGATCTTTCAGATAAAAGGTTGTAAAAGAGGATTCAGATTTCCATCCTGCAACCTGCATGACTTCATCTAAATATGAACCGGCAAAAAGAGCAAAAGAGGAAGCCATTCCTCTAACATCGGGAGCTTTAATATGGGAGAGATTAATTTGTTCCAGAGAAGCAATCTCGTAACAAAGCTTAATCGTCTCCCAAATCCATCAGGATATCATAAACTTTGAGACCGGCTTAGCTAACTCTTCCACATAAGAAAACCATAAAAGGGACGGATCAAATCTTTTGAAATCAGTTCGCTGTTTGTACATCCTTAATGCCCTAACAAAACACCAGAGTTTGTCGGAAGGCGAAAAAGACGATAATGATTTTAAAATGATCGGACTAGCAGGAAACCGGTTAGACTGTTTTATATAAAAAAAATCCCTTCTGGGATAAAAAACTAAACCGTCTCCTGAAACTATAAATCTCTCCCTTTCAGCAGAAAAAGCATGAATTTCTGAACGCCTTCTAGCAGAGGCCGTTGATACTAATAGAGGAGAGGTTCAAAATGATGGCCTGCCAGCACTTGAAGAACCAAAGCCAAGTTCCATGAAAATAAAGGCGTAGCTATCGGAGTACGAATATTGCCTAGACCTCTAATAAAAATTAAAGGTCTTAGTGCCCTTGACATCGGCATACAGAAGGCAAGGAAGAGAAGATGCCAGAGAAAATCTATATCCCCTAACCGTATTAGCTGATAAATGTAAGGAATCAAAGAGATATGTTAAAAAGTCTAATACTTGGGGAATAGAAACAGAATCTGGCACAAGACCTTGGTCTGAACACCATTCTCCAAAAACTTTAAGTCGAAACTTGTAAACTCTGCAGGGCGACTCTTCTGGAAGAATCGATAATAACTGGAGATCTTGAAGAAACTTTATTCTCGTAGACTAGTTTCGATATTCTCCAAACACACAGACTGAAGATTTCTGGGTTTGGATAAAGACAAAGACCTCTTACTTGAGACAGAAGATCCTGGGAGAATGGAAGAAGACGAGGGAAGTCTACCAGGAGATCTAGGTCTACAAACCAAATCCTCTTTGGCCAAAAAGGAGCTATTAAAAGAATCTCGCAGATTTGTTCTTTGACTTTCTTCAACACTAACAGAATCAAAATCGTTGGAGGGAACACATAGACGAACATTCCTGTCTAGGACTGAGACAGGGCATCCACCGCCAGAGCTTGACTGTCCGGAAAAGGAGACATGTAAGAGGAGATCTGAGCATTCAGAGATATCACAAACAGATCTACCAAAGGATGATCCATAAGACTGAAAATCGCTTTGACAACCGACCTCTTTAACTGCCACTGTGTGGGCGAATTTGCTGGGACGTGACAGTTGGTCCGCAAGAAAATTCAGACTGCCTGGGACATGAGAAGACACTAGACGAATCTGATTCTTGCGACACCATAAGAGAAGGTTCCACACTTCTAGACAAAGGAGGGATGACCTTGTAACCCCCTGCTTGTTGATATAAGAGACCACTGTCGAATTGTCCGACCGAATCGAGACTGAGACTTATCACAAGATCTTACCATGAAGGGAGAGCCTTCTTGACAGCACACAATTCCAGACTCTTGATATGAGCTGTCGACTCCTCCAGGGACCAAAGACCGGAAACCGACAGGATGTCCCAGACCGCTCCCCCATCCCTCCTGAGAAGCGTCTGTGAAGATAATCGCCTGATGGGAGGACTTTACCAGTGGAAAACCCATCAGAAGCAGAGAACGATCTTTCCAAAAGTCTAGATGATGAATCAAGTGTTCTTTGATGGGAATCTGATGGTAAATAGAGTGAACCGACTGCTTCCAAAGGGACATTAAATACATTTGGAAAGGTCTTCTTATCAGCGCCGCCCATGGAATAACATTCTCTATGCTGACCATCAAACCTATCACTCTATCACACAGAAATGTTGCTCAGACCATGGAAGAAGACAGGACCCTGGGCCAGATCGAAAGAAACGCCTAGATGTGTGAAGATTTGAGAGGGACCTAGGCTTGATTTTTTAGATTTAAAATCCAGGAGTAAGAATCATGAGACTTAATCATGTCATACCACCTTGTTAAATTAAAATTAATGCAGAATTGAATGTTTCAGAATGGATTTAATGACAGGGTAGGAATTCCTACCCTAGGCTGAATGCTCTCATGTATGTATAAGGCCCTGGACCGACGGATCCAGAGCCAAGAAGAGGAAGAGAATAGATAAAATAGAAGAAAGGGTTGGATCTACCCGGGAAGAGGCCACATCTTCACTCCCTTAGCTAGAAAAACCTCTGTGAGAAGACCTACCACTAGACCTTGAACTAGGTCTGTAAAAATAAGCCTGGCCCCCCCCCTCTCGGAGCAGGCTTGACTAACCGTAGAAAAAATTTTAACATGAGAGGAAAGAACTTCCCAGGAAGAGAGAGAGAGAGAGAGAGAGAGAGAGGTGGCGACTCGTACGTAATCATCTTTTGGGATCTGAAAAGGGAGCATCAGAATTAGAGGTAAGAGAAAATTCCTTAGAATTAATATCATTCACAAAGAAGACTAACATGTTAATGACCAAATTGTCAATTGGCAGGACCTGAGGAGACAAGAAAGAAGAATTAGAAGAAAGAGCCGACACAAAAGAAGGAAGGACCATAGAAAACTTGTCCTTAAAAGGAAGAGGAAGAGTCTAAGCAATCCACCTGTGAGCCAGGGACCAGACATCTGAAGAGACCCTGACTGGACAAAATCTCCTCAGCCCTGACCGACTTGGGAATTGAAGAATTAGAAGAAGGATTAGGAGATGGAGATGAAAAATGATGAGAAGAATCACCAGAGGCCATAGAATCAATAGTTCAAATGGAAAGAGGAGAGCAAGGCCTCCTGGAAGCGTGAAGAGAAAACTGTAAAGAATCAGAAAAGGAATAAGATTGATCAGAAGGAATGTGATCAGATACAACATCCTGATCAGAGGACATGGAAAGTGATTCAGGCCACTAGCGGAAAACCTTGAAAGAATAGAGAAAAAAGCTGACATCAAAGAACGAACAAGAAACGAATCTCTAAGCACAGAAAACAATGAGAAAACCAGACCGTAATCAACAATTTGAAACTCAAGCTCAAAAGAGAGAACGACAGAAACAATCGGATCAAGATGATCAAAGGAGGAAGAAGAAGGAGGAAGAGGAATTAAGAAGAATGGAAGATGAAGAGGAAAGAACAGGACCAGAAGATCCCTGGAGAGGATTGATAGAATACGGGAAAACCTCAGAGGGAAAAAAGAAGAAAACTGAAAGAGAGAGAGAGAGAGAGGAAGGAGAACATGACTAGAAGAAAACTTTAGAAGGAGAAGAGGCAGAGGATGAAGAAAGAGACTTATACTTATCTTTACTTATTTATATTTAAAGACTTAGATCCAATATTATCATCTTGTAAAGACGGATGTCATTGAGTTTGATATGCCAATAAAAGGAAAGATTGATAGATTGATAATGAATCTCCGGGAACAGCTTGAATGTTAAATACACAAAACACTAATACTTGATTATGATGAAAACACTACGGGTTGAATCACGAAACGAAATGCTGAAAGACAGAGGCGATATAAAATCAAAGCGAAATGACTCACCAAAACCATGACTGTGACAACGCAGAAGAAAAAACTCGGCTTTTATTCCTTCTTCATTCACCCCTTTTGTCTTATTTCTCTATTTTCAGCGTCTTATTGCTCTTGTAATCATTAATCTTAGAGCCATTCTCTTCCCTATGAATCCACTACTGAATCTTTTCCTTTCAGTGCCTGTCAGAATTAGACTAAGAATTACGCTAGAAACAGGGATTTTCTTCAACAAATAAACTCCTTTTGGTTAAAATAAATATGTCAACCTGCCGACATAAGAGGAAAAAAGAGCGCGAAAAAAGGCCGAATGGCCCGAAGACAACTGGCCATCTAAAGTTGGATGAAATAAAAAATTATGTATCTAGCGATAATGCGTAGAATACCTACTGACTTATCGGCTGCAACAAAAAACCCATCCAGCAACCAGTCGGAAGAGAAAAAATGCTGAATATCTACGATTCCAAGAGAGACTTCAAGACTGGCAGTCTCGGAATTAATATTTTCAGCGATTAAACATTCCGATTTTAAAAGCACTTACTGAAATAAGACTAACTCTTAGGCAAGATGATGACTAGATCCTAGGAAAGACAAACCTGGAATCTCAGTAAGCGCTATCACCGGAAATTCAAAAAAGGAAAACAGAACCGGCAGTTAATCATAGAACACCATGAAAACCGGTAATGACCCTATCCCCGGATGTATGAATCCGGAAGTGAAAAAATAGGAAACGGAAATGCGCAAACCGGAAGAAGACAACCGGAAACTGAACCCGGATGTACAGTAAAAAACCAGAATAAGCATAGGAACCGGAAATACGCAAACCGGAAGACAGACCGGATACGGAAAGAACGGAGGTAGATCCGGAAAACGGAAGTAACCCCTGTCTTGAGGACCTGAATCCACTACAACTGATCTAAGACTTTGACATTGGCATATATGTTAAAGACGGGGGGTGCTTCCACCACCGCCACCACTGCTTGAAGGTCATGCCGTTTCTTCTTAATTACAACCTCAAGACTCACGTGGGTTTGACCCGGTGACCTGCTCGAAATCACCTTCGAGAGCTTATATGCTCTAATTATTTGCTCTTTGTTCTTTATTCATCCACTAGACCGGAAGTTATGTCCCAACTGGAAGTGGAAGTCGGAAGAGTTTATTAGTCATACCGGAAACGGTCGGAACGGAGATAAGAACCGGATCTTGAAGACCCGGATGTCCTGCAAAACCGGAAGTCATACCGGAAACGGTCGGAACGGACGTAGCACCGGAAAACGGAAGTAAACCTGAGTCCCGAATCCACCACAACGGAACCGGAAGAACTAGCAAAGCTAGAATGTGAACTCTTAGCTATAGGCGACCTATGGAGAATCTTGATGACCGGTATGATCAAAATATTGGCATTAGCATAAGGCTTTTGGACAGGAGCTTCCGCCACCGCCACCGCCACCGCCACCACTGCTTGAGGGTTATGCCTATCACCCTCAAGACTAATGTGGGTTTTACCCGGTGACCTGCACGAGCTCACCTTCGAGAGCTTTGTCGCTCTAGACTTTTGTTAAAGGAGACTTGATTACTTGCATTGACGTTAGAGGAATCGGTTTCCCCCATTTGCGGGAACACCCGCTAGCCCTCGGACTATCGTCGGAATCAGAAGAAACTTCCTGTTTCTTGGCCTCCATGATGGCAGAAGATATTCTTTCGTCTAAAAATTTAGTCAAAACTGCAGCGAATGATTCAAAGTTCACAAATAAAGATAACACAGCTTCCGAATTCGCCGAAGAGGCCGCCCCCCCCCCCCCCCATCCGTTGCTGCTGGAATAGACATATTAGAATATTGCAAAAGACACAGCTTTTGTCTTACTAGCAACGGAGGTATGGGAAGGACGACCAGAGGGCAGCGCTGTAAGGACGAATAATCCTTAAAGAAAACTTAGATACGAACGCAGACCACCCTATGCAAAACCCGCACATCGATGTGGGGGTACACGTAGTGCACTTAAAACAGACATGTCCTCCATACTCCACAGAGTGAACTCGTTCACAGATTGAGGACGTGCACTTGATTTATCGTTCGTTAAAGCACTCTTAAAAATGAAAAAAGATTATGAAAGAAGCATACAGCCTAGAATTTCAATAAAAGGAGTCTAGAAACATGCAAATGACTTTCTTAGAAAGGCCCGAAAAGTTCAAATTCAAGATTGTTTTTTATCATAGGGAAATAAACGTAATTCCTTGCAAAGCACTATTTCTTCTTTTAACTGAAAGTGTTTAAGGGCTCACTGGAGTAATAGAGTGTTTTTATATGATGAGGACGTAGGCATATTAAAGTTGTTACCACGAAAACCGGTAACATTTATATACATAGTTATAAAGTTCAATATAACCACGAAATACTTCCAAAAACATAATTTTGGGAGGATAGACTTCATAGTAGGCATATCTTAGCATGAGGAAGTCCTTCAATAGTAAGCTGACACAGCACAAAGCTATAAAAACTTTCTGATAACATTTGTGCAGTTGTTCTGCTTGCAGAATAATTGAAAAGTGAATCTGTTTCCCATTTGGGCTCCAGTGCGCATGCGCAAGCGCGCTTAGTGACAGGCGTCACTATGGAGTAAGTACAGACTGGTGCCAGTCTATATCAGTTAATATACTGGAGATGGACCTAACCAGTAGCCTGGTTGAGGGTCCATATTTATAGGAATAGGCATGGGGAGGAGTGTATGCAAGCATAAAAACCTTATTCTGGTAGCTAAATGCAGATAACTGATTTAGCAAGTAGTGATTGAACGGTAATGGATGTTTTTGTGGTGTAATAACAACCTGTAAACTCATTGACATTAGACATTCCTGGTTAATTACCTGTAAGCTCAGTGATATTAGACATTCATAGTTATTAACCTGTAAGCTCAGTGACTTTAGACATTCCTAGTTAATTACCTGTAAGCTCAATGACTAGACATTCCTGGTTAATTACCTGTAAGCTCAATGACTTCAGACATTCCTGGTTAATTACCTGTAAGCTCCATGACTTTAGACATTGCTGAGTAATTGCCTGTAAGCTCAATGACTTTAGACATTCCTGGTTAATTATCTGTAAGCTCCATGACTTTAGACATTGCTGAGTAATTGCCTGTAAGCTCAATGACTTTAGACATTCCTGGTTAATTACCTGTAAGCTCAGTGACTTTAGACATTCCTAGTTAATTACCTGTAAGCTCAATGACTTCAGACATTCCTGGTTAATTACCTGTAAGCTCAATGACTTTAGACATTCCTGGTTAATTACCTGTAAGCTCAATGACTTCAGACATTCCTGGTTAATTACCTGTAAGCTCATTTACTTTAGACATTCCTAGTTAATTACCTGTAAGCTCAATGACTTTAGACATTCATAGTTAATTACCTGTAAGCTCATTTACTTTAGACGTTCCTGGTTAATTACCTGTAAGCTCATTTACTTTAGACATTCCTAGTTAATTACCTGTAAGCTCAGTGACTTTAGACATTCCTAGTTAATTACCTGTAAGCTCAATGACTAGACATTCCTGGTTAATTACCTGTAAGCTCAATGACTTTAGACATTCCTGGTTAATTACCTGTAAGCTGAATGACTTCAGACATTCCTGGTTAATTACCTGTAAGCTCAGTGACTTTAGACATTCCTAGTTAATTACCTGTAAGCTCAATGACTAGACATTCCTGGTTAATTACCTGTAAGTTCAATGACTTTAGACATTCATAGTTAATTACCTGTAAGCTCAATGACTTTAGACATTCCTGGTTAATTACCTGTAAGCTCAATGACTTTAGACATTCCTGGTTAATTACCTGTAAGCTCAATGACTTTAGACATTCCTGGTTAATTACCTGTAAACTTATTGACTTTAGACATTCCTGGTTAATTACCTGTAAGCTCAGTGACTTTAGACATTCCGGGATATTTCCAGATGATGAGCTGATTATGAGCGTATCCATGACTAGATATCAACTCTCTGTACTCGCGTGACCATAGTAATGAACACACCTGATGATGAGCAAATACAACCATCATTCAGAAGAAAGCTGACGCAGTTACAAGTTCACTGGTCATCTAAATTTTAAAACTGAGCGTTTTATATACACCTGTGCAAAAGTTAAGCACCACCCTATTTTTACGCACATGCGAGGGTATATTCATGTGCTATGAAGAAAGCAATAGCATAAACATTTATGTACCCATCCATCTTAGTGAAAGAGGTAATAATGCAACTAGAGGAATGCTGATTATGATGGTGGGGAAACACTGTATGTTTTTGTTTGAACTTGAAAACGAGGCCTGAATATGGTTACGTTGACACAACTGACAACTATTGCCCTACAGTTGACACACGTGGCTAGATTGTCATTAATGGTGTCTGAAAACGAAGTTTAACATCTGTGCACGAGTTTGAGACTGTCATTATTAATACCGGGTATATCCACCTTGTGCCTGGATGACGGCCTGGACACGACGTCTCATGCTGGTCACCAACCGACTGATACGCCATTGTGGTATTCGTTGCCATTCAAGATGGAGTGCGTCTGTTAATTCCTGTAGGTTCTGCACAGGAGGATCCCTCCTTCTCACCATGTCTCCCAGAATGTCCCAGATATGCTCAATAGGGTTCATGTCAGGGCTCCTTGCTGGCCATGGTAGGGTTTCGATGGCATTCTGGCGGAGGTATTCATGCACAGCTCTAGCACGATGTGGTCGGGCGTTGTCATCCATGAATATAGGGTGGGTTCCAGGTGCATGATTTACAAAATGAGGGACCACAACTCTATCCAGTATGGAATCTTGATATCTTTGTCCATTTAGTGTTCCAGGTACAGTCAACAGATCCAGCTTACAATCAAATGAGATGCACCCCCATATCATAACGGAACCGCCACCAAATGGAACTTCTTCCATGATGTTACGTTGGTCATACGCCGTGCGTCTGGACCTCCATACACGAGTTCGACCATCTATGGCATGAAGCAGGAACCGACTTTCATCGGACCAGTGTACCCATCTCCAGGATCTCATGTTCCAGTGTCTTCTTTCGTTGCACCACCTCAGACGTTCCTCTTTGTGGTGTGCAGTGAGGAGAGGACGTCTGACAGGTCTCCTAGCTTTCATGCCTGCAGCATACAGTCTCCTTTTGATGGTAGACATTGACACTCTATTGCGCGTTTCCCATTGCTGGCTGAGCACTCTGCTGTTGGTGAATGGAGATCTCCTAACAAGGCGTACTAGGGCTCGATCATCATGGGCAGTAGTCTTCTTCGGTCTTCCAGATCTAGGCCTGTCCTTCACCTCGTTAGTTTGCCCATGTTTTGCAATCAAACGACTGATTACAGTATGGTTATTGTTCAGCTGTCTGCCAATCTCTCTGCATGACATACCAGTGGTATGCATGCCTATGATTTGCCATTTCACACGATCACTTAACCTTCGTCTTGCCATAGCAGTTCACAATCAAGAGCTAATTCTCTCTGTACAAATAAACCACGGTCATGAACACAAAATTCCTAATCTTGTCGCCTAAATCTGTATGTAATGTTCTACACCTCAAACTGGACTTTTACATAACTGAACACGTGTGCTGTTTCCCGCCACGCACGGACATCAAGCGGCGTGAAGTCATGCATGCATGTGCATTTCGTACTTGGAATTATGTCAGCTAACGCGGGGACAAAAAGTATGGCAGCCTAGTTGTACCATCATGTTTCTACGTTCTATTGTTTTTGCTGGTGCTTAACTTTTGCACAGGTGTATATGTAAAACAATTTTTTGGTCATGTGAACATAAAAGCAATATTCAAACGATGACGCAATGAAACTGCTGCTGAATTCTATGACCCCCACACGAACAACAAAATGAGTAGGGATCATTGGACATACAAGCCATATAGAAGCCAAATTTGTCCAAGATCCTATCAGTAGAACTTGAGCTAATCGCACGAAATGTGACAATTTCTTTAATTGATTATCTTAACTTTTGCCTTTGGATAACAAATTCTTTTATGTTCTTTGAACAACTAAAGGGTAGCTTCAACCCCAGCTTGAAGCTTCCTCCAGTAGAGCTTCAGTGATCACTCGGGACATACATCCAGGGCCTTGTACGACTACAGGTCTGTTCAGCTGGGACATACATCCAGAGCCTTCAGGACTACATGTCTGTTCTGCTGCATGCACTACAGGCTATAAATAACTTAACATTTCCAAAACAAAATAGAATGTACTGTTGAATATTTCAAACCTAATTGGATTGGAAGATGATTTCTTACTATCTAACATGCTTCTGTTTTGGAAGCATGTCACATTATTTCTGAGCTGTCACTTTGCTTTTTACATTTGCAGACATGAGACAAGTTTGAGAAGTGACCATTTATAGATATACATGGATAAATAACTTTTCTCTTCAAGAGACTGACAAACATTATGTACTTGTAATTGTGCATCCTTCATAAATTTAGATACATGTAAGATTTATTAAATGTCATACCTGAGACTTGGTATCCACAGAGTTGAGCAAAGATCCTGTGTTACAATTCCAAAAGCGAATGTTCCTGTCCGCAGTACCACCTCCAGTTGCAAGGATACTTGGTTGCCATGGACACCACGCCAATGCCTGCATTGATTAATAATTTAGGTTAACCTGCGCATAGCATAGATTAGTCAATGAAACATGGCAGCCAGCAGAGCAAAGCTTAGTCAATGAAACATGGGAGCTAGTACAGCAAAGGTTAGTCAATGAAACATAGGAGCGAGTACTGCAAAGTTTAGTCAATGAAACATGGGAGCTAGTACAGCAAAGGTTAGGCAATGAAACATGGGAGCTAGTACAGCAAAGGTTAGTCAATGAAGCATGGGAGCTAGTACAGCAAAAGTTAGTCAATGAAGCATGGGAGCTAGTACAGCAAAAGTTAGTCAATGAAGCATGGGAGCTAGTACAGCAAAGGTTAGTCAATGAAACATGGGAGCTAGTACAGCAAAGGTTAGTCAATGAAACATGGGAGCTAGTACAGCAAAAGTTAGTCAATGAAGTATGGGAGCTAGTACAGCAAAAGTTAGTCAATGAAGCATGGGAGCTAGTACAGCAAAAGTTAGTCAATGAAGCATGGGAGCTAGTACAGCAAAGGTTAGTCAATGAAACATGGGAGCTAGTACAGCAAGGTTTAGTCAATGACGCATGGGAGCTAGTGCAGCAAAGTTTAGTCAATGAAACATGGGAGCTAGTACAGCAAAAGTTAGTCAATGAAACATGGGAGCTAGTACCGCAGATGTTAGTCAATGAAACATTGGAGCTAGTACAGCAGATGTTAGTCAATGAAACATGGGAGCTAGTACAGCAAAGTTTAGTCAATGAAACATGGGCACTAGTACAGCAAAGTTTAGTCAATGAAGCATGGGAGCTAGTACAGCAGATGTTAGTCAATGAAACATGGGAGCTAGTACAGCAAAGTTTAGTCAATGAAACATGGGAGCTAGTACAGCAAAGGTTAGTCAATGAAACATGGCAGCTAGTACAGCAAAGTTTAGTCAATGAAACATGGCAGCTAGTACAGCAGATGTTAGTCAATGAGACATGGGAGCTAGTACAGCAGATGTTAGTCAATGAAACATGGCAACTAGTACAGCAAAGATTAGTCAATGAAACATGGCAGCTAGTACAGCAGATGTTAGTCAATGAAACATGGGAGCTAGTACAGCAGATGTTAGTCAATGAAACATGGCAGATAGTACAGCAAATGTTAGTCATTGAAACATGGGAGCTAGTACAGCAGATGTTAGTCAATGAAACATGGGAGCTAGTACAGCAGATGTTAGTCAATGAAACATGGCAGCTAGTACAGCAGATGTTAGTCAATGAAACATGGGAGCTAGTACAGCAGATGTTAGTCAATGAAACATGGCAGCTAGTACAGCAGATGTTAGTCAATGAAACATGGGAGCTAGTACAGCAGATGTTAGTCAATGAAACATGGCAGATAGTACAGCAAAGGTTAGTCAATGAAACATGGCAGATAGTACAGCAAAGGTTAGTCAATGAAACCTGGGAAGCAACACCAGTGCTTAAAGTACATGTAATACAGCATACACTTAATAACAAGAACACACATGTAGGTGGGTCAAATCAAAAACACCCATGCACAGAATTTGGAATTTTCAATGCATTTAGAATAGATAAAATTGATAATGACTGTTTCAAAGCTATATTGTTATCAAATGAATGTTGGAGGGTGTACATAGGATGAAGTAAAACATTGCTTCCCATAGCCATGGCAACAGCATTGGAGAGATTGTTAATGTTATGGATGGAATCCGAAAAATTGCAACCACTGACACAGATAACATTTTCTCAAACCTCTGTGAGGTTTGAACGTCCTGTAAGACTTTATTGTTGTAACATTGTTTCTTAGTGTATAAGCTAAATTAAGAGACTGGTTAAGACTTGAGATTATAAAAGCTGTGATACTAGGATGTCGTTTTCAAAATGTTACGGACGGAAGAATTTACACCTCCAAAATTACAATGGCATTAAGAAACCTTATTACATCTATGTAATGGGTATCTGTCCTATGCATTCTATCATGCACTAGGTTACACTAGGAAAATGATCTGTAGTGTAAGGAAAGAAATTATATGTTACGGACGGAAAAAGTTACGGACGGGAATAGAACGATTACATGGAAGTGTGTTGAGATTCATTTAATGCTATAGTAAGGGAACAACCACTGTATGAACATGCAATTTCTGGCTCTTTCATCAGTTTAGTTTTTAATTATATACATTTAACTGAGTGGATAAAATTATAAGAGTTATCTTTCTTGACCATGTGTCGAATAGTAGAGTAATGGTAGTGTACAATTAAACTTTTGCTAATTACATTTTAGATACTGCAGTCAGTATAGTATATCAGTGTCCACAATTTTGTTCATCAATTCATTGAAGCTGGTTTGCCAAGGCATGTACTGGACTCAGGTGTTGGCAGCTGCTGGCTTGACAATGCCATGTAGTTTGGTCTTGGAGGATCCAGCATGAATGAACAGAAGCTGGTCAATGGAGTAGAAGAAAGTCGGTACACAATGTGATCATTCCAGCCGAATGCAAGGATAACGTCACCTAACCACCTTCAGATTACTGACAAGTGACAATGAGCTTGAGCTGCTGATGCTGTGTTACATTCACTCATCACTAGCTTTCACAGAAGTGACGTCGCATGTTTGGTGGCAGACATACGCTGATATATTAGTTGACATACGCTGATATATGAGTTCATTTCACATCCAGTGTTGTCTGTGTCAGTAACATGATCTACTGATACATCTGACAATATTTGGTGGCAGTCATAGGCTTATATCCTTTGAGTTAATTTGACATCCGTTGTTATCAGTGCTAGTAAGGGTGATCTATTGATACTATACCATAATGAAGGACTCTCATTTATGTTACGTTTGCATCTTGTTGATAGATATGCCTATCAAAACTAAATGTCATTTCTGTGTCCTAAAAATACACATAGAGGGTAGCACACGAGTACGACGTCACGTTGAAGGTGCCTATGCCCCCCCCCCCCCCTCCCCATTCTTAATCTCATGAAATTGCTTTTCATCGCCTCATGGAAGGGGCCTGTAGATGGAGTCGGCAACAAAAGTAGACAATCAGTGTACAATGATGGTACAGTAATGGTGTAATAAGATTCCCAGACACTTGAAAGATCCATTTTGTAAAACATTTTTAGGACACAGAAATGACATTTAGTTTTGATAGGCATATCTATCAACAAGATGCAAACGTAACATAAATGAGAGTCCTCCATTATGATATAGTATCAATAGATCACCCTTACTAGCACTGATAACAACGGACGTCAAATTAACTCAAAGGATATATATATATATATAGACAAGGTCGGAAAAGGCTATTAGGATAGGCTGTAATCAGCAGCCTATCACGAAAAAACATGGATATGTATCAACTAAATAATATACTGAACCTCAAGTGGATACATGCATCTTCCAAACCGTGCATAAATTTAGGTCAATAACACGCCTATAATTACACAATATATCAAATTCTTGGCAAAAATGCGATAAAATTTCAAGTCGAACGTATACATTTTACCGACTCCACGGTTTTGATAAACAACAGTGAACCTTGGAATCGGGTAATTGAGCAATAGCATATTTGGTACCCATTTAAACACGATCGTTTGCAGCGTGCAATAGAAAGGAATGATCACAAATCTATATCCAGTAACATTGGGTTTCAACAGGAGTTTTTCAAAACAGAACTTATATTAGATATATGTGTGGGAGGTTTTTGGTTGTCACATTCCGGATTTTCTTTTGCGTTCAGGCTTCTCTGATAATTTTGGTATGTAGGACGAGTTGTATATAGGACGAATTGACTGGATATTTTAACATTGACATTTGTAACTAGTGACTCGATTCCACCAAGTGGAACCGGATAACTGCTCTAATGAACTTGAACATTTTGAAATTTGTAAACATTGCGCAACAAAATGGATGGTTTCTGTTGAATTGTCGCGATGGTAGTCTTACTAACATTTATATCAACCAAACGTGGCGAATTGTCGGTTTATTGAAATAATTCACAACTTATTTATACAAATTGATGTGCATCTCATATGAAATTAAGGTAGTATTGAATACTTTATAAATGTCACATTTTGTTATGTATATTAGTTTAACGGGAGTGTCGTCATATACATCTAAATGTTTTCGTATATTATGAAATTATTGGTGCGGTTTGGTCCAAATGCTATACAGCGTCGGATAGATATATGTATCCGCTTTAAGCGCAACATATTATTAAATAAATAAACTCCCGTGGTTTTATGTCAGTCCAGAGGAATCGTAGTAGCATAAAAAAGTCAATCGCATCTGATGCAAACCTTTAATCTTATATATAAATAGGAGAGGGTACGATGTCACGCTAAAAGTGCCTATGATGGGGGGCGGGGGGGGGGGGGGGGAGGCAGTGAGAAGAAAGCAATATTTACATTTGAACTGCCTGGCATAGATTTAGGACCACATATGAAAACCTTTCCATGCCTGACATTTACGCTCTCAGTATAGAACTCCTCCACAAGTAAATGCAAACCTGATGTCATTCCCCTGTGATAATGACTACAGCATCAAAGCATAGTGTGTTTTCACTTCTATACTGGTCAACAGCAAGCCGTGTATAACACCAATTTTGCATGGTCAAAGTAACCTGAGTGACTCACTAGCTAGCTAAGTACTACTTGCTTCCTGAATTCTCTGTTTCTGTAAGACCAACTCCTGATGCAGCTTTATATAGTCATGCAAATGTCACTTCAATTGGAAAGCTGTCATCATCTGCCTCTCTTCCAGAGCAGGCAATCACGTACTTAACTGGATACTTGTCACTATTATGTCATTTATAATAACACACTTCAAGCATGTTTACGAGACCATCGATGCTATCCTCAATTTCTGCACAGAATGCCTTGTCACTTGGACAATTTGTACCGACCTCATCGATAGATACAGATGAATCAGTTGAGCAGACAATTCACTGTTAAAGTAGCTCTTGTTGTGCAGAAGGCAATTTGCAATGTGCATTGGGACTGTTTCACATCTTCAGACCCTCAAGTATAAGACATGTAAGAGACAGAGTCTCACAAATATGGCAGGTACAGTTGTCTTCACATCTGTTTTAATAGATCTAAGTATATATGCGTACTGAGTAATATGACATGCTTCTGTGATTTGATCAGGTTCCTCAAAGTACCAAAGCTAATAGTAAATGTATCTTAGCAAATTAATTTGTAGCAGTTTCATTGAAGAGTGAGACAAAACCATAGTTTCAAAAGAAAATAATTCCTGACTTTGTGTCTATTGGTTGGCATATCACAGCTGTAATCCTTTCCATGATAAACTTTATTTTTGCGTCCTGCACATGTGCAACTTGGATTATTTCTTTCTTAGACATGTAAGAAGTATTTATGGTCTTCACTAAGTACCAGAACTTCTTCCACCAGTCTGATATAGGGTCTTGAATTAGAATTATTATGAGCTGCTTGGTACGGTGAGAAATCTAACATCCTCACCTTTAGGTAGCTTAGGCACACTGCTCCTTGGTTACCTTTCTTTCACACATTTAACAATCTTTCCTAGGGACTGTCTGTTTTTGAATGATTTGGTATTAGGTGGTCACTGGCAGTGTATTAGCTAAGCTGTCATAGGGTCTTTTCTGCAGTGCTGTGCTCATAAAGTGATGCACTATTATTAAACCCATCTACTGTCCACTAAAACCAATTCCGTCCATAACGCAAAAACTTTGGGCTCATGATACTAGTCAGGGAATAATTCTCCAGATTAAATTTATGATACATTAGATAGCATTTAATTATAAGGAGATGATATCTTACTGGAACATTGTTCGCCATTGGTGATTATGCAGAGTGAAAATATTTTGATATTGTCCGCATTATGGACGGAATTGTAATGCATGTCCCCGATAATACTGATCATGTCATTCCAACCATGATGACGTGGAAAATTTTTAATTACCCAGGAATGTTTTACAATGTCCACATATAAGTGCGTGGTAGTGAAAGCAAATAGATTATAGGAATAAACCTGCTGCAGCCGTCCGCAACATTAAAAAAATTGGTTGAATTATGTAAATTAGCCAACATATTAGATACTGGTCTCGGAAGAAATTTTTTTTCCATGTTTTAAATATTACAGCTACATGATTATAAATAAATATTAAAATCATTTTGTTTGGAAAACATTTACATGGTATGGTTAACAGGTCTATGATTTGATCCAGGTATGGACATGCATGTATGGACACTCACGACAGTCAAATTAGTTTTAAATATTCAACAATGTTTATTAAATTATAAATCCATCACCACACAATTCATACACTTGCCAGACATTTGCAGCTTCATGACGGAGAGATCTACATCATTTTTATAATGATGTCAGGAAGTATGTAATAATAATATGATGTGAAACTGCGTTAAAAGGCGCTATATGTAGATAAAATAGTTTTACTATTAGTTTGTGAAAACTGTCTTACTTTGACAGCTGCTTGATGCTGGCTGCACGTATACATCGGCTGTGCCTCAGCATGTAATCCACTGCCTTGCACACCAGGCCAGATATTCAGCAAATTGTCATTACCACCGCTAGCTAGATAGCGTGAATCAGGTGACCATTGTAAACCGCATACTTCCTGTGTATGTCCGTTAGACGCGGAAACTTGATGTTCCGCCACACGAACATCATGATGATGAATTGAACCAGTCCTTGAACCACTGCGGAGGATTTACATGGATACATTTGCTTGAACACATAAGATAAGTAAAATTTCAAATATTTTAAATCCATTTTTGTCTTTATTATATAACAATTGTTCATTTTGCTTTCAGTAATGATGTTTAGTAAATGCATGCACATGTATACGACATGCTTTCTTCTACAAGTCTTGGTAGCAAACAAGCATTCATGTCATTAATGAAACAAGCTGCTAGTTATCAAAGTAACCCTCAAGAAATGAATTTTAGATGGCACATACTGACTCAGACAGAGATTATTGCTCAAAACATGCTTGTTCTTATCTAATAATTATTAAATGAGATAGTAAGCAATAAGGTGAAAACCAGCTGACATATATTAGACACACTAAAACAAGTGCGAACGTACTATAGTTGCGACTAAGGCGGACTCGTCAGAAATGGCACAGATTTGACATCCCGACAGAGTGGGTTGTGCTTAACTAAAAACTGGCTCCATCTCCAAAATGTTGATCTGTTTATAAATAAAGGACAACCAAAAACAAGCGCCAATCATACATAGTAAATACTGTCTGTCTGACTGCGCCAAGTCACTGAACAATGATTTCAAGTGACAGTACATTGTAACTCTGGAAATGATGAATATTTTGAAAACAATTTGACTGAAGGTTGGTGGTTCAAAATATTCAACAGATGAAGATTTTTATGTCAACTGGAAAACATTGTCTGCAAAATTTCAGCGATCAGACAGTTAACCTTTTAACCTTCATATCAGCCAAGAATGTCTTCTGCAGTGGTCTTGACCAATGTCCATTTGCAGACCAACAGAAAACTATTTTTTTAAATTTACCACTGGAATGACCGGCTTGATAACTGAGGCAGTCATTCCAGTAGTAAATTTTCAAAAATAGTCTTCTTGGTCTGCAAATTGACATTTTCTATGAGAAAATTTATATTTTTAAAACAAATTCGAGGGTTAAAGGGTTATGGTTGATCAGACAGTTAAGGTTGACCCTTCTACTGTTAGTCCATGAGATACATGTCAAGTGGCTGTGTGACTGAAATGGTGTTCATGAGGAGAAATAAAAGATGTGACTGTCTGATGAAATACACAATATTATCCCATGCCATTCCACACACACCATAATAAACTGATTTACAAAGTTTACTACAATTGATCGCACAAATGTACCGAGAGGCAATGCAAGCAAAATCAATGCTCGAGATTAGATATTTTCAAATATGTTGGTCCCCAATCCCAGGATGATGAAGGAAAGTTAGCTACGTCTCCAGGATATGTCATGTTAGTGACAGCAAAGTTGAAGAAGCTGTCCAGATTGCTTTCCTCGATGTCTTGGTATATGTCAGTGATTCCAGAATTACCAAACCTAGCCTCCAGAAAACACCCATACACAGATCAAAATCTAAACTTCCATTCTAATCACGCAGGGTTCTCAGCGCTTTATCAAAACAAAATTCCCTGAGTTTTCCCTGAGAAATTTCCAAAGTTCCATGAGAAATATTATCACTGAGGTTGTTGGGAAGTCAAGAGGTGGTTGTAGAAAATCAACTAAGTTGCTGATAATATATACAATAAAATTGTAGCCTGTGCATACAATAATTTTATTTTATTTCTAATGGCAGTTAATGGGCACAACTTGGACACAACTTAAGACACATCTAACAAACTGGAAAAATGTGAAACCCCTTTTGAGTCAAATTTCCCGAGTTTTCCCTGATTTCTGGAGTGTTTTTGAAATTCCCTGAGTTTTTCCTGACTGAAAAAATGTAAACTCATTTTCAAGGTTTTCCCTCATTTCCAGTGACTGGGAACCCTTCCACGATTTCAAACGCAAAAGATCGTCGTCAAGACTCTATTTCACTGTGCAGATGCCATCATCACATAAACCAAAAAAAAAAGAACACCTACCTCACCCACCACCCCAAAAAGAAAATTACTCCTAGTCAACGGTTACACTTTTTGGATGAGAGAACTAGGTTCCCCCCCCCCCCCCCCCCACCTCGTAAGAAACAAGCTGAGTACAAAGAATTCCACTGGTCACATTATATATAAGGCCTATCTGAACACATAGGCATACATATCAAGCAACATGGCACCAAAACCTACAGGCCCTTTAACACCCTGAGATATCAATTAGTCACACCTAAAGACAAGCGAACCACAGAACACTATGGAGTCATAGGCCAGATTCACTGTGACCAATGCAATGGCACATATATAGGCGAAACCAAAAGGCCTCTTAGAGTCAAAGAACGCCTCAAAGCCAGTTCCAACTCGGCCATGTCAGAGCACACAGAAAACACTACACATAACATCCCTGCCAGCAATATATAGACTGTCATTAACATCAAGACTAATTTGTCAAAACGGAAAGTCAAGGCATTGAAATTTATAAACACCAACCAACCATGATATTGGGATTCTAGGAATTCAGGGTCCACTCTTAACATCAATTCAAACATGTCGACAAAGTGGGCGAGGCATAGTTACAAAGTGGGCGGGCCATAGCTACAAAGTGGGCAGGGCATAGTTACAAAGTTGGCGGGGCATAGCTACAAGGTGGGCAGGGCATACCTATAAATAGATACCTCTTAAAATTAATACATTCTAAGTAATGGAACACTGAATTTATACAAACCTGGAGAGGATGTATGAGTTCCATGAGAGGGCCCCGACACGTGCTGCATGACCATTCATGTTCCGCAATCGCTTTTGTTGAGTTACATCCCATAACTGAAATGCAAGGAACTAAAGAGTAATTTATAACATTGCAATCTTGCCCAGGCACTTGTGGTGTACAAATGAGCTTCTTTTAACAAGCAGATTCCGGCATAATCAGTTAAGCAATACATGGTGCCATGCAACGGAAATGTACTATTTGCTATATATTTGAGTGTCTGGTTGGGTGTGGAATCGCAATGCTGTAGTGTTTAACACTCAGACATACTTAACCAGAGAACCTGGTTCACAGCTGAGTGGGGAACTATCTCGCCATTGTTGGAAACATGGACAATCTCCTGCACTCCTTGGCTCTCTTTATAAATGGTACAACTTGCGTAAAACCTTGGGAAGTTATCCGTAATGTACTGCAAATAAAACAAGTCTAGATATGCCCTGAATGGGACCTAGCAATTACGGCCTCAATATACATGTAGACTAATCAATCCAATAACTTCTTGTTGTGCAGGCTTGTACAAACTACCTCTTGGGAAGCAATGTATTTACAAGTACAGAGAAAGAAATTAACTTTTCTTAATGGTGATCCATACGGATCAGTACATCACGAAAATAAGATCCTAAACATTTTGTACTGACCTGTTACATACTGTACAGCATCTAAAAGTAGTCAAATGTTCTGAATGCATCCTTTCCTATTATTAGGATAATTAATCAGGCATGTCAGGACTGGTTAAAAAAAAGAAGTTTTGTCTTCGTAGTAAATGTCCATTTGCAGGCAAGGATAAGACTATTTTCTAAAATTTACCAATGGAATAACTGGCTGGATATGGATACTGTTTCATTGATCAGAACATCAAAACATGACTGCCATTTGCAATGGTTTACCAAGTATGGGAACTGTCTACATGTATATGTATTTTTGTCAAAAAATATAATCCGGTTCGTTGATCAGTATTGGTAAAACTTGCTTGATATGTATGTAGAATCTTTATTTGCTGCTCATGTGGCCAAATTTCATGTCAATATAACATCTATGACCATTGTCTAAAAGTCAGTAAGCTCCAATGTAGTGGACAAAGAATAGTTTGCCTACCTGTACTTCTCCATTACTGGTGCCTATAGCCAGATAGTTTCCTTCCTGTATCCATGCCACCGAGCCTATGTATTCGTCAGCACTGTCCATAGTCATTAACTGCTGAATAGAGCCGGTAGCCGCATTCCAGAGATAAACACTGCTCCCCAGAGATACTGCAAGCTGGTTCAAAGATGACCAGTCCAGAAGATTCAAATCTGCAAGACAAATTATACCTCAATAAATATTCATAACAGGGGTTCACTATATACTGATATGATATCGAAGACTGATATCGTAGGTGTACCGTTTCCTATACCGATATGATTTTATTAAAATGTGGCACAACTTTTTTTTAGCAAACCATGTAATAAACGAAGGTATGTGAAAATAATCATATAAGTGAAAGCATGACAGATATTATCAAAACATTAATCCTGATAATAAACGTTAGCACTGGTCTAATAATCATTTCAGGAACCCTGAAGATCAAATAGGAAAAATCATTTAAATTTAAAATTAGCCCTCAGCTCAAAAGCAAAAATCTTAAAGCGATGCTAATCTCATCTCAAATGTTATACTGCACTGATAGATTATGGTTTATAGATTCCATATCATTCATATCCTGTCACATTCGCATATCTGTATCACAATTATCTGCTTTGTAATATCGCGTAAATGTTGAACAGTGATCGCCGCCATTTTGTCTCCTCAAGCGATAGTGTGTGATGTATGTATGTATGTATGTATGTATGTATGTATGTATGTATGTATGTGTCGGATTTATATAGCACCAATTCCAAACTGAATTGCTCAAAAGCGCTTTACAAAATTTAGAATGCTCTTTGGAAAAGATATGTTTTTAGTAGTGATTTAAATGAGTCAATTTTAGAGCAGTTTCTAATTTCAGGTGGAAGAGAATTCCAGAATCGCGGACCGGCTCGAGAAAATGCACGATCACCAGTAGTTAAGTTTGATTTTGGTATAGTACATAGTAATTGTGTGCTAGACCTAAGAGACCTTGGTGCTGCTCTTTGCTGGATTAAGGATTTTAAGTACGGTGGGGCCAGATCATTTAGGCACTTGAACACCAACAAAGCCACCATGTACCATATACGTTGTCTTATAGGCAACCAGTGCAGCTCCAATAGGACAGATGTGATATGATCGAATCTTTTGGTGTGTGTAATCAGTCTAGCTGCTGTATTCTGCGCTCTCTGTAAACGATCTAATTGGCTAGATGGTATGCCTATTAACAGAGAGTTACAGTAGTCCAGGCATGACGTGATGGTAGCATGTACGAGAGTTTTGACTGCGTTTTCATCCAGGAAGCTGCAAATTTTGCTAATGTTCCGAATGTGGAACGGCAGACAGTGGTAACATGAGCTTCCATCGATAGGGAATTGTCAAATGTTACGCCTATGTTACGGGCACTTGCACTGAAAGATACGTCAGCCTCCCCAATGTGCAAACTGGTGATGTCAACCTTATGTCTTAGGTGCGGTGAGGTTATTAACAGAATTTCAGTTTTCTTATCATTCAACTGCAATAAGTTGCTTAACATCCATAGTTTAATGTCACGAGCACAGTCTTCAACACGCTCACGAGCATTCACCTGGTCATTTGCATAGAATGCGAGATATAGCTGTGTATCGTCAGCGTAGAAATGGTAACTTATGTCATGAGACTGCAATAGCACTCCAAGGGGTGCTGTATAGATTGTAAAATAAACGAAATCTAGGATTTCTTTTTTCACGAGAGAGTTGATACTTACCTCCCTAATACTTTTGATATTGCTAAATATTGGCTTTCACTCAATAAACACTCAGATTTAAAACAGTTAGGTGCCCCTACTGGGCAGGGAGTCAGAGCGTAGTCTGGCGGATGCCAGCCCCACCACCGCGCATGCGCAGACTAGCACTTCCTCTGACTAGATTATTGGCTGACACACATGCAACTATTAAGAGCCTGAAGACCGAGCCTCTGTGGGGTGGAGAGGCCGGGTCCGTATCTAGGGAGGTAAGTATCAACTCTCTCGTGAAAAAAGAAATCCTAGATTTCGTTTATTTCACTTCAAGAGTATACTTACCTCCCTAATACTTTTGATATTGCCAGAATTCGAAAGTGAATCTGGCGGGAGGGAGGCGAGGTCAAAAGACCAGCTCATCCCAATACGCTTTTCTGCGTTTAAGGCACTTAAACTTCTGAAACTGTAAGAAAAAACAGTCAGGATTTGACTAACCATCGGATAACACCACCGATGTATGAGAGATGACCGAATGTCATATGCGCTCCCCCCCCCCCTCCTTCCAGGGAGGAAGAGTCGACTGACCTCAATGTCCTATACGCTCTCTACGTACAAGTGCCATGTACTACAGGACAGAGACGAAAAAGCTCCATTTTCGTAACTCTCAACAATGAACCACACAAATACACAAACCATCACCATATTAATAACGGGTAATCGTGACAATACAATCAACAACGGACAACACATGAACAAGACTGACCTTGTTGAAAAGGCTGCTGACATCATCTTTCCATTGGTAAAGACTGATGCAGGCCCCAAAAAGTGGGTGTTTCCATAAATTAATTGTGAAATATATAAGTAATGAGGAAAAACCTCCTCAAAAAATATAAACCGATTTATTTTTTCAAAACCGACAAGGCGAGAGGATTAGAGGTGTCACGGAGATAATGGTCTGTAAAACTTGACTCACAGTGCCACTGAGCCACCGACATAATATCATCCACAGGGACCCCATTAAATAGGGCCGTGGATGTCACTACGCCGCGGACACTGTGAGCCTTGGCCACGTCAACCTGCTTCCCGGTGGCGGATTTATGGCAAAACTGAATGCATTCCACAATCCACCTGGAAATGGTGTCCTTAGAAGCCCTCCCATGGGGTTCAATATATGACAACCATAACGCTGACTGGTCGGTGCGCCATGCCGCCGTACGTTGTTTGTACCGGCGCAGCGCCCGGACGGGACACCATGCTTTAGAATTAGGATCATATCTAGTTAAAGCAGGCAAAACAATAGGTTGACCTGGATATTTCAACGACTGATTTTTAGCCAAGAAATTAATCCTAGGTAGCAGCTTAAGGCCTTCCCCTGAAACCACAAAACGGTCATCCTCGGCTGATAAGGCATGAATTTCACTCCTACGCCTAGCCGAGGCCGCAGCAATTAAAAACACAGTCTTCAGTGTTAATAGTTTCATAGAAATGGAACTAAGTGGTTCAAAAGGCTTATCACCTAGTACTTGAAGCACTAGCGATAAACTCCAAGACGGAATCACAGGTGGATTCCTTGGTCTTAGATTGCCCATGCCTTTAATTAATACATTTAATGTATTTACTTCATCACTTCCCCTCTTAGCCAAGCAAGGAATAACAGACATTAATGCTGACTTATAACCAGCAATAGAGTTAGGCTTGAGGCTATAGGCATCATAGAGGTGACAGAGGAAATCAGCTACTACTTGAATAGATGAATCCATTGGATCAATACATCTTTTTGAGCACCATTCTGCAAATCTGTTGATTTTATAATTATATGCTCTGGAGGTTGACCCCCTCCTGGCTTTGGCCATAAACATGGCTGCTTGCTCAGAAAAGCCCTCCTTAATTCTAGATTCCTTGACAACATCCACGCAGTCAATCTGAACATTGACGGATTGTTGTGAAGGGCCTTGCCCTGGAAGATAATATCGTCCATCAGAGGCAGAGGAACCGGATTGCAGACCAGAAGGTCCAGCAGATCCGTATACCATGATCGGCTTGGCCAATCCGGGGCGATCAGAAGCACTTGGCATTCCTCTTGTCTGATTTTCTGAAGAATTTTTGGAATCAGGATTGCTGGAGGGAATGCGTATGCATACATTCTCCCCCAGCTGATAGCTAACGCATCTGTTGCGAAAGCGCTTGGATCCGGAATCGGAGAGACGTACGTCGTCATCTTCGCATTCTTCTTCGTTGCGAACAAATCGATGTTGGGTTTCCCCCAATGGTCGAACAGACGATCCGCCACACATTGATTTAGTTGCCATTCCGTGGGTAAAACACTCATCCTTCGGCTCAATGAGTCTGCTAGCAGGTTTAACCTTCCCGGAATATGAACTGCTTTCAAGGTAATCTGGTGATCCAGACACCAACAAAGCAGTTTCCATGTCATCATACAGAGACTGGGCGACTTCGTTCCGCCCTGGCGGTTTATGTAAGTCACAACTGTTGAGTTGTCTGAACGAATAAGAACAATCTTGCCCTGAACTTTCTGTAAGAAATGTTCCAGGCCCAGGACTACTGCTCTTAGCTCCAGTAGATTTATATGTTCCTTTGACTGTTCCAGATTCCAAAGCCCTGATATCGTGGATTCTTCCAGGCAAGCTCCCCAGCCCTCCATCGATGCATCTGTATACACAGTCACCTGAGGGTGGGGAGGGGTTAGCAAAACCCCCGGCAAGAGATTCTCTGTATTCAACCACCATTGCAGGTGGTGAATCAGAGGCGCCAACACTGACACATTCGAGTCCAGCGAACCTGTACTCTGGGTCCATTGTGTCATGAGAAACAACTGGATCGGCCGCCTGCGTAAGGCGGCCTGAGGAATGACTGGTTCCAACGAAACCATCAACCCCAGCATTCTCAAGTAAACCCGTGCCAGGACATGACGACTGTCGCACACTGACTGAATCAATGAGATGAGTTTCTGAACTCTCTCCTGAGTAGGATAAACATATCCTGTCTCTAGATCGAAGAACATCCCCAGGTAAACAAACTTCTGGGATGGAGTCAGCTCTGATTTTGGGAAATTGATCATCCAGCCCAAGTCTGTGAGAATTTTCAAAACAATCTCCAGATTGGCGGACAAACTTTCCCGGGTGTGCGCTTTCAACAGCCAGTCGTCTATGTACGTGTGGACTGCTATGCTTCTCCTGCGGAGGTATGCTGTGATCGCAAGAACCACACGGGTGAAAACCCGAGGAGCCGTGGAAATTCCGAAGGGCAACACCCTGAATTCCCACTGTCTGCCCTGGAATGCAAATCTCAGGAAGCGACAGAAACTCCCGTGGATGGGGATGTGGAAATAAGCGTCCTTCAAATCTATCGACGCCGTCCACATCCCCCTCTCCAACCCCGCCAACACCGAGCGCACCGTTTCCATCTTGAAACTGGGCGTCTCGATGAACTTGTTCAATGGCTTGAGGTTGAGAATCGGTCTCCACCCTCCGGTGCGTTTTGTTACTAAGAACAGGGTTGAATAGAAGCCCGGACACCTTTGTGCCGGCTGAATAGCTCCCTTTTGTATGAGGGAATTTATCTCCTCCTCGATACACAACCTTTGCTCTGGATCTCTCGGAATGGGAGTCCAGACTGGCACCAGAGACAGTCGCGACGGCGGGCCTGTCACCCACTCTGGATGATACCCGACGGAAAGCCATCGCAAGACTAAACGGTCCTGAGTTAACCGTTCCCACTCTTGCATGTGGCCGGCTAGCCGGCCTCCCACCGGCCCACCTAGGGACCGCGGTGGACACGAGGCATGCAAGAGCGGCACTGTCTCCGTCGCCATACACACCGGAGTGGTTCTTACCGCGGTAAGCGTCCTGTCAGGACCGATAACCACGCCCAGATCCTCGCGCGCCCCGCCCCGCCCCGCGCGCAGCTCGGTGCGCGGGCGGCTGCCTGGCTGACGGCGCCTGAGGAACCTGCGCCCCCCTCGCTGCTGGCCGAATCGCACGCGGCCGAGGCCGACGCTGCGACGGTGGCTGGCCACTGACCTGGCCAGCACCACCTCGAGCCTGCAGGGGACGATACGCCGGGGCCGCGGCGTGAGCGTTAGCACGACGCAGCACATCAAACTGCTCGCGCAGCGCCCTCTGGTTATTCACCAGGGTGACCGTCTCTTGGAGGTGGCGACATCCCTCACCTCCAAAAAGACCAGGGCCCGTCATAGGCGTACGCAGTAGCCTATTGTACAGGTCCTGAGACGGGCACAGATTGTCCAGGGCAAACGTGCGTCTTGCCCTGACATTCCTGGTCACCGCCCGAGTCATACAGTCCAGCGCCAGGTTAATACCATCCTGGATGGTTCGCTGGACAGTGACCGGACTTGGCTGGCGCGATGCGGATGCCGTTACTACCCCCTGTAACAGCTGGGAGACGTGGGACAGAGCGGCAATCGAAGCCCTCCCACTCTCCTCCGCATCACGCAACGCGGTATTCGCCGAACGCAACGCGTTCGCGCACAAGACACCCGTGTCAGAACGGGAGCCTGGCCGCGCATCCTCACCCAAAGCCGCGCGGTCATCCACGCTGGGCTTGGGTACCACACCGTACCGCTGGTAATCCAGGGGCACGATGCGACAACGCCTGGCCACCTCGCGAGGGGCCTTCGCGAGACGTCCACTCGACTTAATGGACGACTCCGCCGCCTTGAACATGTCAACGACATGCTCCGCCAGCGGCAGAGAAGGCATAGCGTTAGCAGTCGGTTTCCCAGCTAACCACGGCGTGTGAACACGCTGGCTAGCCGACTGCTCCACGGGCAGATCAGGCCTAACGCTCACCAACCACTGGCAAGCGTCATACCAATCCTCCTCCGTGGCTAACTGCGAGCGCTCTACAAGACGGGGTCCTTCGTCTTCCTCCTGAGCGCAAGCAGTAGAGCTTGACGGCGGGTATGCTGATACACCTGGCAAGCCAGGGAAAACACGCGGGCCTGACAGCACCGGCATGAGAATATCACTGGTTTGACCAGGAGCAGGCACCGTGGCAGAGCGCGGGGTATATATAGTCTCACCACGGGCCCGGCCAGCACCAGCAACACCCTCGGCAAGCCGAGGTATGCGGTACCGCTGGCCATCAGCAGCGCCCTGGGCCACCACCTGAGCCGCGGACTTTACTCCAGGGTGAGTAAAACCGTGGAATAAGGCGCCTGTATTCCCCGCGAGGGGTGCACAAACGTCTTCATCCATGTCCACGTCGTCAGACGGCGACCCTAGCAGGTAATCCTCATTACCCTGGTCAGAAAGATTAGACCCCGGGTCAGCAAAGAGAGCTAACCCGGGCTGACCAGGAACGGTGCCATAGGAGGTATTGGCCACCGCGGCGTGCGGATACCCCTGGACTGATAAGCAGCCCGCGGGTTCCAGCGACAACCGTCCACGGTCCCCTATCGGCGCGGCAATAAGCCTGCTGCCAGGGCCGTGGAACGCCCCCTCTAATGGGGCCACCTCTGAATCGTCGAACAACGGAAGCGGACTAAGGAAAATCGATCCAGAGGCGGGGATTACCTGCTCCGAAGCCGATGATGAGGACAGTAAAGGATTTGGTCCAGGAAGCATGCCACGAAGCAACCCTGGAACCAAATCCTTTATTGCCCTCTTCATCTCTCCCAACATCTCGGTCCGGAAGGCCTCCATATCTACCGCGGACGAGACCTTCCCCTTACCCTTCCTACTTACAACCTCTCGTTTCCGCTTCTTCTTCTTCTCCTCCTCTACCACCTTGTCCATCGCCTGTAAGCAGCACAAGAATTCGGACATTAACTCGCCCCCCCAGTGCTTACATATGTCACAATTAACCAAGGGACCACAAGGGCTACATTGATAGCACAGATGAGGCCAGAACTTTTCATGAAGAAAACGACCACAGGACGCGCAACCCGGTCCCTGAAACAGGGCAAAGGACAAGGAGTATGAGCAACTAGTTAAGCTTAGAAACTCAATCCAACTCAAAGAGAAGGAAAACGATCATAAAGATCAATATACATCAGAAACCAGCATAGCGCTTGAATTGCTGATAAACACATAGCCAGGCTGATTATGACGTCATTAATCCCGTGACAGGAAAAATTCGATCCCAACAAAACATCCAAGTGCAAGGACGAATTGTATGCTGAATGGATAAGTCGACTACACAACCATCAGATACATATAGATAACTCTTTTCTGGCAAAAATGTTAATTATCTCCCTTTGTTTGTTTACAATAATTAACATCACCACATTATCAATAACTAGATACCTGACACTTTGTATAGACAAACCATCCAACGTGACGAACCGGAGAACTCCACCATCTGCACGCCTCTTAACTCTCTCCACCTCATGGGAAAGGAATTGGATCAAGAGGGCAAAGTGAGAAGACCTTTATACTAGGCCTCCAACTCACTGGACATATTTTTCATTTGGTTAGATAACCTAACAGTGTTAGTAGGAAATGGAACCATGGTGGAGAGAAAACTAACTCTCTGCTACTGTGATGTCACCACCTAGCGTCATACAGACCTGTGGACATAAACAGAAAGAGAAATTAGTCCTAGGTAGCACCGAGTTGACATAAACCAACTAACTAAGGCGCTTATCACGGTAAACGCGAGTCCCGGAAACACAATACACCGGGAAGAAAACTCGCTAATTTTACTAGAAGTCACCTGATTTAAAGGTCCTAAGTCCTCCTGTGGCGAAGTGTTCCCTCCTGCCATACAAATCAGACACTATCACTCCAAAATATACACCAAATAACAGTTTAAGAGCAAGAAAAGCTTATGACTCAAAAAGACATGTGTGTTCTCTTTGCCAATAATCTAGCAAAGAGGAAGTGCTAGTCTGCGCATGCGCGGTGGTGGGGCTGGCATCCGCCAGACTACGCTCTGACTCCCTGCCCAGTAGGGGCACCTAACTGTTTTAAATCTGAGTGTTTATTGAGTGAAAGCCAATATTTAGCAATATCAAAAGTATTAGGGAGGTAAGTATACTCTTGAAGTGAAAAGGATCGGTCCCAGGACCGACCCCTGTGGCACACCTGATGTTAATTCATGTTCCTCTGATTTGATATTATTCACAATGATCATTTGATGCCATGTAAGTGCCAATGCATTACATTCTTTACTATGTAATATTCATCTCGTTGAATATTTTGAAACTAATTTGACTGGAAGTTGTTGCTGCCTATGGCAGCAACAACTTCCAGTCAAATTAGTTTCAAAATATTCAACCACTTACCTGTATGATTGCTTTTATACCACACTTCCAAACTATAGCTGGCGCCTCTATGACTGAGCCATATTCCGAGGCAGGCAAGCTAGGATTTTTCTGATTGGTTGAAAAGTAAATCATGACAGCCATCATAGGTTGTAGAAATGTAGCAACATTTAGCTACTAAAGCCTGAATATCTTTCTTTAGCGGCATGATGAAAAGCTTAACATTACCTGCATAGTTTATGACTGGCATATTATATCACCTGAATAGCTATCAAGAGTTCAGATTAGTTATGCTTTAATTTGCAGACAGTAGGCATTGGTTTGACAAGAAATAAAACATATAGTGCACGGACAATGACTGATTATAGATAGACAGATAAATGTACAGATGAAGGGCACATGTTCATCTTCATGCACGGTAATCGTGGCACATTCCTGCTTTCACAAGAGTCATCCCGACTAAACCATATTCGCATTGACAATAGACTACTTTTTAAAATATACCACTGGGATTTAACCGCTTGTTAACCTTCTCTTGGCCTGCAAATTGGCATTCAATAAGCAAATATTTAACACTCAAGCCAGCCAACAATGGCTTCAGCAGTAGCCATCAGAAATATCCATTTGCAGACCAAGAAGACTATTTTTTGAAAATTTACCATTGGAATGACTAGCTCAATAAGCAAGCCAGTCATTCCAGTGGTAGATTTTCTAAAACAGTCTTCTCCACACTAAAATGATTAGATGTATACCTGGATCTACCCACACACATCTGGGTGTGTACATGTCCGCTTTTCTTTGGTAAAATTTACATGTTAAAAATATAGCCAGGCTTGTAAGCGATATATGCCCAGTGAGTGTCAAGGTGATGTTTGAACTATTTAATGTGTACCCACTCTGTCTAGTGTAATGACCAGTTAATTTTGTACATGTACTAGAACTTTGTATAGCCGGTTAGCCATACAATAGCAGGTTTAGTGGATATGGGCAGAATTTGATTGCTCATGTAGTTTTACCCGGTTTGGGTATATATGTCATTTTAGATATATTGAAATTGATTTAAAAACACATTGGTTTTAAATGTTCTCTGTTTGTATGAGAGTGAAAGTAGCTTGGCATGTGTTCTGATCTAGGTTTCTATCCATTATTTATCCAGACTCGTGGTGTTTCATGCCGAGTTGCGGCTATACTCATCAGAGGCTTGTTGTCACTTTACAAGATCTATGATGGTTTGTGTGTGGCAGGTATAAGACAGATGGGTAGTCTTCCATTGATGATGATGATGATATATACAAACCTGAGTTCCACGTATGCATCAAAGAACACATGGGAGATATTAAGAAATAGAAAGACACACCTGTCGCACATTTCAACCGCCTACATCACACATTCATCTGCATCACCTACAGGATCATTGAAATCCTCCACCATGATCTTGAAAGCATGGAGGTTTCTACTGTACATGTCCATGACGTATGATGTACTCACAATAATCGTCCAGTATATCCGGAGCATCGAGAATTCTTTCAGGCATTTGTGGAATGTGTCGAAGTTTATTCTTCGATGCAGCACCCTTTGATGTACTGTATAAAACCTTCAGTGAATTCTGATGGCCTAAAATAATACAAATTGTCATAAAAATTGTCAGTATGCTTACAACCTAGATTAAAATTAATTAATAAAATATTTAGGGTGGTACTACTGAGAGGCCTGGCCAAATTAGTCTGGTTGCCAAATTCTGATTTTAGCCAACCCTTGCAAAATGCGATAACTACATTAGTTGTTTTCACCGATCTGAAGGATGCCACCCTGGCACATTTGGGGGAATTGAGAAATCCAAGAGGGCTGCCATAATATGAAACAGCCATGATGCCCTATTAGGGGCTGGTCCTGCATGTAAGTTTTAAGAACGTCATATACTCAGCTCTCTATGTACGTCGATACTCATAGCGCTTTCCTTCTACTGAAGCGAAGTCATTAAGAAATTTTAACCTGCACAGGCTCTAGGTAGCACAAACGAAATCACGAATTTCTTTTTTCATGAAATAGTAGTTATACTTACCTCCCTAACACTCTACCATATTTCCTAAATATCGTCCTTCACTCAATAACCCCAGATTTAAAAAGAAAGGTGCACCTACTGGACAGGTAGACAGGTGACAGTCTGTCGGATGCCGGCCCCAACCTTGCGCATGCGTGGACTGACACTGCCTCAGCTTGAACTATTGGCTGACACATGCAACTTACAAGCCTAAAGACCGAGCTTCTGTGGGGCGGAGAAGCCGGGTCCATGTTAGGGAGGTAAGTGGCCAATCAGATTCATTTGAACAAACTTGGATCCCTATGGCCTAAGGATGCTTCCTGTCAAATATCTTGAGGTCACTTAAAGGAAAAGTTGACGTACGACAGATGGACGATGGAGACACATGACAGAGTCGCCATGGCATAAGCTCACTTGGGTTTTCTTTCAGGCCACATGAGCTAATAATGGAAAGCTATTATCTGTCACTCAACTATCTGACATCATAATCAAAACATGGCACTTGTTGTACAGTAACTAATGTCACAATCAAATGAGCAAAGGTCCGACCTTAAGTCTGAATTGTACGTCGCTGGAAAATTTACAAATTAATAATCATTCTATTGAATATTTTGATACCAATACATGTAACAACCGCTCCCAGTCAAACTAGTTTCCAAATATCCAACAGCTTACCTGTATACATGTACATGTAGTTACCATGAAATAGAAATTCTTGGAATTTAGGTGTCAAAGTCATAATATTTGATTCAACCTTTCCATAAAGCTGGTTGAGCTTAGCTACCAATGGGAAGGCATAGCTAGTGTATAAATTGATCACACTTGCCACTCCTAGACATTTTAGACATATATATGTATACTTTGGAAAGTAATATATTACATGTATATATAATTTTCGCATTTAACCCTTTAACACTCATGAATACCAGCCAAAAACAGCTTCTGCATTGGTCTTACGAAATGTCCATTTTCAGGCCAAGCGACTTGACTATTTTGAGAAATTTACCACTGGAATGACTGGCTCGCTCGATAACCGAGCCAGTCATTCCACTGGCATATTTTCTGAAATTTAGATTTTCTTGACCAAATTTGAGTGTTACCTAATAATTGTAGATACTTTGAGTATCTCTCCCACTTGGCACTTTTGACATGTTTAATTACGGAGGGCGGCTGTCACAAACACGCAGAATGATTACATGTGGGTCATTCCATGTCAAGACACCCGATGCGTGTTGCATGACCAATTCATATTTCCAAGATTCGTTGTGTACTGGTACAGTAGTATGTTTTAGGAAATCCTGCACAATTTCACTACCCAAATCCCAATATTTTTTGAGATATGGACGCTAGAACAGCAAGGGTTCCACCACATGCGACGCAATTGTCATTTTGTAGCATTTTCAAGGCTCTGCAAATTCTTAACCTGACATCCAATTCCAATAAAAACTTTCAGTGCTTGGTCACATATAGGTACCTTGAAATATGCAGGGCATAATACTTTTTGTGCTCGTGTTGGTAACCTAGGTAACATTAAAAATGAAAATTTATTCAAAGTGACACATTTTCAGACCCACCTGTGATTACAATTATGTTAAAACTATTAGAGTTACAAACTTAATACTTGATGGATCAATTACATATATATTTGTTAGTTTATACAGAAGAGAAAAAATATGTCGTTCTTAACATTTTTAAAATATAGGCCCTTGAAATTGGCCCAACCGGAAAATGATCCCATATCCAACTGTCAGGATGACCATGTGGGATAGGTGGAAGAAACTTGTAGTTTACAGACAATAAAGCATTAGGTGTGCTCTACAACATATCCAAAATTCTATTTTCTTCCATTCCTCTTTCTATCAAATTTGTTGCGACTAAATGAGGTATTTTTGCCATTTGTGAGTATATTTTTATGATATTACATGTTAATTATGTATGTATATCAGTAAATTTTTCCTGTCTGAAAGTGTCAGTCACAGTAATGTGAACAAATAATGTTGTTATCGCCACATTTAAAAAAAATGTTATGGATATTGTAATCTCCTCTGTCTGTCTGTCCATCCATCAGTCTGTCACGCTATCTCCTCCCAAACCATTGGGTGGAATTCAACAAAATTCGGTATTTGGGTTACCTATACATAATTGTGCTCTGCGACGCAGCATCTATCTTTGGTGCCATGTCATGGGGGTCAAGGAAGCGGGGTCAAAAGGTCAAATATCCTAAAAACTGCCAGTCACTCAATTACATGTACCTCCTAAATCGTTAGATGGAATTCAACCGAATGTGTTAAATGTGAGTTACTGATATGATTACGGACTGAGACGACACTTATATTTGACACCGCCCCCTAGAGTCAGGTCAAAAGGCCAAAGCCAGGAAATCTGGGCACTTGTAATGGGTTACAAAACATGTAGACTTTTCACATAGTGTAATATTTTTATTTTTTATTTTCAGTTGACATTATGATTCACAGATCCACATGGTAAAATCTGAGAACAGAACTTTTATTTCCAAGGTGCTTTATATTCTCTACCATAACACAGTGTACCAATAGTGAACTAAGTGAAGCTGGCAGGGTTATCTCCCTGTTCTGTGGGTACCATGCTCAATCTGCAGGATGACTGCCATAAGCTCACCTAGTCTCATAAAACAGATCTGATGTCACCAGAGAAATACTCACCAACTGATCTACAATTGCTACAGCGAAGGACTACTTTAGCATCTTTAACTGCAAGTCAGTATTCCTATTGCTACTCATTTTACAGCTATCCGATTTAGTGGCAGCTTTCCAGCATCTAGGGCAAACTTTCCAACCGGGTATCACGATCTCATTAAATATTTTACTATATCATCGACTTGTTCACTATTAATAGATCGTAACTTTCTTGTTACTGGCTTAGCATGAGTTTTAAATGGATCAAAACAGTTCTTCTGAAGGTCTTCAAACTTAACTAGGTTGGTTTTCTCATGATGGCGACATATTGTATGAGTTGCTGTTAAAGATGCTAAGGTAGTCCTTCGCTGTAGAAATTGTAGTTCAGTTGGTGAGTATTTCTCTGGTGACATCAGATCTGTTTTATGAGAATCGGTGAGTTTATGGCAGTCATCCTGCAGATTGAGCATGGTACCCACAGAACAGGGAGATAACCCTGCCAGCTTCACTTAGTTCACTATTGGTACACTGTGTTATGGTAGAGAATATAAAGCACCTTGAAAATAAAAGTTCTGTTCCCAGACTATGTGGGTCTGTGAATGTCATTGAAAATAAAAAATAAAAGAAATATAAACACTATGTGCAAAGTCTACTTTATGTTATGTTTTGTAACCCATCACAAATCCCCACATTTCTGAGCTTTGGCCTTTTGACCTGACTCTGGAGGGGGTTGGAGTTAAATATAAGTGTCATCTCACAGCCCGTAATCATATCAGTAACTCACATTTAACACATTTGCTTGAATTCCATCCAACGGTTTAGGAGGTAATTGAGTGACTGACAGTTTTTAGGATATTTGACCTTTTGACCCTGCTCCTTTGACCCCCATGGCATGGCACCAAAGATAGATGCTGCGCTGCCGAGCACAACCATAGATGGGTAACCCACATACCAAATTTTGTTGAATTCCACCCAATGGTTTCGGAGGAGATAGCGTGACAGACGGACGGATGGACAGAGAGACAGCGGAGATTACAATATCCATAACTTTTTTTTTTAATGTGGGGATTACAATATTATTTGTTCACATTGCTGTGACTGACACTTTCAGACAGGAAAAATTAACTTATATACATACATAATTAACATGTAATATCATAAAAATATACTCACAAATGGCAAAAATGCATGTACCTCATTTTGTCACAAAATATTTGCTGGAAGGAAGAATGGAAGAAAATAGAATTTTGGATATGTTGTGGAGCACACCCAATGCTTTATTGTCTGTAAACTACAAGTTTCTTCCACCTATCCCACATGGTCATCCTGACAGTTGGATATGGGATCATTTTCAGGTTGGGCCAATTTCAAGGGCTTATATTTCCAAAATGTTAAGAACGACATATTTTTTCTCTTCTGTATAAACTAACAAATATATATGTAATTGACCCATCAAGTATTAAGTTTGTAACTCTAATAGTTTTAACATAATTGTAATCACAAGTGGGTCTGAAAATTTGTCACTGAATAAATTTTCATTTTTAATGTTACCTAGGTTACCAACACGAGCACAAAAATTATTATGCCCTGCATATTTCAAGAGGGTACCTATATGTGACCAAGCACTGAAAGTGTTATTGGAATTGGATGTCAGGTTAAGAATTTGCAGAGCCTTGAAAATGCTACAAAATGACAATTGCTTCACATGTGGTGGAACCCTTGCTGTTCAAGCGTCCATATCTCCAAAAATATTGAGATTTGAGAGCTAAGATTTTGCAGGAGTTCCTAAAATGTACTTCTAATACAGTGGAGAGAGAATTATGATAATCTGAATCGGTCATGCGACAAGATTTCTGAAAATTGGTTGTCTTGACACGGAATGACCCATGTACAATAGTTTCTTGACAGCAATTCATGCTGAAACTAATGAACTAATGCATGGATCTGATTCATCGCTAAATACATGTACATCAGACATTATAATCAAATAAGTCACATGATAAGTAATGCCACAAATGAAATGACGATGCTCTGTTATGAAAATCGATGTCTGTCACAAAAGTGTATGAGTCGCATGTTTAGGATGAAATTTGGAATTTAATAAACATTCAGTTGAATATTTAGAAAATAATTTGACTAAGATGTTGCTGTCATTGGTAACAATAGTCCACAGGCAAATTAGTTTCAAAATATTCAACAACTTATCAGTATATTTATATATATATGTACCTTGAAATTTAAATTCTGGGCATGCAGATTTAAAACTTTCAAAACGATTCAAACAATTAGATAGAAATGGGTGGGGCTTAGCTACATGTAGAAATTGTTCCCACTTTTTATAGACTGTAATATCGGAATCATAAGCTTTGTACCACGATTCCCTAACACAGGTTTGCAACGATCACATTGTGTCAAACTGTCAACCTACCACAGGGAGCTTGAGGCGCTTTGCCTTTGTATCCCAGGATCTTGCTGCTCATAACATCACCATTTAAATTGTCGCTCATCAGATGCTCAAATTCACGTTGTGACGGACTCCGTATGTCGTCAGCTTCGTTGCTCTCCGCATTTGTTAGACGAAAATGACCGAGATCAAAGTTTGTAGCACTGCGATTTGGAATGAAACGATCACCAGTTTTTGGCGTTTTTGGTGCTTTTTTGGCGGATGCACTCGTTTTATCTATACATTAACAAGTAAGAAAACATTAGAGAATATAACATAGCAAACAAAGCGACACATGAGAGGTTGAAAATATACAGAAATCCAGACCATACAGTACAGCTAAGTAAGATAGAGCATTTCCAAAACAAAGACACACAAATATTAGCTAGCACAATTTTGAACATATTTGTATGAACTGTTCTGCTGAATATTTTGAACTTACATGATATGCAATTTGAGTGGAATCTAGCTGTTGCTCTCATAGTGGCCCGTCAAATTAAATGTAGTTTCAATATATGCAACAAAATATTCACATCAGAGTACTGCTAACTAGCATGGCATGCATGACCAGGGCTGTCACAATTCATACATGTATGCACAATGTACAGCAACATCGTCCACCAAGTTTGAGAAATGTACACCCGGTCCAGTTCCTTTGCTATTGACACAGTCATGACGGTAAAAGACAGAATATTGACATCAGGGTGGTAAGGGTTAACACTTACCACTCTGATGTCAGGATTTTATCGTTTACTGTGCTAATAGCAAAGAAACCCCCAACAGACCCCCTTGTGGGTTCGTCTGTAGTTTTATTAACCACTATAAAACATACTTACCATTCAATCACTACTTGCTAAATCAACTACTCTGCATTTAGCCACCAGAATAAGATTTTTATGCTTGCTTACATACCCCCATATGCCTATTCCATTTCATTATACCCTCAACCAGGGTACTGGTAGGGTACACCCCACCCCCCATATGCCCTGATAGAGACTGGCACCAGTCTGTACTCACTCCTTGGTAACACCTGTCACTAAGCATGTCCGCGCATGCACAATGGAGCCCAAATAGGAAACATATTCACTTTTCTAAATTTAAGTGCCAAATATTATAAACAGATTCTCAAATCATACCCACGCAGGGTGGCTGAGGCCGGGTCATTGTGATTGAACGGTAAGTATGTTTTATAGTGGTTAATAAAACTACAGACCAACCCGCAAGGGGGGTCTGTTGGGGGTTGTTATTACACCGTTCAATCACTACTTGCTAAACCCGTAGATTTGGTCAGTGCCCCACTTAAAAACCATTGGTGGGTGGAGATTTGAGAATCATTAAACAATGATAAAAATTAAACAACTCATATCCAAATGTTAATAAATTAACATAATAGTGCATCCATGACAAATCACAGTGATTATCAAACAAGTAAAATTGTCAACTCAATAAAATAAACAAAACAAGAGAATATTCTCACCATATCTGACAGACATACAAACTAACTAAATTGCTGAGATGTGCTTGGTAAATGGTCCTTGGCTATATATTTCTAAAAAACGTGGCTGCTTGGCTCTGATCCTTTAAATAGAAAGAGGTAAAAGTTGATTCCGATTTCCAACCTGCGACTTGCATGATGTCGTCCAATGATGAGCCGGAGAAAAGAGCGAAGGAGGTAACCATACCACGAAGGTCGAGAGCCTTGACATGGGCTAGATTGATCTCACCTGGGGAGGCAATCTTATAGCATAATTTTATGGTCTCACAGATCCATCTGGCAACTGTGGCCTTAGAAACTGGTCTAGCCACCTCCTCCGTGTACGGAACCCATAAGTGCGAAGAACCAGATCTTTTTAAATTGGTACAATGTTTATAGACTTTTAAGGCCCTGACAGGACACCAGAATCTGTCGGATGATGAAAAAGACGATAAAGATTTAAGAATAATAGGTTTGGCTGAGTAACGGTTAGACTGGGTCTTCGAATAAAAAATCCCTTCTGGGATATAAAATCTCATTAGGACACTAGCCAACTTCATGAGTCATGGTAAATTCATCATACCTCACTGTATTTGATATATTGTTTAATTAGATATCCCAAACAATCCGATATTTAAGCCTAGTGGCAGTAAACTTAAATCATAGCCCTACACATTAAACCTGTACATTTTTATTTATTTATTTATTTATATTTATTGTCTTAGAACCTATATTTTCATCTTTGTAAAATGTAGTTAAATGTTTGTACCATGGCGTATGGCATTGTGTTTGATATAAGGATTGCTTGATTGATTGATTGATAATGAATCTCCGGGATCAGCTCAAATGTTAAATACACAAAACACCTTTGTTTAACAACAAATGAAGACGTCATAAATACACATTTATGATGAAATAAAGCGAAAAACACACTTCTGGGTTGAATCACGCACAGAGACGACGATCGACAGCTACCAGAAGTAGGAAAACAACAAAATTTACTGGCCGAGAGAACTGACGCCGAGATGTAAGGAAAGAACAACCTTTGAAGTAAAAGGATAAAACTAGAAGTAAGCAGAAAAGATGAAAAATAATAGAGAAAAAGTAAGAAAAACTCTGAAAAGACAGAGGCGATATGAACCCAGGGCTGCAACAAAAAACCCATAAGGCAACCAGTCGGAAGTGTCTTTAGTTACGTTGAAACATTGTCACTGATAAAAGAATAAATGCTGAATATCTATATAATTTCAAGAGAGTCTTCAAGACTGGCATGTCTCGGTATGAATACTTTCAGCCATTAAACATTCCGATTTTTTAAAAACAATTACGGAAATAAGACTAACTCTTAGGTAAGATGATGACTAGATCCTTGGAAAGCGAACATGTAAACCGGACCTGAAGAACAAACCTGGAACCCCAGGAAGTTCTCTATCACTGGAAATCCAAAACAGGAAGACCGGACCGGAAGTTAATCCTGGAACATGAGAAAGATCCATGAAAACCGGAAATGACCCTATCCCCGGATGTACGAAATCCGGAAGAGGAAAGATTTCTTGTACCGGAAATACGTGAACCGGAAGTAGAATAGGAAATGGAAATGCGCAATCCAGAAGTAGACAACCAGAAACTGAACAGGATCCTACAGACCCGGATCTACAGTAAAAAACCAGAAGTAGCATAGGAACTGGAAATACGCAAACCGGAAGAAGGAGGACCGGAAACGGAAACCGGAAGTAGCCCAGGGTCTTGCCGACCCGAATCTACCAAGCACCTACACCAGAAGTGCTTGTCAAACCGGAAACTTTTTTTTTTACTAAGAAAGGAACAGGCGATCTCTTGACGTTTCTGGCTACCGGAAAATTTAACTTTGGCATAGGCAGCTGAATCGGGGACTTCCGTTGCCGACACCACAGCTTGAGGGTAATGCCCCTCCTCAAGGCTTAGGTGGATTTTGCTCGGTGACTTACACGAAACCACCTTTATGGGCTTTTCCTTTTCCTTAGGGTTTCGGTTTCGGGGACCGAACCTCTAGTCTGGACGTGAGGGAAGTCGGTTTCCCCTATTTGCGGGCATGCCCACTAACCTTCCGGTTATCATCCGACTAGGATGACTCTTGTCCGTGCGAATGGCTGTCGAAAATCTGATAGTCATGGTTTTAAAACCTGTACAAAAATGTAGATATAAGTGAATATAATGGATAAGTAATTGAGGGATTTCAAATGATGATGATGACTTTAGGCATGATTGACTACCACGAAAATGGTTTACTACCACAAAAATCAGTAATAGAGTCATAAAAGAGTAATAACACCACGAAATACTCCATAAACATAAATTAGGGAGGATGGACTTCATGTTAGGCATAATCCTGAAGACGAACTCTCAAAAATGTAAGCAGAACACAGCGCAAAGTATAAAAAAACGTAAGCTGGAATACTGGCAGACTGTACTGCTTGCAGAATATTTGAAGTGATTATGTTTCCTATTTGGGCTCCATTGCGCATGAGCGGACATGCTTAGTGACAGGTGTCACCACGGAGTGAGTACAGACTGGTGCCAGTCTCTATCAGGGCATATGCTGGGGGTGTACCCTACCAGTAGCCTGGTTGAGGGTATATTGAAATGGAATATGCATATGCTATGGGGGTATGTAAGCAAGCATAAAAATCTTATTGTGGTGGCTAAATGCATAGTTGATTTTAAAAACAAGCAGTGATTGAATGGTATAGATGTTTTTGTGGTGTAATAACAACTGGTGTACATGTACATTCTCCAACAATTTTGCTATGACAGCAACATCATCCACCAAATTTGTTGAAAAATTAACACCAATTCCTCTTTTAATTTAATTTGAAAATTTTGACATTAGAGTGTTAAGCATGGTAAGGGTTAAGACATGAACTTTTCTTTCAGACGTGTCAGATAAAAAGCAGGATAGATCAATACAAAATAGGAAAAGCAGGAAAAAAACAAATTCAATTTTTAACCCCTGAAATTCCTAAGTCGTAAATTCAAGTCAAATCTGCAGGAAAGCTGTTGAATATTTTGAAACTAATCCGACTGTTACTGCAATAGTGGTCAGTCAAATTACACTTAGTTTCGGAATATGCAACACAATATTCAACAGAGTGTTGCATACTAGGGCTGTCACAAATTATGAGCACAATATACTGATGACCCATGGCTGAATACATGTACATGTCATCCATGTAGCATGTATCTTGCACTATACATTACATATGTATGCATCCATCTTAATTTAGCAATAGTCATCATAGCTTAGCTTAAACAAAACCCTACAGCTGCTAGAGATGGGAATTTCTGGTGGCCACTTACTGATCATGCATTTAAACAAAAAAAATTACATTGTAGTCTTGTCTTCACGGGTTTTGACAAGGCAAGAATTGGAAATTTCATAACAAATCTTGACCATTAACTCTTACCACTGATGTCACGATTTTAAAATTTCAAATTAAATTAGAGGAGAGAAATGTAGAATACAGACCAAAGAACAGAACATGTCTTGTTACATGTACATTTGCATGTAACTAATATATTTCTGTTTGTATTTTGGAAACATGTGAACATATTTATGACCTGTACTCTACATGGTGCATATACATGTATTGCTAGAAGTACTGATTTTCCAGCACTTGACTCACCTGAGAAAGATTTCATACTCCATGTTAAAATGTAAGATATTATTTTCTGGATCCAAGTTTCCAGTAACATACAAATATTATTGTCCATAGGTACATATGTACTGTACCAAGACATTATGCATGTATATACACAAATGCACTCTATAATACCATTCTAGAATGAAATATTATTTAACCAGAACTTTAATAGTCAAGCCAGCCAAAACTAAGTGTCCATTTGCTGGCCAGGAGAATATACTCTTTTTTTTAATTTTACCACTGGAATGACTACATGTAGCTCAATAATCGAGCCAGTCATTCCGGTGGTTAATTTTCGAAAATGGTATTCACCTGGACTTGAAATTGACATTCACTAAGACAAATCTTGACCACAGAATCCAGCCAAAAATTACTCCTTCAGTGGTAACGTGAACTGTCCACTTTCAAACCAAGAAGACCATTTTTAATAACATACAACTGACAATGACTGGACTCATAACCAAACCAATCAAATCGATGATAAATTTCCCAAAAAAATATTTCTTGGTCTACAAATTGCGGGGACCCCATTGCCACCCCAACCACCTCATTCCCTCTTCATTTATCATGTATGTATACTCATCTTATTACATGTACCTTAACTTATGACCTCTTATCATGTTTATCCTCTCCACCCCATTTGGCATTATTTTGCAAAACAATTTGAATGGCACTCATGGGCGATTGTTGTCTATTGCTAAGTACAGACTAACTATTAGCCAGTAGGTGGGGTTGGTCACACATGCGTACTATGTACATGTGGTGAGTTGTACATACATTTATCATATAAACAAGCGTTCTAGCCCATTCCATATTTTTCGATATGAGCACACGTGCCATATTCAACGGAGTATTTTCATTGGCTGTTGGGTGCGCAACCCATCTAAATCGACCAATTAAAACATCGATTGATGCGAGCGTGACATGTAGGGATTACTGTTTTACTATGATTTGTTTACTACTGTACAATTTGTCATTCATGAAACGTCATCGCAAAATGTCATCGTTTGAAACTTTATCAGTCAGCAGCGAAGTAATGATTGATGGCCGTGGCTATAGTTTTCAATGACCAGTTAAAAGATTTTGTGTTTGTCACTAGTATATTTTGCTGCGCATTCAGTATCTGTTATCAAGTGGTGGCGCATCACAGCGGCGGTATCGATTTCACGAAAATCAACAATGAGAAATCAGATAAAAGTCACATCAGCAACTATTGGCAAATATTTCAAAATTACAGTTTATATGATAAATAAAATCTCAAACTCGATCACTTTTCATATCACTATTATGAACCTCGTTGAAAGTTATCAATTTTGCACTCGCTAAAGCTTGTGCAAATTGATAATTTTCAACTCGGTCCATAATAGTGATATGAAAAGTGACCGAGTTCCAGATTCTCTATATATTAGCAAAAATGGCTACTGCAGTGGTCTTGAGAAACATCCATTTGCGGACCATGAAGACTATTTTTGAAAATTTGCTACTGAAATAACTGGCACGATAACTGAGACAGTCATTCAAGTGGGAAATTTCCAAAAATAGTCTTCTCTTGGCCTGTAAATGGCCATTTTCTACAAGAAAATTTAAGTGTTTGAACAAATTCGAGGGTTAAAAGTAACTGCATAGACTAGTTATAATCTTACATTTTGAATTTGAATGCGGTGTCTTGCGGCCATCGGGTGTGCTAGGAGCTGAATTACACAATGGAAGCTTTTTGCTCGGTGTCCTCTGTGATGCGCTCGCATTCAATGACATATTGCTAACACTAACAACGATGTCCGATTCATTTCCTGTGCGCTGCCAACGCAACATCGGCCCTTTGCTCAGCGGGGCATCCAGTTTGGTTAAGCTCTGAATCTCATTCTCCAGATTAAACTGGGACATTGTCAGCTCCATAACTCTCTGCAAGGCGTCTTTTTCTGGTCAACGGTCATTCGAATCAATCTAATTGCTGCATATTCCTGAAACACAATTGTGAAATTATGTTACATACATGTCAGAAAATGTTTGCATGTTAATCAGTCACTAACAGCACAACTCACCAATCACCCTATTATTAACTTGCACGCCCTGATATTTCACAGCAGCTTTAGGTTCCCATAACGTGTCTGTAGCGCCTGACATGTACCTGTATGTAAACTACATTGTAATATTTACACACACATTGTCATAGATGTAATTTATAAGCATGCTTTATTCACGGAACGGGACTAAAATTCAGTTTCCGATAGGTTCCCATTAACCATGTTAACACAGATTATGGAACCAAAGAAAGGTTCCGCTAAATTCTGAGGTACATACATGTACATGTACATGTATGATGTATCGAAGCTTGACGTGAATCAATTATTGATCACTAACCACATTCTCATGGTTTTCAATCACAATTCTGTGATAATGAAAAAAATCTTGATATTTATGATGTCATAAAAACAATCGGAAGACAGAAATAACAATGAGACATTCAGAGACTGCTGAAATCTACTAATGTATGTTCCCACACCCCACCCCACCCAAAAGAACAATTGTAATAAAACTGTAATTGGGTCACATGGTCTTTGACCCTAAAATCAATACTCAAGAGACTTTGGAGCCATCAGAACAACCAAAGTCTGATGGCAAGCCATCAGTCAAACTTGAGATACATGTACATGTATGGCACTTTAAAATACAGCTGACCACAATGCCTGCTATTGGGTTATAAATATTGGTTGGGTTACCATGACCTATTTAATTTAAAAGCTAAAATTCAAATTTGCTAATTCAAACAAGAGGCCCAAGGGGCCTGTATTGGTCACCTGGAGCATTAGCATTCCAACAAGAAAGGTCATCGCCTAAAAGTAGAATCAAAAGGTTTTGGCGAGAATGGCAAGAAGACTCCAAGATGGCTGTCTGTGTCAAGCGGTTTCGGATATTCTTAAAGACAAAATCGGCCAAAGGGTCATTCCACGCCAACTCACACAAAATTCATAAATCTTCCCGAGTGACCACCTCCGATTTCCACGAAATTTCATACAAATGTTCATTTATGGAAATGATTGTGGCATGCAAAGTTTTACTGCCAAATTCCCATTAGTTAAAAAGAGATATAATTTATTAAAATTAAGGGGGCGTGGCACTTTTTGGCACTTGCGAATCCTGTATGTTGTGATAGAGCATATTAAAATGCTAATAACTTTCTTAATTTTGAAGAGATTGATCTGTAAATTGCTATACTACACAATTACTACATGGGGAATCCGAATATCAATTTTAAGATATTTCTTATATTTACTGTAGTATTGATGTCTAAATATGGGTGTTTATGCAATTCTGAATGTATTTTAGCACATTTTGTCATAGGATTACTAGCTAGTCATTCATCATACAGACTTCATTTGATGTTACCTGGATTATATACCCATAGGTATTTCTTCAAGAAAACCCCCATCTAAATTAACTCAAATATTAATGTGTAGCTATGGGTCAAACATGTGATGAAAATGAAAAATTTGGAATTTGGGCCCTCATACCAGGGGTGATATGGCCACGTGGGCAACTACCCAGCATTCTGAGCTTTTGATAAGATTAACATACATATATTAGCTATATGTGTACCAAATTCTGACTTTGTGTCTCAGCTCCTTCATATTGAAATAATTTCTAATTCTAGGTGCCCGTCTGGGCATTTTCAGTACTTTTCACTGACTAATACTCTGCTCTATAAAATCCAGGTAATTTCTGGAGTATTTGATTCTCATCATGTGCAGAAAGTTTATAAGATCGAGCACCATGTCCTTGCAATTCAAGAGCATCAATCAGACAGATAATATCGTGAAATGGTACCCAACATTGATCTCTCCGTGAAGGTGGGGGCCAGGAAAGACGTCCTGTCTGAGACTGTTTCATAAAGTTAATCAGTGCATCACTTTGTTCATCAGAACGTTCCACTATGTTTCCAACATACCATTCCTTGTCATAAATTGATGCAACAAACCTTTCTGGCTGTAACTGATCATGAATGTTTTGTTGGGACTCGGAGGTTGTATATGGAGCCGATAGTAACATTTTCACACACAATGACCATTAGTAAAATCTGAATCTGCTGAAATTCTTTTCATCTTCAACTTGCCATCGAACACTGGTACAAATCAATGATGAGAACGTGTGCCAGAAACCGTTTTTTCTGATTCAAAGCGTGAAGTCAAATCAAATTTTGCTGCATTATCTGCAACTTCCTCCGTAGAAACTAAAAAGAAAACGATGCCTGTAATGTGTTTGGATGCCTAATCAAACATCTGAGTTAAAGTCAGAATATGGTCATTCATGGTTGCTTGCAAGTTGGCCCATGAGACTAGTCGCTTCACTGTACCCCAAATACCATCACAGGGGGTTTTGCCGTGACTCATGGTGAAGAATGAAGGAAATATCAATTTCCCTTTCTCCGAGATCTAACAATGCTCACCATTCTGTTACTTCTGATATACAGCTGGCTTTGACAGCTGGCTCTAGGACTATAGACTTAGAAAGCTTTACTGACTCCTTGGAACCGGGTAGTCGGCTCCCAACTGCCGAGTACCCGTCTACCATAGAGCTCATATTGTTTGCATAGCCACCAAACAAGAGAAATCCATGGCTTGCCTCCGTGGGGCTGGGAGGCTGGGTCCGTAACAGAATGGTGAGTATTGTTAGATCTCGGAGAAAGGGAAATTGAAATTTCCTTCATTCTCCTTCGATCAATACTCACCATTCTATTACTTCTGATATACACCAGATTTGGTCAGTAACCTGGTGGGAAGGGGCAAGCCATAAATGCTACTTTTGCCCCTTGGAGAAAGCATTAGACTTAAACTTGACTAACGGAGACCTAAAAGGACCGTCAAGTTAACGGAACCGAATCACATTCGCATCACTGCCCCGCCCCCCCCCCTTTTTCTCCTAAGAAAAGGGAGAGAACTCACGAACATGCATCTCGCCTGAAAACACAAATATGCCAAGAGGGTTAACTGCTCTTTGCATATATTAGCCTGGAAATGAGCATGAATATATAAGATGAATGATCATGATATATAGACATAATACAAAACACTCTCAATCGTGAATTACCTCATGATATTTGGAATTCAGACCTAGAGACTCCAACCATTCACTTGTCCGGCCATCAGTGACACAATCTGGTTGATATCCTCTCGCTCGACCATGTCTGCTTCTTAATTCTCTCTTACAAATGCCAAAAAAGGAAGAAGAGCAGCGCGGTCATATAGCTATCGTCTCAAAACAGCTAAAGCGAGTGGATTGGCTGAGTCTGACACATCCCTCATATAGTAATCCGTAAATGAGGACTCACAGTGCCATTGTGCAACGGCCATGATGTCCTCTAACGGAACACCACTGTAAAGGGCGGTCGAGGCGGCTATTCCTCGAACATTGTGTGCCCTTACGCCTTGCACCTGGTGCCCAGTCGCCATCTCATGAGTAGTCTGAATGCATTCGACTACCCAACGAGAGATAGAATCCACGGATGCGGCGCCATATGGCTCCATATGGCAGATTCACAGATGTATATCATTCGACCGTAATGAGTCTGTCCGTTTTGTACTTAGTTAACGCACGGACTGGGCACCAGACACTGGCATCACGATCCAACCTACTTAGTTTCGGTATAACGATCGGTTTGCCGGGATATCTCAAAGATCGAATCGTTGACATAAACTCTGCTCTTGGCAGTAGACGCAGACCCTCTCTGGAGACAATAAATCGGTCACTCTCTGCTGAAAGTGCATGGATCACACTGTGCCTTCTAGCTGAGGGAGCTGCCAATAGAAAGACCGCCTTTAGAGTCAAATGCTTTAGACTAGCCGAACGCAATGGTTCGAAAGGGTGCTTGGCCAGTACATTAAGCACTAAAGATAGACTCCAGGCTCGAATGACTACCGGTTGTCTCGGTCGGAGATTGCTCATTCCCTTCACCATCACACTTAACTGGGCCACCTCTGGACTATCCCTGTTGGCTAGACAAGGGATAACTGATGCCAAAGCTGACTTGTATCCAGCAATTGTGATAGGAGCTAGTCCTGAAAAGAACAGCTCACAGAGAAAGTCTGCTATTTGCTGAATAGTGGAATGAAAGGTACAATCCCCTTTCCTCACACCAGTCTGCAAATCCGTTAACCTTGTCGTTATATGACTTGAAGGTTGGCCTCCTTCTCGCAGCCGCGATGAAATCAGCAGCCTGTCGAGAAAAGCCTCCCGACGTGGAACGTTGTTTGACAACAACCACGCAGTCAATAACATTTCGGGACGCTCGTGTAGGAAGCGTCCCTTGGCCTGGGAGATTATGTTCGGAATCTCGGACAACTGCACTGGGTTTTCCACCAGCAGATCTAGCAGATCCGTGAACCACGCCCTGCTTGGGCAATACGGCACTATTAGCAGGACCAGACACGGTTCCTCCCTGATCTTCACCAATACCTTCGGCAGAAGGATGGTGGGTGGGTACGCGTAAGCGTGCATCCCCCTCCAGCTTATCACCAGAGCGTCTGTATCGACGGCATTTGGATCTGGAATCGGCGAGACATAAGTCATGATTTGAGCATTTTCCTTTGTGGCGAACAAGTCCACGTTGGGTTTGCCTCAATGCTCGAAGATCCTTCGTAGAACTGGAGGGTTGAGGGACCATTCTGTCGGCAGACTTCTCTGTCTGCGAGACAAAGCATCCGCCAGAATGTTCAATCGGCCAGGAATGTGAGCTGCTTTCAAAACAACCGAGTAATTCCTGCACAATTGAATCAAGTGCCACACTTTGATACAAAGTGTGGGTGACCTGGTCCCGCCTTGGCGATTTATGTATGATACTACCGTCGAATTGTCCGACCGTATCAATATCACCTTGCCCTTGATCATCGGAAGAAACTCTTCCAACGCCAGTTCCACTGCCATCATTTCCAACAGATTGATATGCAGCTGACTCTCCAGGACAGTCCATGTGCCCGAGACCTGGTGTTCTCCCAGGCAGGCACCCCACCCTTCCAGCGATGCATCCGTGTACACGGACAGCTGGGGGCGAGGTAGGTGCAGTGAAACCCCTACTAGGAGATTCTGACGCTGTTTCCACCATAGCAGATGCGATATTATCGGCTCCAAAACTGGCACCAGTTTTGACAGGGGTTCTGTTCTCTGTTTCCACAGAGACATCAGATACAACTGGATAGGTCTTCTCATTAGAGCAGCGAACGGGATCACCTGCTCCATGGAGACCATCATACCCAGCATCTGAAGAAACCGCCTCGCCTGAATGTGGTTTCCCACTCGAAAACTCTCGAGGATGGCTAACAGAGACACCACTCTGGGCTCTGACGGGTAAACCCTGCCCTCCTCGAGATCGAATCGCATCCCCAAATAAACGAAAAGTTGAGTGGGTGTCAACTCAGATTTCTCCTCGTTGACTATCCAGCCTAGATCTGAAATTAACTTCAGAGTCAGAGCAGTATCCACGTTCAACCTGGCTGCCGAGTCTGCCTTGAGCAGCCAGTCGTCTATGTAGGTGTGTAGCACCACGTTCTCTTTTCTGAGAAACGCTGTCACCGCAAGGACCACTCTTGTAAAAATCCTCGGAGCTGTCGACAGGCCAAACGGGAGAACAGTAAACTCCCATACTTGATTCTGAAACGCAAATCTCAGAAACCTGTGCCAACTCCGGTTCATGGGAATGTGGAAATATGCATCTTTCAGATCGATCGACACACACCACATTCCCTTCCTCAATCCCGCCACTACCGATCTCGGCGTTTCCATCTGGAACCGAGGCGTATGGATAAACCAATTTAATGGCATGAGATTGAGTATGGGTCTCCATCCCCCCGTGCTCTTGGGGACAAAGAACATGTTTGAATAGAAGCCTGGAGTGTTCCGGTTCGCTGGTTTTATTGCTCCCTTCAGAAGCAAACCCAACACTTCCTTTTGCACGGCTTCTAACTTGTCTGGCTCCCTTGGTACGGGTGTCCAGACAGGTGCCAAAGACAGATTTTGTGGAGGAAAGTCCCACCACTCCGGCATGTAACCCTGGGATAACCATCCCAGGACCAGACTGTCTGACGTCACACCTCGCCAGGCCTCGACGAACCGCATGAGCCTTCCACCCACCATAGACGCCTCGATGTCTAACGGGGTTGTCCGGCTCGCGGTCCGCTCCCCCCCTCTCTTAACGAGAGAGAGAGAGAACCATTTCGGTCTCGGCACGGCGGGTATAACTGGCACCGCTGTTCCTGTCGCACAGGTGCGGTCCAGGCGGATAAGAAGGGAGCTCTCGTACCCTCAGGTACGATCCGCTCCCTTCTGTCCGCCCTTGGAGGACTTACCCTTACCCTTGCCCTTCCCCCCTCTAGGGCGGTCAGGAGCAACCTTGGGGAGGGTAGGAGCCTCTACAACCTTCCTGGCTTTCTTAGCTGGCGGCGGCTGAGAAAACCCAGCTGAAGCAGAAGTCGCAGCAGGCTTAGCTTTCGCTTTGCCCGTATGCTTCTTCTGCTTCTTTGGAGGTTGTCCAGCTAGCGGTTTCCCCACAGCCCCTAGTGCATGCGCTTGCCGCACTAGCTCCAGCTGTAGGTTGACCACCAACCGATTCTGCGCGATGCTGGCCGTATCCTCTAGGATGGCCCACGCTTGGCCACCGAAGATGCTAGGCCCTGTCAGGGGCGTCCCAAGAAGACACTCCCTGACTGCCGTAGCCGGACGCATATGGTCAATAACCATTTGCCTCATGGATTTGGTCACACGCGCCTGCACCCTTGCCAGTGCGTCCATAGACAGCACCAAGCCGTCATTTACGCACGAAAGCGCCACAGGTGGCACAGGGTGGCCTGCCCCCGCTTCAGCCCACACCGACTGAAGGAGACGATAAGAGTGGTTGACAGCACTCATAGCTGCCCTCACACCCTCGTCGCACAGGGACAGGACTTCCTCTTGGTGTACCTGGGACCTGTCCACAAGTGCCGGACCGGGGCCACCCGCTCCAGCACTCTGAACCCCCAGGACCCATTGGTCATCCTCAGTGACCGACGGCACTACACCATATTTGTCGTATTCCCCCCGCGGCTGGCCCTTGGTCGCAAGTTGCTTGCTATAAATAGCATCCAACAACTCTATGAACCGTGGATCCAGTCCCACTGACTGGATCCGGGCCGCGGGCAAGATCCCTGTCCGAATCGATGCAACTGACGGATGGGGCGCATCCTCCTCGGCCGTGGCCGAAACCACAGATGGGTCCACCCTGGCTAGCCAAGCCAGAGCCTCGGACCAGTCTATTTCCGAGGAGGAAACACCCGCAAACCCGTCACCAGTTGACGCGCTCACGGGCCTGCCAGCCACGGCCTCCTGGCAAGGAGCCGCGGCTGACACACCAGGCACCACCAGGTTCTGCCGCCACCCCATGAACCATACCAGTCCACGGGATAGGTCCACACAGAAAACCGTACGGATCCGTAGCGGACGCGGAACCGTGGCCAAACATGGGCGCCAACGGCACCCCATGTCCGACCGCAGGAACGGGCGAGATAGGTGAGTACCATGCCCGGCCCGGCACACCGGTCACTGTGCCAGCTGGTGCCAAACCAACCGACACGGAACCGGTGCCCGGTACCAGATTGGCCTCAACCACAGGCGGAGCCGCTGCCCTGGCTTGCGCCAAGCCAGACAGATGGAGCGCGGTTCCGTCCAGGACGGAATCGACCACCATATGCTCCACCCGTGGCATCACAGGCCGCAGCAATAACTCCTCCTCGGCCTCCTCGTCTTCAGACTCCGAAGAGTCGTCACCAGACGAGGAAACTGGCGGACGGCTCCTACACCTGACGGACCGGCCACCGCTACTGGACCACCCGGAGGTGGCCGCAGAGAGACAGAACCCGCCAGGCCGGAGCCAGACGGGACTGCCAGGGGGCCGTACGAGACGGCCCCCTCAGTAACCAGTCCAGAACCCTGTCCAAGGACAGGGTCTATACCAGGCATTGGGAGAACCTACCCCCCAACCTTCGGTAGCAGTGACGACACCAGCGTGGGCAGAACGCTATGCAGAAAATCCTGCATAGCCGGACCGAACCACGCCGGCGGTGCCATCTCCGCCACCTCCAGCTGGGGACATGGAGCACCCCCACCGGCCGCTCCACGATTTAACCTCGGACCGCCTGACCCCGCGTCAGACCCAGCCACATCCTTCTGGCCAAGGAACTTTACCATCATATCGACGGACCACACTGCGCACACATTACATCTATGATCAAGGTTACAGGGCGTACACCTAAAACAGACATGGTCCTTAAACACGACGCGTATAAACTTATGGCACTCGTCACATGATGGCGGGGCTGGCTTGGCCTATAAAATAAGCACAAACCTACAATAAGCAAGCGGAACGAGACACGGATGGAAGGCAGACAATTAATTTTCAAATAAATTGACCATAAATTAACTGTAACCCTCCCGCACCCCACCCCGCAACGTTACAGCAAAGATCGCATTGATTATGACGACAAGAACGAAGCGGGCATAAATACACCCATAATTGATCCTCCAGGATGTATCACGGCTCCAGGAATCATATCGCATAGCATTCGGGGTATATTTACCAATCAAATAAATTATACTCCTAACGAAAGCCGACACGATATGTGAAGAAACAACAAAATGTAAACAAACTGCTGTAGCACACGGTAAAACCGCAGACCACGCATCTCTCAAGAATTTTGACACCACCGATCATTGCAAACCGATCGTGATCACACGTAAACTTGACCATTCCAAAGTTTTCTGGTACCATTTTTAGTACGCAGCACCCAGAACAAGATGCGCGAATTAATGAAAAAATTTCTTCACATAAACATCCGAGCATCACGGGTGTGACGTCACCCGCTCGGACCCCACGGAAAACGACGTCAGCCGATATTCGTGTTAGAAATACCGTAGCAAACACCTACTTTCATATCTGCCGATCGCCTGTTGGGGTTTAAAGAAGGCGATCGTCTGGCATATCTCGTTGTTAGCACACGACCCAGATTCTATGGTGTCAGAAATTGGAACATGCGACACAACGAAATTTAGAGACCTAAGTCTTTTAACTATGGATAATAAGGAATTATACAACCTGGTCTTCATTGGCGGTATTCTCCATTTTATCCAGTTAGATCCTTTTAAGAACGCACAACTATCAATTCACAGATAAGACTTAGATTTCCTTTCACAAAAACTTAAAATCTTTCCTGCAAAAAACCCCGTGGACAGCTCTTGTTGCTATGCAAACAAGAATGAGCTCTATGGTAGACGGGTACTCGGCGGTTGGGAGCCGAGTACCCGGTTCCAAGGAGTCGGTAAAGCTTTCTAAGTCTATAGTCCTAGAGCCAGCTGTCAAGGCCAGCTGTGTATCAGAAAGTAACAGAATGGTGAGTATTGATCGAAGGAGAATTCAGTATTTTGGTTAGGGCTTCGTTTGGATCGGAGCTGACATCGATGTTAACTATCTGCTCCCCGAGGGCTTTTTTGTATTACATTCGAGTGTCAGTGTCGCTGATGAGCTTGGGTAGGTTGTAGGTGACTCTGCCCTCTTGCCTGGTAGGTGTTTATATATTAGGTAGAGATCATTCATCTGAAGGCGTGTAATGACTAGCTTATGGTCAGAATTGAGGTCTGTGCCTCCATATGAATGAGCGTTCCGGAGTAAGGGTTTTGCTTCTGTCTTGCAGAGTATGAAGTCTATTTGGTTGAAGACAGCTGTTGTAGCCTTAGAACCTTTTGGGGCTTTGCGATCAGTAATGTGTCCAGTCCATGTTGTCCGGTGACGGCATGGGTGTTTGAAAGCCTTAGTTGTGACAAATAGGCCATTGGAACCAGTGCATCTCCATTGCTGTTGTGTGTGCCCTCTCCATAGGATCCCATGCATAAGCTAAGTCCTGAACATTTGTCCGCAATTCTGAGTTTACTCAACTTGGAGTTGAAATCTCCACACACGAACAGTTGCCAGCTGGGATTGTAATGGCGGAGCTCGGTTCTGCATAGAAGGAATCTAATATTGCTGGATTCATTGGCTTTTTTCAGTAGTTGGGCCGTATGCGTTGACAATTCGACACTTAGTGGTGGTGTGTTTTCGCGTAGGTATAGCCATGTCGATGAATGCAATCGATCACTGATGTATCCAAAACTAATGACATGATCCAAGACCCTTGGTCCGATTACGAAGTGTAAACCCCGGTATGTGGCCTGTTTTTGCTCCATGAGCACTTGCTTAATGACCTGTCTGTAGTTGCTGCTCTGAGTGTTTAGCTACTTTAGTCTCTTGAATGCATGCAATATCGATGTTATAGTGTTCAGTCTGCACCTACGGTTTGCCTCTTTGATGTTGCACTCAGACCACGTACATTCCACGTAGCTATGGTAAGCTCCTGGAAAGATTGCGTCGTCCGAGGATGTCGAGCAGTTTCTTGTTTGAAGAAGGGTAGACATAATCAGAGTTGCCTCTGTATGCGGATGTCAGCCCGCAATGCTTGATGACTTAGTTTCCCAATAAAGTTGGTACTTACGGAGGAGACCGGCGTGAAGGTGTCATCTTTCTCCCGCCTGAGATAGGTTATTATTATGGTTGAATTAGGGTTCATTGTCGTGTTACTCTTCTTAGGCATGTTAGGACTTCCTAGGATGGTATTATGGACTCAGGCGTTTATTGCCTCTTCATCCACATCTTCATTTTTCTTTAGCTTAAGCTTTCCTTTAGGGTAGTCTAAATGCATTCGACTACCCAACGAGAGATAGAATCCATGGATGCAACACCATATGGCTTCTTATAGCAGATCCACAGATGTCTATCATTTGACCGTACAGAGTCCGTCCATTTTTTGTACTTGGGCAAAGCACGGACTGGAGACCAGGCATCACGATCAAATCTAGTTAGCTTTGGTATTATGATCGGTTTGCCGGGGTATTTCAAGGATTGATTCTTTGACATAAACTCTGCTCTTGGCAGCAGTCGCAGACCCTCTCCAGAGACAATAAATCGGTCCCTGTCTGCTGAAAGTGCATGGATCTCACTGCGCCTACTAGCTGAGGAAGCTGCCAATAGAAAAACCGCCTTTAGAGTCAGATGCTTTAGGTTAACCAAACCCAAAGGTTTGAAAAGGTGCTTGGCTAGCACATTAAGCACCAAAGACTCCAGGCTGGAATGACTACCGGTTGTCTCGGTCAGAGATTGCTCATTCCCTTCACCATCACGTTTAACTGGGCCACCTTTGGACTATCCCGGTTGGCTAGACAAGGGATAATTGATGCCAAAGCTCACTTGTATCCAGCAATTGTGACAGGAGCTAATCCTGTAAAGAATAGCTCAGAGAAAGTCTGCTATTTGCTGAATAGTGGATTGAAAGGGATCAATATTCGTTCCTTCATACCATTCTGCAAATTTGTTAACCTTGAAGGTTGCGATGAAATTTGCAGCCTGTTGAGAAAAGCCATCCGACGTGGAACGTTGTTTGATAACATCCATGCAGTCAATTTGAACATCTCGGTCCACTCGTGTAGGAAGCGGCCCTTGGCCGTGATTATCTTCAGAATCTCGGGCAGCTGCACTGGATTGTTCACCAACAGATCTAGAAGATCCGTGAAGCACGCCCTGCTGGCCCAATAAGGCGCTATTCAGGGTTGGGTTTTGGACAGTCCAAAACTAACTTTGAGCAGACATTGTCCAAAACCTGTCTAAAACCTGTCTTAAATGGTTTAAACCAGTCCAAAACTGTCCAAAACTATGTTGGACATATCACCATACTCTTATGCATCATAATCCTATTAAAAAATAACAAGAAATCAGAGATTGCATCAAAAGCACTATATTAAACAAATCCATTTATTATATGAGTTATTATTACATTTTTATCAAATACATACAATTAAAACTTAAAAGGCTTAATTAGCTCTTTCCTTCTACTTGCAAGCAGGATGCTATGATAGGTTCATTGTGAATGTTACTCCACCCATCCTCCACTAATGTTGCTGTCTTGCCATCAAGAATCACCTTCATATCACCTGATCATGCACAGCATCTAGAAGCTTTCCACCAATCAGTTTACGTGAAGGGGGTTTATATCCTGGGCGTAGCATACTAACAACTTTTATGAACTGCGGATGTTCAGCCATTGAAAATGGAAGGTTACAAGCATAAAACAACCTCGCGACTTCTATATCTATTGCTGACTTCATCGCTGAGGTGGTAGTGATACAATGTCGGCTCAGATCGGGTTGAATTGAGAATTGAACTGGACAGGTTGGTGAGGGTGGTGCTGATTGTGATGGCAATTCTTCTCTTAGTCGCTTTGTGCATGATGCAGCTGATGGTTTGTCCAGCTGAAACAAAGAAAACGGATATTACATGTGCTATATAAGCCAAATGTAGATATACACCCTACCTGGTCCAAGCCATCCTCCCTGATCTTCACCAAGACCTTCAGTAGAAGGACGGTGGGTGGGTCGCGTAAGCGTGCATCCATCTCCAGCTTATCGCCAGAGCGTTTGTATCAACAGCATTTGGAACTGGAATCGGCGAGACATAAGTCATTATTTGAGCATTTTCCTTTGTGGCGAACAAGCCCACATTTGGTTTACCCCAATGCTCGAAGATCCTTCGTAGAACTGAAGGGTTGAGAGATCATTCTGTTGGAAAAATTCTCTGTCTGCGAGACAAAGCATCTACCAGAATGTTCAATCGCCCAGGAATGTGAGCTGCTTTCAAAACATCCAAGTAATTCCTGCACCATTGAATCAAGTGCCACACCTTCAGACAGTGTGGGTGACTTGGTCATTCCTTGGTGATTTATGTATTGATACTACTGTCGAATTGTACGACCATATCAATATCACCGTGCCCCTGATTTCTGGAAGAAATCTCTCCAGTGACAGTTCCACTGCCATCATTTCCAACAGATTGATATGCAGCTGACGCTCTTGGAGAGTCCATGTGCCCGAAAGCTGTGTTCTCCCAGGCAGGCCCCCCCCCACCCACCCAGTGATGCATCCGTGTATACAGACAGCTGGGGTGGGATAGGTGAAGAGAAACCCCTACTAGGAGATTCTGAGGCTCCTTCCACCATATAAGATGCGACATTATTGGCTCCAAAACTGGTACCAGCTTTGACAGGGGTTCTGTTCTCTGTTTCCACAGACATCAGAACAACTGGATAGGTCTTCGCATCAGAGAAGCGTACAGGATTACCTGCTCCATGGAGACGATCATGGAATGTGGTTTCCCAATCGAAAACTCTTGGGGATGGCTAACAGAGACACCACTATGGGCACTGGACGGGTAAATCCTGCCTTCCTCGAGATCGAATCGCATCACCAAATAAACAAGGTGTTGAGTGGGTGTCAATTTGGATTTCTCCTTGACTATCCAGCCTAGATCTGAAAGTAATTTCAGAGTCAGAGCAGTATCCACTTCTAACCTGGCTGGCGTGTCCACCTTGATAAGCCAATCGTCTATGTATGTGTGAAGCCCACATTCTCTTTTCTGAGAAACGCTGTCACAGCTAGGACCACTCTGGTGAAAACCCTTGGGGCTGTCGACAAGCCGAATGGGAGCACTACAAATTCCCAAACACGATTCTGAAACGTGAATTTCAGAAACCTGTGACAACCCCTGTCCATGGGAATGTGGAAATATGCATCTTTCAGATCGATTGACACACCACATTCCTTTCCTCATTCCTGGCATTACCGACCTAGTTTCCATCTTGAACCAAGGCGTATGGATAAACCAATTCAATGGCCTGAGATTGAGTACGGGTCTCCAACTCCCTGTGCTCTTTGGGACAAGGAACATATTTGAATAGAAGCCCGGAGTGTTCTGGTTTGCTGGTTTTATTGCTACCTTCAGAAGCAAACCTATCACTTCGTTTTGAATGACTTCTAACTTGTCTGGCTTCCTTGGTGAGGCCAGACAGGTGCCAAAGACAGATTTTATGGTGGGAAATCCCACCACTCTGGTATGTACCCCTGGGATATCCATCCCAGGACCAGATTGTCCGACGTCACACCTGGCCAGGCCACGAAACGCATTTATGAGCCTTCCACTCACTATAGGTGCAGCGACGCCTAAGACGGTGTCTGGCTCGTCTTCTTCTTCTTCTTTTCGATCGCTGGTATCACACTTGGAGAGCCGTTCTCAAGATGAAATCTGTGGTTTTCTGCAGTTCTTCCACAGGCCCATACAGATTTTCAAGAAAAGAGGTTGACAAAGGCCAGATCTCTTCTCTCAGCAGCTGATACGTACTGCAACATTGAAGTAAGTGCTCTGTGGTCTGTTCTGCTTCTCCACAAGGACAAGCAGGCGATGTCGTAAGGTGGAACCGCCTATACATGTGTTGGTTTAGTCTGTTATGTCCAGTTATGAGACGAAAAATGGTCACTTGCTCTGGCCTCGAGAGATGATGGTAGGCATCTTCTGATTGAGGTGTTCTATAGAGTGACTTGATGATAGTCTTCATCTCTGTATGCGTAACCATGTTTTCTGTCTGATTCTCTTCTGCACCCACCTTTGCCATCTTGTCTGCTTCCTCATTTCCTTGGACTCCACAGTGTGAGGGGACCCACTGCAATGCTATCCGAAAGCATTTGATGGTTTGTAGTGCTTCTTCAAGTTGTGGCAGTTTACCTTTGGTGATAGCCTCAAGGACGGAGCGGGCATCAGATAAAAAGACAATCTGTGCAAAAGGGTCTGCAGTTCTGCTGATGGTATTAGCTGCATGGACCAGTGCTTCAACTTCAGCTCTGTAGTTTGTGCAGTGTTTGCCTGTCGGTATTGCAGCCGACTCATGTTGTCCGTTTGGATACTGTATGTGCAGTCCGGCACCTCCGCTCCTAATTGCATCTTTGGTTGATCCATCTGTGTAGATCCTTATCCATGTCTCCTGAGGGTACATTTCTTCCAGCATGGCTAGGGTCAGGGCCTTCTTGCTCACATCACTGTATTCATCTTTGGTTGTGAGATGAGGTACTATGGTGCGAATAGCTATGCTCTCTAGTTTGTTTTCCCAGGGTGGAGGATCAAGGGTGTGGTTTGGGTCTTCTATTTGTGCTGGCAACATTTCTTGGTGTTTCCTTTGAAGTGCTTTTGTCTCTTTCACAAAACTTGATCTTTTAAGTCTTCCTGATGACAGCTGTGCTTGTCTGATCTTCATTGGGTGGTTGTTGAACGATTTGAACTTTGCAGCTTGGATTAGTGCTTTGTATTCCCTTCCTTTACTAAGTGGGGGGATGCCTGCTGTCTGCTCCATTTTTTCTATTGGTGTTGATCTCATTCCACCACTGATGATGCGCAGTACCTGGTTTTGTACTCTGTCGAGGTTCTGTTGATGAGATTTAGCTGCTGTCATCCATGAGCTGGATCTAGGCTTGCACGATTATCCGATATTATCGAAAATCGCGATTTTTTTTCCAGCCACGATTTTTTACGATGTGATTTAAAAAAAATCGAAATATCGCCAAAATTTTACTGTCATGTGTTCTATCTATTTGTAGCATAGGTGTCTATTACGGCAAGCTGTTCAATTTATTTCCAAACCAACATCTCTGAGAAAGGGGTGGGATTATACTAGGAATAGGTAACAAAAGTTGAAGTTCATTCTCTAAAATTACTTTAAAAGACGACATTAATACGAAAATTCAACGCAATTTACCGGTATAATTTCTTGCTGCCTTACTGTATACCTCAAAACCATGATCGCGGGAGTGAAATTTTTACGTGGGAAGCTATAAATATTGCCTGTTTTGTAATAAGCATGGTTTATAAAATCAAAATTAGTCCAAAATTTGACATTAAATGACGTCGCGGGAATAACTAAATCATGTGATATTGCTTGCGCTCCTGTTTTTGGAGGACAGAGGTGGTGCGTTCACAAATGTGATAGCTAAATGAGATGGTATTCACGCTTTAGCAAGCATGGCGAACTATCCTAGACGTTTCTGAAGGCTAACTATTATTAGTAAAATACATAAATCACGTGATATTGCTCGCTCTCCTGGTTTTGGAGGCAAGGGTGGTGCGTTCACAAATGTGATAGCTAAATGAGATGATATACACGCTTTAGCGAGCAAGGTGAACTATCCGAGATGTTTCTGAATGCTAACTATTATTATTAACCGGGTACTCGGTAATTTCGGAGCAGATCTAAACATTAGATGTCTATGGATCTAAAGTACATTCCTAATATCACGTGATTTGTATATTTTTACAAAGACGAGATGAAATGCCAAATTTTAGGATTCATTTTCATGTAATAAACGATGATTTTAACAGAGTACACAATATTTAGGTTGTCCAATATAATAATTTCACTCCCGCAATGATGGATTACATTAAGCCAATGGGTAAGGCGGCAAGAAATTATTAATTGTGTCATATTTTCGTGTTATTAACGATCGGTCTTAGTTTAAGCATCTTGGCGACTGGATTTCAAGTTTTTTTGAAATTTACCAATTAGAAGTCATCCGGCTAAATCTGATATGAAAACTCGGAGCAAAACCGATACGGCTACATAATCCCCACAACATGCAGTCCAACTCAACCAAAGACCAATTCACACTGTGAATTCATATACCTTTAAAATAGGCTGTATGATATATCGAAATATCGCGATTTTTTCACCACGATATATCGCGATACCGCCTAGGACAATATCGTGCAAGCCTAGCTGGATCCATACTCAAGATGTGGTCATACGACACCTAGGTAGATGGTTTTGAGGATCCTTTCATTGGCACCCCACTTTGTTCCTGCCAGCTTCCTCATGATGTTTAGCTTTCTTCTGGCCTTTGCCTCTGCGTTCTGGATGTGCTCCTTCTATGTTAATCTTCTGTCATAGGTGACTCCCAGGTATGTCTGCTGGTCCTCGTACTCGAGTGGAGCACCGCCCAGTGTCAGATTGCCAACCTTGGTTTTGGTGGACAGTGAGAATAGCAAGGCTGATGATTTTTCTTTGTTGATGGTAATACACCAGCGATTGGCCCAAGCTGTAATTCTGTCCAAGGCGAGCTGCATTCTGTACGTGGCAGTCGTTGTGTACTCCTCGGTGCACCAGAGTACGAGGTCATCTGCATAGAGGGCTGCTTGGATCCTATTGGGCAGCTCTGCTACAATATCATTAATGAAGAGTATGAACAGAGTTGGTGATAATACTCCGCCTTGTGGTACCCCTTGTCTCAGCAATACATTCTGTCCAGATTGTCCATCCACCAGCACCCTAGGTCTGCGATTGTGTAGGTATGACTTGGTCCATCGGAACATGTTGCCACCGATGCCTGTGCACCGGAGCTTCACGAGGAGGCCATCCTTCCACACCTTGTTAAATGCCTTCTGTAGATCAATAAAGGCAGCTAGCATTACCTTCTTGGCTTGAAAAGTGTCCTCTATCACCTGTGCAAGATGTGTTGTTTGATCTTCTGTGCTCCTGTATCTTCTGAAGCCAGCCTGCTCTGAAACTATAGTGTTCTCCGACTCCAGGTACCACTGCAACCGCTGGTTGACGATGCGCTCCATGGTCTTGCATATGCAGCTTGTAAGACTGATAGGACGGTAGCTCAGCACTTTCGTCTTGTTCTTCCCTTTTTCCAGAATAGGAATCATTCTGGCTTCCTTCCAGCACTGAGGAACTCTCCATTGGTCCACCTGAGATTAAAGATATCTAGCAACTTGCGGAGAGATGCATTACCAAGATGTTGGATCATTTCATTCGTAATGCCATCTGGCCCGGGAGATTTCTTCTTCTTCAACTGGCGGATAGACTTCTTCAGTTCTGCTAAACTAATGTCAACTTTCATTGCATCGTGAGTGTTGGTGTCTGTTCTTTCCTTTTGCTCTTTTCTAACCTCTTTTTGACGCATTCGTGGTATAGAAATGTTGCTTTCTTTTGCATATGCCTTCGCAAAGGCATCTGCAGCCATCTTTCCTGACAGTGTTTGTCCATCTTCTTCAAGAGTCATCTTCTCTCCCCCGACACCCTCATCATTCAGTGCTTTAGTCAGTCTCCATAGCTTTGTTGTGTCTATCTCTAAATTAAACCCTGCCGTCTTTTCCCTCCAGCTTCTTCTTTTGGCCTCCAGCTTGGTCTTTAGATACCTGGCTTTAGTTTGTTGTAGTATGAAATGGTTTTCATGACAGGGATTACCCTCTGCATCTTCTATGGCCTTGTCTAGTTTATCATGTGCTGCTTGCAGTTCTGTTGTCCAGTAGGGGCGGTAGTTTTTCCTGAACCCTCGAGGAATCGCTTCGTTGGCAGCCTTGAGGATACTTGAATTAAATTCCTTGACCCCATTGTTGATGTTTCTCCCTTCTACTGCTATATTTTGGGTAAGCTCATTGGAACGAATGCCGAACAGACTCCAATTTGCCTTTTTGTAGTTCCACCTTGGATGTTGAGGTGAACTTGTTGAAATACTTCCAGAAAGAGAGAGGAGGACAGGGCGGTGGTCGCTTCCTCCTAACTGCGATCCGACCACTCTACTTTGGTTTCTGTGAATGTCTTCAGTACAAAATGCCAAGTAAAAGGTGCTTTTCATCTTGCCATGCTTCAATGTCTTCTCCTCGTTTATCAAGTGTTCTGTATCCCCAGCTCTGAGACTGGCTATTAAAGTCTCCCGCAATGAGGAAGTGGCAGTCCGGGACCTGGATTGTGTCAAGTGAGAGATTCTTGTCATTAGGGCAGTAATAATTGACAATGTCAATCACAGAGTTGCTGGTTGTTACCTTGATCTTGATATATTCTGCCTCTTAAGACGGTGTTTGGCTCGTGATCCGCTCCGCACCCCCTACTAGAGCTGGGCAGTATTGATATTTACATGACGGTATCGGTACCATGAAAAATACCACGGTATACCGTCATCTGAGCTTGAGGCATGCCATGAAATTAGAACAATTTTCTCCATTTCCTTTTCACTTCCATCTCCAATCAACGGTAAATAAAGGTAAAATAAATAAATCGGCTTCCTGATTTAAAGAAGAAAAACATGGCTATTGCGACTGTTTAGTTTCACGATTTTATTAGGTCACTACTTTTATTGACGTAATATCATTCACGGGAATATCGGTCAAAGGGTGTGGTCGACTCGCTAACTATAACCTGCTATTTGAGACATTGGGGTGCATTAGTTTCAATTTGGATTGTTCTTGCTATTAATGCGTGCGACCAGCAAACGGTAAATTTTTTTTTGGCAGTCGAGCACTTTGATAAACAGAGTCCAGACAAAATCCGCGAGTATTTAAACGGGGCGCGCATTGTACTCATTTATTTCTGCTGTTGGAGTCGCATATTCTGTTACTCGCGAAAACAGGCCTATACACATACATATAACACGACATTGAATATAGCCGATTCCAAAGCCTCTGATAATTACAGAGTACCCGATGTGCAGACTCGGTACTCGCCATGCTTCACGTGAACAATGCGTGTAAAAAGCTATTTCCACGAACTTCCGACGTGTAGCCAGTAGAAAAATTAATTACAAAGACTAAAACACTATAATTTTTAGGTGTCGTTACTTACCGTTAAAATTTGACTAAAGGACGCAGTTTTTTGTCAAAATACATGTACTAGAAAGGGGGGTGCGTACTATAATCGAGAACATTCCTTCCGCACATTTTTGGGTCAAAATTTTTCTTAAAAAGTCAGATTATACCACAGAAATTGAACTAAATGTTACCCTAGCCAATTCGCGCCGCCTGACGACTATGTTTAATGTATACTCCAAAAACACCAAGCGGAAGTGAAATTATTAAATTGGGGCGCCTAAATATTGCTTATTCTTTAATATATATCACTTATCACATCAAAATTAATCCAGAAGTTGACATAAAATGGCGTCGAGAAAAGATACGTGTATAAATCACGTGATTCGCCTCCAATCGCAAAAGATCTTTATTCTAATTAGAGCGAGTACTCCGATATAAATATTCTGGACTCGGAACTCGGAAATTGCTATATATCATCATTGCGCTATAGGAACTGAATGTTCCCGTACCTGTTTGATAACCAACTCCCGTTAGTGCATAAGATTACACAGCGCCTCCAATCACAAAAGAGCCAGATAACCAACTCCTGTTAGCGTATAAGATCACACAGCGCCTCCAAACGCAAAAGAGCCATTTCAATCTGTTTCTATCAGGCGATTTCGATGTTTTCAAGGAGACATTTTATGCCAAAATTAGATTGATTTTAATGTAATAAACAATCTTTATTGAAGATACACGATATTTAGGCGGTCCTATTTAATAATTTCTCTTCCACCATGATAATTTTTAGTCATGCATTAAACATGGCGCTGAGTGATGGTTATTTTTTTATACCAATTTTCGATTTTTTAAAGGTATGTTTTTTCTAAATTTAACAGCGTCTTATACTTGAATACAAGTTTTTTGGGGTGGATTTTTGGTCAAATTTGAGACAGCGTCCTATATTCGAGGGCGGCCTTTAGTCGAGAAATTACGGTATATATATATATATATATATATACACCTGTGCAAAAGTTAAGCACCAGCAAAAACAATAGAACGTAGAAACATGATGGTACAACTAGGCTGCCATACTTTTTGTCCCCGCGTTAGCTGACATAATTCCAAGTACGAAATGCACATGCGTTCACACCGCTTGATGTCCGTGCGTGGCGGGAAACAGCACACGTGTTCAGTTATGTAAAAGTCCAGTTTGAGGTGTAGAACATTACATACAGATTTAGGTGACAAGATTAGGAATTTTGTGTTCATGACCGTGGTTTATTTGTACAGAGAGAATTAGCTCTTGATTGTGAACCGCTATGGCAAGACGAAGGTTAAGTGATCGTGTGAAATCGCAAATCATAGGCATGCATACCACTGGTATGTTATGCAGAGAGATTGGCAGACAGCTGAACATTAACCATACTGTAATCAGTCGTTTGATTGCAAAACATGGGCAAACTAACGAGGTGAAGGACAGGCCTAGATCTGGAAGACCGAAGAAGACTACTGCCCGTGATGATCGAGCCCTAGTACGCCTTGTTAGGAGATCTCCATTCACCAACAGCAGAGTGCTCAGCCAGCAATGGGAAACGCGCAATAGAGTGTCAATGTCTACCGTCAAAAGGAGACTGTATGCTGCTGGCATGAAAGCTAGGAGACCTGTCAGACGTCCTCTCCTCACTGCACACCACAAAGAGGAGCGTCTGAGGTGGTGCAACGAAAGAAGACACTGGAACATGAGATCCTGGAGACGGGTACACTGGTCCGATGAAAGTCGGTTCCTGCTTCATGCCACAGATGGTCGAACTCGTGTATGGAGGTCCAGACGCACGGCGTACGACCAACGTAACATCATGGAAGAAGTTCCATTTGGTGGAGGTTCCGTTATGATATGGGGGTGCATCTCATTTGATTGTAAGCTGGATCTGTTGACTGTACCTGGAACACTAAATGGACAAAGATATCAAGATTCCATACTGGATAGAGTGGTGGTCCCTCATTTTGTAAATCATGCACCTGGAACCCACCCTATATTCATGGATGACAATGCCCGACCACATCGTGCTAGAGCTGTGCATGAATACCTCCGCCAGAATGCCATCGAAACCCTACCATGGCCAGCAAGGAGCCCTGACATGAACCCTATTGAGCATATCTGGGACATTCTGGGAAACATGGTGAGAAGGAGGGATCCTCCTGTGCAGAACCTACAGGAATTAACAGACGCACTCCATCTTGAATGGCAACGAATACCACAATGGCGTATCAGTCGGTTGGTGACCAGCATGAGACGTCGTGTCCAGGCCGTCATCCAGGCACAAGGTGGATATACCCGGTATTAATAATGACAGTCTCAAACTCTTGCACAGATGTTAAACTTCGTTTTCAGACACCATTAATGACAATCTAGCCACGTGTGTCAACTGTAGGGCAATAGTTGTCAGTTGTGTCAACGTAACCATATTCAGGCCTCGTTTTCAAGTTCAAACAAAAACATACAGTGTTTCCCCACCATCATAATCAGCATTCCTCTAGTTGCATTATTACCTCTTGCACTAAGATGGATGGGTACATAAATGTTTATGCTATTGCTTTCTTCATAGCACATGAATATACCCTCGCATGTGCGTAAAAATAGGGTGGTGCTTAACTTTTGCACAGGTGTATATATATATATATATATATATATATATATATATATATATATATATATATATATATATATATATATATATATATATATATATATATATATATATACATATATTATATTGTTCTATGTAGGGGTTCACCGTCTATATAGGCTCTGCCTTTGGTGGACCACCTGTTGTGTATTTACAAATTGTACATATAATGATTTAATCAGTTTCCAGGTTTCTTTTATACTATTTCTTATATATTATACATGATATACACACTATAAAATATATGACACAATTAGTTCAGGTTTAACCTTATATATATATTATACATGAAGGACTGACACTATAAAATATATGACACAATTAGTTCAGGTTTAACCTTGTCAGATGCGATGCGTTATGATGTCATATTTATTACGTACAATTTCATCAAATATCCAACAAAATATGATTCACAATTCAAAAAATATAGAAACAGGCGTAATCAAATAATCAGAACAGCAAAAATAAATTATTTTCATAATAGATTTGATGAACAAAGAAATAATATAAAAGAAACCTGGAAACTGATTAAATCATTAATGTACAAGAAAAAAACTAATTCCGAAACATCACGGTTTATTTACAATAATACAGTCATAAATGACAAAAAAGAAATAGCAGACAAATTTAATGAGTACTTTACTAACATTGGACCCAGCTTATCAAAAAAAATTCAACCTAGCTCGAACATACATGTACATACAGGACTATCTGACAGGTAGCTATCAACACTCCATTTTCTTACATCCTACTGATAGCGAAGAAATTTACAAAATACTAATGCAAATTAACACAACTAAAAGTGCTGGCATTGATAATTTTAAATGGAAAATATTCAAACACTGTGTTGCAGAAATACTAACTTCACTGGATCATATTTGTAATCTATCACTGACACAGGGTATATTTCCAACAAGACTAAAGGTTGCATGTGTTACACAGCTATACAAATCCAAAGATGAATCTGACTTTACTAATTATAGGCCAGTCTCGGTACCTCCACTCTTCTCTAAACTCCTGGAAAAGCTGTATTTTAGTAGAATTACCAATTACTCAAGCAAAAACTCCACCTTATATCCATCTCAGTATGGTTTCAGAGAAAAACACTCTACTATGCTTGCCATTGTGGATATGATTGAAAAACTATCTATTTCCCTAGAGAATAATGAACATACTTTGGGTGTATTCCTGGACCTTTCCAAAGCCTTCGATGCAATTGACCATTCGATTCTATTACAAAAGCTTGCATACTATTGAATACGGGGCAATGCATTGAATTGGATACAGAGCTACTTGTCAAACAGAAAACAATGTTGTATCCAATTCAATGGAGTCATTTCAGAATATATGGAGGTAATCTGTGGTGTACCCCAAGGTTCAGTTCTTGGCCCCCTGCTGTTTCTCTTGTATATGAATGACACACACAAAGTCTGTAACCATCCCTCTTTAATCCTCTTTGCAGATGATACTAATGCTTTCTGCAGCCATAAGGACATAGAAATTCTTTACAAACATGTTAATAATGAAATGGCAAAGTTAATAGATTGGTTTAAAGTTAACAAACTGTCTTTAAATGTAAGTAAAACCAACTATATATTATTTACAAAATCCAATAGATTAAAGGAAACATCTCTCCCAAAACTTTACATCGACAACTAGGTAATACATGAAGCCCAATATGCCAAGTTTTTAGGAGTCTATTTGGATAAGAATCTAACATGGGAGAAGCATATTGAAGTCGTAACATCCAAGGTAGCAAAGAGCATAGGCATCATACGCCGACTAAAACCCTATCTAACACTGAATATTATTAAAAATCTGTACTGCACAATGATACTTCCTGACATCACTTACTGTAATGCTATCTGGACTAACACATCTGAAGCTAAACTAAAAAAACTAAAATCACTACAAAAGCAATCTATTAAATTATTTGCACAAACAGCAGGTGGCCAGGATATCTTTAAAGTAGAAAAAATCCTAAAACTGGAGGACATTGGAAGGCTCCAATTATACACAATTTTAAGAAACTTCCACAAAGGCAACTTACCCTCTTCTTTAACCAGTATCTTTACGGTCAATACACAAATACACTCTCACAACACGAGAACATGAAATAACCTGCACACAAGACACGATCAATCAATCAATCAATCAACCAATCACATTCTATTTCTGTAAGTAGGCTGCTACTAGCCTGTAATGACAGATTTTAAAAACAATTAAATTTGCTTATATGTACGATCAAACAAAAGCAGCTCAACAAAAACCCTCATAGTCATATAAAGCAATACAATTATGGAATAACACAGATACAAAGACACGCAGAGACATTATTACTCTACAGTCATTTAAACAGAAGATCAAAAATATGATTATAAACACATACTAAGCCCTTAAAAAAAAGATAAAAAAAACCTCCCGAAAAACCTACAAAAAACCCACACCACCATATGATAGAATTATCATACTTGCACCCAGTCACCAAAACAAATAATAATAATAATTATAATAATAATCATTTTAATTAGCAAGATAAGCACACCTATGTACCTGTAAATATGTTGTCATTCTGTCCCATGTCTCTTGTTCGTCTTTTAGGACTAGGTCAAACCTGAACCAATTGTGTCATATATTTTATAGTGTCAGTCCTTCATGTATAATATATATATATATATATATATATATATATATATATATATATATATATATATATATATATATATATATATACATATATGTATATGTTATGTATATATATATATATATATATATATACACCTGTGCAAAAGTTAAGCACCAGCAAAAACAATAGAACGTAGAAACATGATGGTACAACTAGGCTGCCATACTTTTTGTCCCCGCGTTAGCTGACATAATTCCAAGTACGAAATGCACATGCATGCATGACTTCACGCCGCTTGATGTCCGTGCGTGGCGGGAAACAGCACATGTGTTCAGTTATGTAAAAGTCCAGTTTGAGGTGTAGAACATTACATACAGATTTAGGCGACAAGATTAGGAATTTTGTGTTCATGACCGTGGTTTATTTGTACAGAGAGAATTAGCTCTTGATTGTGAACCGCTATGGCAAGACGAAGGTTAAGTGATCGTGTGAAATGGCAAATCATAGGCATGCATACCACTGGTATGTCATGCAGAGAGATTGGCAGACAGCTGAACATTAACCATACTGTAATCAGTCGTTTGATTGCAAAACATGGGCAAACTAACGAGGTGAAGGACATGCCTAGATCTGGAAGACCGAAGAAGACTACTGCCCGTGATGATCGAGCCCTAGTACGCCTTGTTAGGAGATCTCCATTCACCAACAGCAGAGTGCTCAGCCAGCAATGGGAAACGCGCAATAGAGTGTCAATGTCTACCATCAAAAGGAGACTGTATGCTGCTGGCATGAAAGCTAGGAGACCTGTTAGACGTCGTCTCCTCACTGCACACCACAAAGAGGAGCGTCTGAGGTGGTGCAACGAAAGAAGACACTGGAACATGAGATCCTGGAGACGGGTACACTGGTCCGATGAAAGTCGGTTCCTGCTTCATGCCACAGATGGTCGAACTCGTGTATGGAGGTCCAGACGCACGGCGTACGACCAACGTAACATCATGGAAGAAGTTCCATTTGGTGGAGGTTCCGTTATGATATGGGGGTGCATCTCATTTGATTGTAAGCTGGATCTGTTGACTGTACCTGGAACACTAAATGGACAAAGATATCAAGATTCCATACTGGATAGAGTTGTGGTCCCTCATTTTGTAAATCATGCACCTGGAACCCACCCTATATTCATGGATGACAACGCCCGACCACATCGTGCTAGAGCTGTGCATGAATACCTCCGCCAGAATGCCATCGAAACCCTACCATGGCCAGCAAGGAGCCCTGACATGAACCCTATTGAGCATATCTGGGACATTCTGGGAAACATGGTGAGAAGGAGGGATCCTCCTGTGCAGAACCTACAGGAATTAACAGATGCACTCCATCTTGAATGGCAACGAATACCACAATGGCGTATCAGTCGGTTGGTGACCAGCATGAGACGTCGTGTCCAGGCCGTCATCCAGGCACAAGGTGGATATACCCGGTATTAATAATGACAGTCTCAAACTCGTGCACAGATGTTAAACTTCGTTTTCAGACACCATTAATGACAATCTAGCCACGTGTGTCAACTGTAGGGCAATAGTTGTCAGTTGTGTCAACGTAACCATATTCAGGCCTCGTTTTCAAGTTCAAACAAAAACATACAGTGTTTCCCCACCATCATAATCAGCATTCCTCTAGTTGCATTATTACCTCTTGCACTAAGATGTATGGGTACATAAATGTTTATGCTATTGCTTTCTTCATAGCACATGAATATACCCTTGCATGTGTGTAAAAATAGGGTTGTGCTTAACTTTTGCACAGGTGTATATATATATATATATATATATATATATATATTGTTCTATGTAGGGATCCACCGTCTATATAGGCTCTGCCTTTGGTGGACCACCTGTTGTGTATTTAGTAATTGTACATTTTATATCTAAATAAATGAATCTGAATTATGAATCTGAATCTTATATCAAAATAAATGAATCTGAATCTGACAAAAATTAACTCCATAACCACTGCCATAACGATCACGTGACGTCGTAAAAGAATGCTACGCATGACAACTCGTTCAGGATGGTGGATATAGTTCGCCACGAACAGCGAACATAAATAGGCAAATGTTCGCCGAACATTTCCGTTCCTGAACTCACTCCCAAACTTAGCTTATTATTTGACTACGAAAACAGGTGACGAACAATGCAATCACGAAAACTAATGACAATACGAGAAGCTGATATGATACTCCTTATTTGACAGTGGATATCAACATGTTGACGAATTATCTATGCATACCTTAATTCTTCGTATCAAATGAATAACTTTGAATCTGGTTGAAATCGAATTATTTTTGACAATTTGTGATATATACAAAACAAGTCGATACGTATTTTCGTAATGAAATCTTAGCGTCCCGATTGGTCAATCTCAATGATATACGAACTCTGATTGGCTCTTGTCAAAATAATATCTCTATGGAAATCATTGGCCTGTTGGGGAAACTCGTTGTGCTGTGCATGTGTGGAATTCCAATCCGAAGAGGCAAACTAATTTGTCTAATTTGACACATATATTACTTAGCGTTACTTATCGTTGCTTCTGGTACAGGAACAATCGGGACGCTAAGCTACCAGAACATGTTGTAGAAGCGCCATCTGTTCTGTTCTGTTCTTGGAGTTTCTGCCAATGTCTGGCGCACCACCTTTCGGTGTATTATCCGGGAATCTCTAGAATCCGCAAATTACTGGAGTTTTCCATTAATTATATATTATATTATATACACAGACGCAAACGATCATTAAATCTGACATTTATGTACATGCATGTACACACGCAAGTGATTTTCCTATCTGTATATAGATAAATGGTCACAGTTCATAGACGAGTAAATTTATGTTCACCAGACTCGTAAATGAGTTCATTGTTATTGAAATACATGTAGGAGCACCCAGAAAGCATAAGGTGCATCGTATTTTTCTATGTGCAATTGACTTTAATTATACTAACTTGATATTTTATAATGCAAGCTTTGTTAGGTAATTCATTTCATTTAAGAGATGATTACGTTTGATATGAAGTTTATAGCAGAGTTTCCTGGAGATGGATTCAATTTTCGACATTGAATCGCTTCCAATCAGGCCAAACAAGAGAGTTGTGTCTAGTAACATCTGGAGAATAAGATTCTCAGCTTTGCTTATTAATTCCCAGCTATCTGCCGCCACAAGATGCTCGAATTCCGCGATATATACACCTGTGCAAAAGTTAAGCACCACCCTATTTTTGCGCACATGCGAGGGTATATTCATGTGCTATGAAGAAAGCAATAGCATAAACATTTATGTACCCATCCATCTTAGTGCAAGAGGTAATAATGCAACTAGAGGAATGCTGATTATGATGGTGGGGAAATACTGTATGTTTTTGTTTGAACTTGAAAACGAGGCCTGAATATGGTTACGTTGACACAACTGACAACTATTGCCCTAGAGTTGACACACGTGGCTAGATTGTCATTAATGGTGTCTGAAAACGAAGTTTAACATCTGTGCACGAGTTTGAGACTGTCATTATTAATACCGGGTATATCCACCTTGTGCCTGGATGACGGCCTGGACACGATGTCTCATGCTGGTCACCAACCGACTGATACGCCATTGTGGTATTCGTTGCCATTCAAGATGGAGTGCGTCTGTTAATTCCTGTAGGTTCTGCACAGGAGGATCCCTCCTTCTCACCATGTTTCCCAGAATGTCCCAGATATGCTCAATAGGGTTCATGTCAGGGCTCCTTGCTGGCCATGGTAGGGTTTCGATGGCATTCTGGCGGAGGTATTCATGCACAGCTCTAGCACGATGTGGTCGGGCGTTGTCATCCATGAATATAGGGTGGGTTCCAGGTGCATGATTTACAAAATGAGGGACCACAACTCTATCCAGTATGGAATCTTGATATCTTTGTCCATTTAGTGTTCCAGGTACAGTCAACAGATCCAGCTTACAATCAAATGAGATGCACCCCCATATCATAACGGAACCTCCACCAAATGGAACTTCTTCCATGATGTTACGTTGGTCGTACGCCGTGCGTCTGGACCTCCATACACGAGTTCGACCATCTGTGGCATGAAGCAGGAACCGACTTTCATCGGACCAGTGCACCCGTCTCCAGGATCTCATGTTCCAGTGTCCTCTTTCGTTGCACCACCTCAGACGCTCCTCTTTGTGGTGTGCAGTGAGGAGAGGACGTCTGACAGGTCTCCTAGCTTTCATGCCAGCAGCATACAGTCTCCTTTTGATGGTAGACATTGACACTCTATTGCGCGTTTCCCATTGCTGGCTGAGCACTCTGCTGTTGGTGAATGGAGATCTCCTAACAAGGCGGACTAGGGCTCGATCATCACGGGCAGTAGTCTTCTTCGGTCTTCCAGATCTAGGCCTGTCCTTCACCTCGTTAGTTTGCCCATGTTTTGCAATCAAACGACTGATTACAGTATGGTTAATGTTCAGCTGTCTGCCAATCTCTCTGCATGACATACCAGTGGTATGCATGCCTATGATTTGCCATTTCACACGATCACTTAACCTTCGTCTTGCCATAGCGGTTCACAATCAAGAGCTAATTCTCTCTGTACAAATAAACCACGGTCATGAACACAAAATTCCTAATCTTGTCGCCTAAATCTGTATGTAATGTTCTACACCTCAAACTGGACTTTTACATAACTGAACACGTGTGCTGTTTCCCGCCACGCACGGACATCAAGCGGCGTGAAGTCATGCATGCATGTGCATTTCGTACTTGGAATTATGTCAGCTAATGCGGGGACAAAAAGTATGGCAGCCTAGTTGTACTATCATGTTTCTACGTTCTATTGTTTTTGCTGGTGCTTAACTTTTGCACAGGTGTATAGATGCTTCTGATATCTGCAAATTCTGGACACCGAACTAGGAAATGCATACAGTCTTCTATAACGTTCTTACAAAAAGGACAGGCATCATTCTCATATTGATTAAATTTGGATCTGTGTGCTTGCAGATAGTATGTACCAGTTAGTAACCTTGCCTTGATGACGGCACGTTTTACATCATATGTATTTGCTGTCACTGTTGACCAGATCGGATGTGGCCTTCCGATATCAAGGATGTCAACATTCACAAACCGGGCTGATGATTTCTGCTTAATGTCGTCCTTTAGCATCTCTACGACTACTGTGCTTACAGCCTTTTGGACATGACGCTTCCATACACATTTAGGTGGTGGGTCTTGTAGCAGCAGGTGGGCTGATGGTGATTGAAATTTTTGTGAAATCAATTCGACATCTTGAAACCAACTGTGTCTGCCTTCTCTTTTCATAACGAGCTGCCGAATTGCTAACTGTTGTTCGACAGAGCCTTCACTCCTTAGTATTGCACCAAGTAATGTCAGCTTCTTCTTTTCAATTTGTGCCTCTATTGGCAGTGCACCGAGAAGTAAATATGCCAGTGAATTTGCACAACTATTTGGAAGTGATAGCAATTGCTTTAAGGTTTTCCTTTCATGTGTAATGATCTGACGCATTTCCTTCTTTGGTATAATTAATGCCTCCAGTCCATACGTACATCGTGGTATTACATATGTTGACCATAGTTTTATACTGACAATTGTGCTTAGTCCATTAATTCCATGAAAGCCAGCACCCATCAATGAATAAGCTGTTGCACGGGCTTTTCTTATAATTTCTTTGCCTAGGCCACTTTTGTCGTCTGTTCTTATTAGTCCCACATGTTTATATTCCTTTACCATGTCCATCTTTTCTTCGTTTAGTGTCCACTCATATTCTGTTTCTTTGCCTTGATTGAAAACCATCACTCGGCTTTTGGCAATGCCATTAACATACCATTCTTTATTTGCATGCATTGTTGCAACATTACGTCCCACCTGTAACCCATCTGGGCATGTATCTAGGACTGTTTTATCATCACATGGTGTTATTGAGCCCAGATATATTGAAACAATATGTAGACCAGTTGCTGTTTGCTCAAGTAATTTTAGTAGCGGATCCTCATAGGGTTTATGAAAATCAGGAGATGTGACCCCACCTTGTAGAAGGCCTTGTTTGACAGCAAACTTTCTACTTCTACGTCCCTCCCACTTGATTGTGCTGACATGTTTCTGTACATTTCATTCGCAATCAACCATAGCTTCCCTGTTATACCAAGGAGGTAAAGACGATGCAATAATGAAGAATGCCAGATAACATCAAAGGCTTTCTGTGTATCCAGAAAGCCAACATAGTAGGGCACTTTTCTCTGCATTCCGCTAAAACTTCAGTCATTAGTACTGCTGCACCTGATGGTGATTTTCCAGGTGTGAAACCAAATTGTAAATTTCTTCACTATCAGTAGCATTTAAGAAAATGGAGTGTTGATAGCTACCTGTCTGATAGTCCTGTACATGTATGTTCGAGCTTGGTTGAATATTTTTTGATAAGCTGGGTCCAATGTTAGTAAAGTACTCATTAAATATGTCTGCTATTTCTTTTTTGTCATTTATGACTGTATTATCGTAAATAACTGAAGATAATTTTTCTTAAGTCCTATGTAGGCCTACATTTAGGCTTACTGCTTAGGGTAAGTAGAAGTCAGTACATTAGCCTATTATACCATTATCCGCACATTGTGGAACTCAAATGTGTGCTCCTTTAGATCGACAATAGGCCCAGTAGGGCCTCCAACGTCGTACCATATGATGATGATGATCATGTCGATAGTCACTTACAGGACTGGCGGTATGATCAGCGAACGAAAAGAAGAAGGAGAAGATGATGATGATGATGATGATAGGCCTAATGGGCCTCCAACGTCGTACCAGATGATGATGAGGAGGAGGAGGAGGAAGCGGAGGAGGAGCCTAGACCATGAGAGGCGGGATCTACACTACAGGTAACAAGGAACAAGAAAAAACAATTTCACAAATGTTTTCCACAACCTAGCTGGCATGTTAAATGACATTGTATACGAGTCACTGATACTGGTAAATGATGATTTATTGCTACGTTTCCTAATACATCTATATACTTTCTAACTACGTATCTGAAATAAAACGGTGACACCAGTTTTCGAGTTTCATTTGGCTTAAATTTTCTATTTCTGTTGAAGTTTAATGTAATAGAGTAATTGTATTACTGTTAAATCTTTTCTGTTCTATTTAAGTCATGCATTAGACCATTCCTCAAATATGCAACCCCAATCTGGTTTCCCCACTACAGCAAGAAGTTGAAGGATCTAGTAAAAATTCATTAAAACATTACATGATTACTGAATAAGCAAAAATGATTCTGAAACATCACGTTTCATCTATGAAAATAACATCATAGAAATAGCAGACAAATTCTTTATTTATACAAAGAAATAAAGGGTGTGGATTACTGTACAAGGCACTGGTCAGACCTCACCTCGAGTATGCTAATGCAGTGTGGCATCCACTGCGTAAGAAAGACATTGTTACAGTGGAGAATGTCCAAAGAAGAGCCACAAAGCTGATACCAGAGTTAAGGCCAGGGTTGGCAATTTCCCGGGAAATACTCCTAGGTTACAAACCTATGCATAATGAACATCGTCTTCTAACTGCTAAAGCAACACTATCTGATACTAGGGCAAATCATAAAGGACATCACGCCTAGGTGTGGGCCTCGTAAACATGGCTGGGTTTCACAGTCTACACGATTAAAAATTATGAATTGTTCATTGTTCAGTTGAACGTTTCTGTACACTATTTACATCGTCGCGTTCGGTTTAGAAGGTCGTCTCCCGGATGCAGATCTTGAATTGTTCTACATCCGTGGCGGCGATTGTGTCTGGAGCCAGGTTGTTCCATATTGGCACAGTTCTGGGTAGGAATGAGCTGTGGTACTGGCTGATTGTTGTTTGGTATGGCTGTAACTTCAGTGGGTGGCTGCGCCTGGTGGTGTTTATGTTGGCCCACTGGGGATGGTATTCTGATGGTATGGCTACTTGCCCGTGCAGAATCTTGTACATGAAGATGGCATTGGCTTTCATGAGGCGCTGTTCAAGGGTTTCCCATCCTAGGCGATTTATCATTGCTGTGACACTCTCTCTTGGGTAGAGGTAGACTGGTCGACTTAGAACAAATCTTGCTGCCTTCCGTTGTACCGCTTCGGGGTGGTTTACCAGATCACGTGTTGGTGGGTCCCAGACTGTGGAAGCATACTCGATTTTGGGTCGGACAAGTGATTGGTATGCATGCTCTTTCACGGATGTTGGGCATGATTTTAGATTTCTCGTCAGAAAGCCGAGTACTCGATGGGCTGATGATGTTGATTTGGATATCTGGTTGTGCCATTTCAAGTTATACATTAGCTGGACGCCAAGGTATGGTGCTAGTTATGCGTTAGCTGGACGCCAAGGTATGGTGCTGCCTTGCATTCCTCCAACAGATCCCCGCTGATGGTGTAGTGTGTGCTGAGGCACGTTCTTCGTTGGGTGAGTTTGAGGATGTTGCACTTCGAGACATTAAATTTCATCTGCCATCTTTCCGTCCAGGCCATGAGGGTGTCTAAGTCTGCTTGGAGAGCTTGTTGATCCTCAGGTGTGTCTATGGTATGATAAAGGAGGCAGTCGTCAGCAAATAGTCGAATGATGGAGTCGAGGTCATTTGCTATGTCATTGATATAGGCGAGAAAGAGGATTGGGCCTAAAACTGCTCCTTGTGGTACTCTTGACAAGACATTGGTTGACTCCGAGCAGGCACCTTCTATGATGACCTTTTGTGTTCTTCCACTGAGAAATGATGTTATCCATCCCAGAATGTTGCCTTGTATTCCGTAGTGGTGTAGTTTGAGTAATAGACATTGATGCGGTATCTTATCAAAAGCTTTTGCGAAATCCAGTACGGCTATGTCTACCTGTCTGCGTTGGTCCAAGGCTAGGGCGAGATCATGAGTTGTCAGAATAAGTTGGGTTTCACAGGATCTGTTACGTCGGAAGCCATGTTGGTTTGGGTGGAGTATATTGTTCTTGTCCATATGTTGCATTAGCTGGCTGGCTATCATATGCTCCATCACCTTGCATGTTACTGATGTTAAGGAAACCAACCTATAGTTTGAAGCTGCTGTTCTGTCACCTTTCTTATAAATCGGTGTAGCATTGGCTGTCTTCCAGTCTGATGGTATTGTTGAGTCATTCAGTGTCTACATGTGACTAAACTGATCTAATGAAATACCATTATGATTTTATGAGATATGACTGGATATTTGACAGTAAATCACTGTCTATAGATTTGTATGAAGCTGCTGTTCTGTCACCTTTCTTATAAATCGGTGTAACATTGGCTGTCTTCCAGTCTGATGGTATTGTTGAGTCATTCAGTGTCTACATGTGACTAAACTGATCTAATGAAATACCATTATGATTTTATGAGATATGACTGGATATTTGACAGTAAATCACTGTCTATAGATTTGTATGGAGCTCAGTAGATCTATACAGTTACCTAGCTAATAATAAAATGCTTTGTCTACTGTCAGAACATACAATGTAAACTTACTTCTGAGGTCTTTACCTATTGCTGTGTATTTGCTTAACCCTTTAGCACTCAGGTCAGTGAAAAATAGTTTCTGCAGTAGTCTATGATAAATGTCCATTTGCAGACCAAGAAGACTATTTTTGAAAATTTACCACTGGAGTGACTGGCTTGATAACTGAGCCAGTCATTCCTGTAGTAAATTTTCAAAACTAGCCTCTTGATCTGAAAATTGATATTTTCCATGAGATAATTTAAATGTGCTTGAACAAATTTAAATGTTAAACGGTTAAATAACTAATTCACTCTCTGGGATGTCATTATATCTAAGTTAGTACTATGATGACTGAATACATTTCATTCAGAAGTTGCAGAAATGTTAAAATTGTAATTGCTATTTAAACATGAAATTAGGGTTGCATGATTTTTCGATTATTCGATTAATCGCGATTATATAATTCAAAATGATCGTGGACGATTATAAAATGAAATAATCGTGTAATCGGCATGTTGAAATTTTTGTCAAGACACTTTTACGCTTGTGAAACTCTGCTCGCGTTACCAATCATGGAAACAAACATTTGGCTATCAGCAGAGTGTGAATGATTAAATAAACTAAATAAATAACTGATTTGTTTGTATTGACTCATGATTAGTTTTAGATGAATAAAGATTGTTCACTCGGTCGCTATTTGTCATTGTTGTTGTAATCACACACGCTTATCCCGCATTCCCCATTCCCTGAATAGTTCTGCGCTAACGGTTTTCCCAAAAAAGTTCTAAAACTGATACCATGGAAATTCAACGCATTTTCTCCCATAAAAATCCTCACCGCCTACGCCTATGTTTAATGTATACCTCAAAACATCAGCGGGGAAGTGAAATTATTTGCTTTGAGCGCCTAAATATTGCGTATCCTTTAATAAAGTCGTTTATTACATCACAATTAATCCACAATTTGATATAAAATGGCCTCACGAAATATCGAAAAACCGAATATGAACATATTTTCAGTCTTTCGTATCAGGATTGTTAAAAATAAAAGATACTAACGAGCATGAAAAGCGTGATGAATAAAACAGACTAATAATGGCCATACTTCCATTAAGCTATGTTCGGGGCAACTAATAATTGAACGTGGCCCCAATTGCGCATAGTGTGTAACTGCATGTAACTCACTGTACGCCGAGAGAAATCAAGCAGCGAATTAATTAAATAAATATTTACTCATCTTTTCTCTGGTAGTCTCAGATAAATCTGCAATATAAAACACAATACTAACGCGGGAATTTGTCATTGAAATTTGTATCGGGGAAAACATTTCTAAACAACGGCATCCATTTTATTTACGTCACTGGCTAATTAACATAATGCAAAGTCATCCCAAAACTAAATCACCTGAATGCATAAAAATCTTGCCAATAAATATAATGCTGAATACATTTTGCTGATTATGATATAATTTTAAATAAAATTATTACTCAAACCGTTTTTAAAACGTTACCTTCTATACACAATATCATATTAACTTATATGAAATCCGCGTTCGCAATATTACAGTTAATATTTTCTTCAAAGCATGATTTCGTCCTCGGGCCGAATTGGAAATGAAAGAAGAAAGGGAGATAATTACATCATAATTAATTACAATCACGTGATTTATGTCTTTTCACAACCTGTTTTGCTGATTTATGATTAATTTTGACAAAATAAACGATGTTTATTTAACTGTGCTTAATATTTAGGCGGTCTAATTAGTAATTTCACTCTCGCGATGATGGATATTATAAGGTATATTAAGCTTTAAAGGCGTAAAACATTACGAATGTATCAGGGCGTGAAAATACGTTCTGTTTTCGTGCTATTTTTTATCATTTAAATTTTTTGTTTCATGTCCATAAAACCGATATTCGGTTAAAACCGATATGAAAAGTCATATCAAAACTGATATGACTGTAAACCAACCCGCGCATCCCTGCTTATATGTTTTAAGGAGACATAAGGTAACCTAAACCTTAGAAGCTCATTGATGTCCATAAATTAAGGCAACCTCATGGAGAACGTTTTCAACAGGTTACCATAACAGCACAGGCCTGCATGCATATAATATATACAGACATTTCTATTAAAACTTGAAAAGCCTTGATTACATTAAGCTCAAGTGCCCATATCACACATAAATTAGGTTTTTCACACCTATGTGTGGATGTCTCAGACCTGCCATCCACTACAGATTGTTCGTAGTTTGTACGGAAATAGCATCCAAACTACGCATGTACGGATTGCGAGTGAAAATACAGAATTAAAAAATTTTACAATTGCGGTAATACGGACAAGGTGGTAAAATTACGAATTTTCGTTTGTGAGGCTATAAACACAGTGATTGCTTATCAAAACACGTCAGCTGCCATTGTGTCAAGATGTGATAATTTCTCAATCTAGCCAACATTTGAGAACAGCCCATAGAGTTAAAATGGCAGTAGAGTGCTTATGCTCATACCTTTATTTCATCATATTATGTAGGCTACATGTAGCCTTCAAACGGGACTCAATTCGCTTTTGATAATTGGAAGAGAATTTGAATAGAGGCAAATTTATATATTTTTATGAGAAATGACACTTTATTGAACTACGTAATAGAATTAGCATACACGCTCCATGGCTATTCTATATCTACATGTATGAAACAGCCTGCCAAGATTCTCTAATCTCGTTAATTGGCATTTTCCACCTTATTACAGCGTTGGATTAATAGAATGCGAAAGTTAGCACTATGCGAGAATCCCAGAAGTTTGTTTGTTTATGATGGATACAGATGTGCAATTCAACTATATAAATATACTGATGTAAATCGTAAATCATCCGTTCAAAGCGTGAGAAAATCAAAATAATCTTTTTATATTTTAATATAATAAGTCTGCCGAAATATTGTAACATGAATTTCGTTTTAATATATATTTCCGTGATCGCAGTATGAGATTTTGTGCACAGTGGATTTCAGTCTTTGGTTTCCGATTTTGGTGTATAAATATGGAAAATAATCATCAAACTTCGTGGAAGCGCTCAGCGCAATCTTAATGCTGCAATACCAATAAAAACCCAGTTCAAAAGACATGTGTATAAGCGAGAATATACAGTAAGATGACTGGTTTTAAAGAACAGAAAAAGGTGATACATACATGTACATGCACATTGCAAATCAATAAAAAAATTTCTACCAAAAATGTAATGCTAAATTAACTCACTCAATACTAGATGACTATATTTACCACCGGAATGACTGGCTCGATGACAGTCAATCATTCCAGTGGTAAAATTTCATAGATATTCTTCTCTCGCCTTGTTTAAAATCATGTGTTTTGCTGCTTTTTTAATCACTACTGAACTACTGAAAGGTTCCTCAAACTACTGAAAATCCACTACTGAAAGAGTGTGTGAAACTACTGAAAATCTTGTTTTTTCAACTAAAACTACTTATTGCTTGAACTGGGGGTTGGCAGCTCTGCTTTGGTGGACTGGCTGTTGTAACATTAAATATGTACACAAATTAATGAAATAAATAATATTGAATCTTGAAAATGGATAGAAAACTACCTATGTAATATAAGACAGAGAGTAAGGATCAATGATACAACACCAGACTGGATAGAAGTAACAAGCAGTGTGCCATAAGGAAGTGTCCTGGGATCTATACTCTTTCTGATATACATAAATGATCTACTAGATCTACTAATTTGCCACTGCAAATTATTTGCGGATGACACAAAAATATATGGCAACCCAGTTACCAGTAAGATCCAAGACAACATAGACAAAGTATGTAAGAGGTCGCAGACATGGCAGCTATCCTTCAACACAGATAAAACGCATGTTCTACATTTCGGCAGGAATAACACACAAACTATATACTACTGTATAGAGCTGGGCAGTATTGGCATTGGGATGACGATAACGGTATCTGTGAAAAATACCGCGATAACTACTAATATCGCGGTATTTGGAATAATTTTGGATATGATAGGGTTAATATGGCCAATCTATGAATAGGCATCCTTTTTAGATGTATAAACAAACAAAGCCTACACTTTGTATTATATTTGTTTCAGCACCAAATAAAAAATTTTCTCGCCTTTTTGCGTTTTACTTTGTCCTTGTGGAGAGGAAGATGCGCATAAGTGTCCTTAACTCCGTCACTGTGCGCAAGAATCTCCAAGAGAAATCCCAAGGGTCCAAGCTGATTGGTTAAAAGCATCAAGTATCTTTCATTGGTTTTAACCAGGTCATAATCGGGTGAAGTGTTTAGTGGAGCATTCACGATGAGCTGTTTTTATTATTACTATTGAAAGCTTATAATGAATGCTCCGCGAGAAAGACCATGCGATTAGGCACATGATCAATTAATGGGCAAACCAGGTCTGAAGACGCGATCAGCTGCGCGCGTGTATGCATGTATAAAGATAACAAAATGACCTGAATTTTTTTTAGCAATAAAATAGAGAATGTAGAATTGTAGATAAGAATCGTCGATCACTGATTAAATTATTATACTTGACGTGCAAAATTCTGGTACTGAATGGTTAATTATTGAAAATGGTCAAGTTTTATAAGGAATTGACTATCAAATTATTACAATATATAAATTGTCAATACTGTCACTGACGGTATTTGACGATATTGGCGGGTTTTAGAAATGAGACGATAACAATAACAATAATATCGCGATTTTCCCGGTTTTATCGGGAAACCGCCCAGCTCTACTACTGTATATGACAGATACACCCGATGTGCACCCTGTGTCGACGTCTGTGGTCGAAAAAGACCTGGAAGTGCATATTGAGAGAAACCTCTCTTGATACATGTATTCATAATTTGATATAGGCAATATTGTATCCAAGGCAAACAGCACAATAGGACTAATCAAAAGAACCTTTAGCAACATAGGCCCATCTACTTTCACACTCTTGTACAAGTCTCTAGTGAGACCTACTCTCGAATAGTGCAACTTGGCATGGTCACCAAGATTGAAAATCACAGCTATTAGAAAGAGTCCAACACCGAGCAACAAAACTCTTCCCGCAAATCAGAAAGTATAGCTACATGGAACGACTTGAAGCCCTAAATCTAATGTCACTGAAATATAGACGGTTTCGAGGACATTTAATTCAAACATTCAAGGGGATCAGGGATCTATATAACATTGATAAGGACTACTTTTTCGAACCATCCAGTGTTACACAGACCAGAGGTCATAGATTCAAGCTCAACATAACATGCAGCAAGAAAGATATTCGCAAGAACTTTCGCTAACAGAGTGGTACCACATTGAAATTCACTGCCAGCTACAATAGTGGAAGCAACAACAGTTGAATTGGGCCATCCTTAAAAGATTCTTTGGTTGTCCTCTCCCGACCCTGGTGGTTGGAGTAGGGTCGGTAGGACGGGAAATTCCTTTTTTTTACCTGTTTAGGCCTGTCCAAATTGAAAATTTGCGTAACCCAAAAATGTAACCCTTTAATGGTCAAATTTATCAAGATCACAATATTCCCTTTTTAAATATCCATTTGCAGGCCAAGAGAAGACTATTTTTGAAGATTTACCACTGGAATTACTGGCTTGGTTATAATCCATTCAATGGGTGATGTCCCGAGGAAATGATGATCAAATTTCTTTCATGGCATCCATTTTGGTCATTATAATATTCCACGGTAATGAATTGTTCTCTACAAAGTGGAGGCGAGCCATTCACTGATTGGCTGTTTCAAGACACACCCTCCTATTTTTCTTACATTTTAAAAGTCACCGACTCGTGTTTCACTTTAGTGCTCATTCCGACAATCTTTGTCAATAGATCAGTTTAAAAAAATTATTTCGTCTGCAACTAACTTCACAAAATAGATCAAAATTGAACTTTGACACTGGTTGTGACGAACTCATACATCTAATGAAAATGTGTTTGGCATGTATGAACAAGGAAGTGTTCATTTATATAACAGTAATGAAATAGTGAATGCGAAAGTAACCGAATGCAGTGTTAGTGCATACGGGCGGACAGGGAACTAGTCTGATAGAGCACTAGTTACATCGCAATCATCTCATCATATCAGTTTCTATCCATTTCAATATTTATTATATCAGTCAGAGTTTTACAAAAGTATTATCGCCTCCCCTATTATATGAGATGTTAGCAACCAAATTCAATCATTTTGTAAGATTTACTGACAATTAACGGGTAATATCCTGAGGAAAATGATGATCAAACTTCTTTCATGGCATCCATTATGGTCATTATAATATTCCACAGTAATGAAAATTCATTGTTCTCTACAAAGTGGAGGCGAGCCGTTCACTGATTGGCTGTTTCAAGACAAACCCGCCTATCGTTCTGAACCCGCTATGTGACAAAAATATGTTTGTCGGCTCTCTTTCAACCCTCGTAAATGCATATTATTGCCAAATTAACCATTGTGGAGCCATGATTTAAAGCTAGAATGATCAATTTCATTGGTTCACCCTTCGATGTGGAAGGGTTATCTGATTTTGTTGTGAAAATCACAAGTTTTGTACGATGACCTGCTCGGAAATTTTCAACAAATCTGATGATGTCATAACTTCTCCGTTCTTACCAGGCCATCGTTCACACAATTTGGTCAGGCCTGCAGTGCTGAATTTATAAAAATACACATTAAAGAACAAAACTTGAAGGTTTTTGTTTGAACTTGAAACAGAAAATATAAAGCAAACAGTTTCTAATAGAGTTACATGCTATGAGCCCATTTTGATGAAATGCCTCCCAAAGGACATATATCAGAAAATAAAAATAATTCTTCGCAGGAAACTACAACAAAAGATTTTGAGTCGGTAGGTTTTTCTAGGATCGGTCGTAAGAGGACAACCAAACTATTATTTAAGGATGGCCTTATTCAAGAGAAAACTAGATACCTACTTAAAAAAAAGTAAATTTGAATTCGACTGAACAGGCATATGTATACCAGCCCATCACAAAGTCATACTGCAACTCTTCCAATACAGTGTACTGATCTTGGAGTAGCCTGTAGATTGGCAAGAACATGCTCTGTAGCGATTTCAATTATTGGTAGATAGGACTCTGCTTTCATGTCCACATTTTGTGGTAGCATGAAGAGACACAAGCATGGAGAAGGCGACTTGGATAGCGATAAACACAGAAAATTAAAACAACAGCAATAAGACCAACTGCGGCCTCAACAAGACACGTAAACAAATGCTAGGCGCAGCATGGTGTAACCATGAGTGTAGGCGGCACACTGCAGCTGATGCGGGAACATTCTATATTAAGCCTTTCCACTCTGATGTCAGAATATTAAATTTTCATATTAAATTAATAGATGATCTGGTGTTTATTTTTCGGCAAATCTGGTGGAGGATGTTGCTGTCGTAGAAACTGTTGAAAAATGTACATAAGGTTCTTTGTTATTGACACAGCAAGAAATAGAATATCGACATCAGAGTGCTAAGGGTCAAAGTTTTAAATCTAACGGTTTCGAGGAGACTTAATTAAGCAACAACAGTCAAAGAAAGAACTTTTGAATTAGACTGAACAAGCCATACTACAACAAAAAAACACTGAGGCAATAACAAGCCAATAGACTCAGCCTTTATTAGATCTGTAGAACAGTCCTCGCATCTCAGGTTTAAACTGTCAAACTTCTCAGCCTTACTGTCAGAATCCATTCTTAGGATGTCGTCTAGAGATGAATCTATTCCTCCATCCCTTGTGGCTTGTATGGCGGACATCTCAAGGTTCAATCTTAACCTGGATGCTCGTATGCTTGGATTTATTAACAATTATCGTAGAAAGAGAATTCTTGCTTCTTTTTCAATCTCTCAGAAGTTGAAGGATTCTCTGATTTCCACTTCCTGTTTCGGTCGAGTATTATTTGGTACAGAATCATTTAATCTTATTTTGGAGGAGGTCGATAGACTTAAAAGTATCCAAGAGATTTTTTCTAAAGTTGGTCTCCCTCAATCTTCAAAAGGTGGTCTTTCACTCCTGTTAGATCTCCTCTATCGTCTTCTTCTGTCAAGAAGTTCTCGCGTCAAGATTCCCAAAGATCCTTTCCATCACATACTTTTGTGAATTCTAATCGTTCTGGGAATCGCGGCTCGAGTTTTGAGAAAGATTCTGTTGATCGCCCCTTTCTGGCCAACGAGGTCTTGGTTTCCAGATCTCCTAGACCTTCTTGTCGATCTCCCTCTGTTGTTACCAATGTCAGAGAATCTGTTATCTCAGAACAGAGGAAGAATCATTCACCAGAATCCAGGGATTTTTCAGTTATCGGTTTTGAAGCTCTCGTGTCCCATTCTCCATCAGTCCTTTCAACTAGCGAAATTCAGAAGTCTCTCCGCTCATCCACCAGAAACATTTATATGGCTACATGTAGATTTGAGATTTTTAAAAGATCGTGGTCAGACAATTCTATCATGCCTCTGAATCCTCTTTGATTCAGGTCACTGACTATCTAGTTTTTCTCTTTGACCAGAAGAAATTGTCTGATAATTCCATTACATGTGGATCTTATCGTTTTGGGCTTAATTCCTTTGTTAAATGCCTTCAGAATCCTTCGCTTCAACAACAGAAGCGCTTTCATGTCCTTATCAAGGGTATGGAAAATTCTTGTCCTCCCTTTAAGAAACCTCTTCCATCTTAGAACCTTTCGCCTGTTTTACAAGTGCTAGCTGGCAAACACTTTGAACCCTTAGGATCCATATGTTTGAAACATCTTACCTTCAAGGCTGTTTTCTTGGTAGCAGTGACTTTGGCTAGTTGTCGATCAGAAATCCATGCTTTAGCGGCTGAATCTGATAGATCCCAGATTACGGACAATAGTCTTGTTCTTTATCCGAGGTCAGAATTTCTGTCAAAGACTCAGTGGATTAAATTCCTGGGTAAACCTATTGTCATTCAGAAGCGTACTTACTTGTCACCAGACTATTCTGTCTGGTGTCCTGTTATGGCTCTCAATATCTATAAATTACATACTGCTTGCAAACATTCTGATGACAGGCATCTTTGGGTTACCTTTGCTGATGGAGTTGATCGCCCTGCTTCTCTAACAACTATTTCTTGGATCGTAGATACCATCAAGCTTTGCCATGAACTGGCTTCTCCAGGTGACAATGGACCTTTTTAGCTACACCCCGCCCATCACTAGCTAAGCTCCACCCACACCTCACCATGTTGGGATTGATCGATCCCCAAATTCCCTAGCTTTCAATTTCCTGAAAACTATACAGGGAAGCTGTTGAATATTTTGTAACTAATTTGCCTATGGCAGCAACAGCACCCAGTCAAATTAGTTTCAAAATATTCAACAGAATATTTATTAAATAGTAAAAGCAAACAATTTGTACAACAACGCATAGACCATCTTCAAATATGCGTTCGTGGCGTACTTATCGACGTCATTCATTATGATGTCATTGTACACATCACGCAGTTCATTATGACGTCATATGATGGGTGGGTACTCTGGAAATGTGAATTCTATAGTTGATGTCAAAGCCCATGATGTTAGAGGCCTTGCTACTTCTTGTGCACTTTTTAACGGCTCTTGTTTAGAAAATATTATGCAGGTTCGCTAATTGGATGTCGCAGAATATTTAATTTTCTTCCTTCTTCTATAACAATATTCAGAATGTTGTTTCAGGGTTCATGACTCGCATTTCATTATCACATGGGGACTATTCACCTCATTTCATTGCTCATTCTCTGTCTCTGAATTCACTCTTCATGCATGACATTTTCTCTGTTAGTCATAGCCCTTCTGTATGTGTATTTCAGGGTCTTTTAGTGGCCCTTCTATTCTCTCTTTCTTACTTACATTTGAATCCCTTCTAGTTGGATTCCTTATGATGGTAATTCTGTGGAATTATTATCATTCATAGTTTTTCTTCCCAATCTGTTATTACTAACAATGTGTTCAATCATTCTAGTCATTTTTACATCATGTCTGTTCGAGATTCTCCTCCCGGGTTTTGTTCAGTTTTGAAATCTGCTTTTGAGCTAAAGTAATGCAAAAAGGTACATGTAGCGTGTAATGTACTGACAATGACCAGATGCCTCGGAGGGGCTGGTTATGTTTTTACTAATTACTATACCTACCTCTTGCATTACGGCCCTTCTCAAGCCTCCCCTCTGTCAAATTTTGAGGGGGGTGGGGGAGGGTGTGGGTGGGGGTGGGCTTGAGGTTTCATTTAGATGGTCATATCTTGTTAGAATAGGATTATTCCGTATCTAATTCAGCCTAGTATCTATACCAAGATATGTCAGGATAGCACATATTTTGGTATAATTGTTTAATTTCATTCATACAAGGGACAGAAATTAGAGTGATTTTATTGCAGCTTTAGTCAGATATTCAGAGACAAGTCATTGCAATATCAACTTCCTCTTCATGGATCTGCAAAAGCTGGATTATATGGTTGGTTTCGTCAAATGAATGATGTCACGGTTGCTGTCAACAAAGGTTATGGATATTGGATTAACCCTCTTTATGCCTCATGCTGAGATATAGCATTCAAGCGAATTACTGTGGATCTCGTCATTAGAGAGAGTATGGAGATACCTGAAGGAGTTCCTGCTACGCTTCCCTTCAGAGAAAGAAAGAGCCTATGAAAATCGAAGAAATTTACCTTTCCAGTTTTAGCTATGCCACGCCAATCTCTAGATAACCTCCACTCTCATCTCGCTCGTGCTGGGATCGATTGTTCCCTGAAATTGCTGACTATCAATTTCCAGAAAACAATACAGGTAAACTGTTGAATATTTTGAAAATAATTTAACAGCGCCCAGACAAATTAGTTTCAGAATATTCAAGAGCATTTTTAGCTCACCTGGCCTAAAAGGCCAAGTGAGCTTATGCCGTGGCGACTGTTCGTCCGTCCGTCATCTGTCAACTTTTTCTTTAAATGACTTCTTCTCAAGAACCACTGGGCCGATTTCAATTATATTTGGCAGGAAGCATCCCTACGGCATAGAGATTCAAGTTTGTTCCAACAAAGCCGATGGGCCAAAATCCAAGATGGCCGCCGGCCAAAGTAGCCAATTTTTAGAAACACTTAAAAAAATCTCCGAAACCGCTGGAGGAATTGATTCAAAACTCATAACACATCATCTAGTGCAATGGTAGACCCAAGTTTGTTCAAGGCAACCTGATTGGACGATTTGCCTGGCGGCCATCTTGGATGACCTAGTTTTCGCGAAAATGACCTCCCGAACCGCGGAAGGGAGACCTGAAATTTGGTAAATATGCTTAGGGACCAAGGTCCATTCAAGTTTGTTCAAGGGAAGTTTGTACGTTAAAAAACATGGCTGCCATCAACCAATCAAAATTTAGCGTTTGTTGGTCATATTGGCTTTTTTGTATTTGATGTATTTTGATGGCGAAAATGGCTTTATATATGCTTATCAGTGTGGCGAGTTCAAATATGCCACTTTCGAGACTGTTGGATAAATGGTTTTCCTGCCATCTTGGTTTGTTTTCCCGCCATAGTCTCCCATAGTAAAGCAATGGGCCCATAGTAAAGCAATGGGGAATTCTTTAAACGACTTCTTCTCAAGAACCGCTGGGCCGATTTCAATTATATTTGGGAGGAAGCATTCATAGGGCATAGAGATCTAAGTTTGTTCAAACGAAGCGGATCGGTCAAAATCCAAGATGGCCACCGGCCAAAATGATTGATTTTTATAAACACTAAAAAATCTCCAAAACCGCTGGAGGAATTGATTCAAAACTCATAACACATCATCTGTGGCAACGGTAGACCCAAGTTTGTTCAAGGCAACCTGATTGGCCGATTTACTTGGCGACCATTTTGGATGACCTAGTTTTCGCGAAAACAACTTCTCCCGAACCGCTGAAGGGATAGAGCTGAAATTTTGTATATATGCTTATGGATCAAGGGCCTTTAAAGTTTGTTCAAGGATGGCAACCATCAACCAATCAAAATTTGGCGTTTCTTGGTCATATTGGCTTTTTTGTATTTGATGTATTTTGATGACGAAAATTGCTTTATATACTTGTGTATGCTTATCAGTGTGGCCAGTTCAAATATCCCACTTTCGAGACTGTTGGATAAATGGTTTTCCTGCCATCTTGGTTTGTTTTCCCGCCATAGTCTCCCATAGTAAAGCAATGGGCCCATAGTAAAGCAATGGGGAATTCATTAAACGACTTCTTCTTAAGAACCGCTGGGCCGATTTCAATTATATTTGGGAGGAAGCATTCATAGGGCATAGAGATCTAAGTTTGTTCAAACGAAGCGGATCAGTCGAAATCCAAAATGGCCGATTTTTAGACACTTTAAAAAATCTTCTCCGAAACCGCAAGAGGAATTGATTCAATACTCATAACACATCATCTATGGCAACGTTAGACCCAAGTTTATTCAAGCCAACCCTATTGGCCTATTTGCTTGGCAGACATCTTGGATGACGTGGTTTTCCCAAAAACGACTTCTCCCGAACCACGGAAGGGATAGAGCTGAAATTTATTAAATATGCTTAGGGACCAAGGGCCATTCAAATTTGTTCAAAGGAATTTCATATGTTAAAAAACATGGCCAGCATCAACCAATCAAAATTTAGCATTTGTTGGTCATATTGTTTTTTTTTGTATTTGATGTATTTTAATGGCGAAAATTGCTCCTATATCTGCTTATCAGGGTGCCGAGTTCAAATATGCCACTTTCGAGACTGTCGGATAAATGGTTTGGCTACCATCTTGGTTTGTTTTCCCGCCATAGGCTCCTATAATAAAAGCAATGGGCCCATAGTAAAGCAATGGGGAATTCTTTAAACGACTTCTTTTCAAGAACCACTGGGCCAATTTCAATTATATTAGGCAGGAAACATCCATAGGGCATAGAGATCCAATTTTGTTCAAACGAAGCGGATCGGTCAAAATCCAAGATGGCCACCGGCCAAAATGGCCGATTTTTAGAACCACTAAAAAATCTCCGAAACCGCTGGAGGAATTGATTCAAACTCATAACACATCATCTATGGCAACATTAGACCCAAGTTTATTCACGGCAACCTGATTGGCCTATTTGCTTGGCGGCCATCTTGGATGACATAGTTTTCGTGAAAATGACTTCTCCCGAACCGCTGAAGGGATAGCGCTGAGATTTGGTAAATATGCTTAGGGACCAAGGGCCATTCAAATTTGTTCAAAGGAAGTTCATACGTTAAAAAACATGGCCGGCATCAACCAATCAAAATTTAGCTTTTTGTCATATTGGCTTTTTTGTATTTGATGTATTTTGATAGCGAAAATTGCTATATATATACTTATCAGGGTGGCGAGTTCAAATATGCCACTTTCGAGACTGTTGGACAAACGGTTTGACTGCCATCTTGGTTTGCTTTCCTGCCATAGGCTCCCATAGTAAAGCAATGGGCCCATTATGTAAAGCAATGGGGAATTCTTTAAACGACTTCTCAAGAACCACTGGGCCGATTTCAGTTATATTTGGCAGATTGCAGCCTTAGGGCATAGAGGTCTAAGTTTGTTCAAACGAAGATGATTGGCCAAAATCCAAGATGGCCACCAGCTAAACCAGCCAATTTTTAGAAATGTCTTTAAAAATCTCCAAAACGGCTTGGGGGTTGATTCAAAACTCATGAAACATCATCTAATTCAGGAGGAGAACCAATTTGTTCAAGAGAACCTGATTGGTCGATTGGCTTGGCGGCCATCTTGGATGACTTAGTTTTCGTGAAAACAACTTCGTATCCAGAATCGTTGAACGGATTGGGCCGAAATTTGGGAGATATGATAAGGGACTAAGGGCCATTAAGTTTTGTTCAAAAGTAGTTGATACATAAAGAAACATGGCTTCTGTTTTCTTGTTATAATTCTGCTCAACTCTGTATGGTTCTACTTATTGTTGATGACCTTTCTGGTTGATACGCCTATGATGCAGGTGAGCGATACAAGCCCCTTGGGCCTCTTGTTATTAAATAATAAAGACATACAATTTGTACAACGCTTTGTCTGTCACCAATTATGCATTCATGACATACTTAACTTATCTACATCATTCATGAGGTCATTGATTATGACCTCATCCTACACGTCACATAGTTGATTATGATGTCATGTGATGGATGGATAAACTAGAAAGGTCCATTGACTCACATAATTGGCAACAGCCAAGATATAATGTGAATCAACATATCAGTTCAAATGGAAGCGACTTGATTTTTAGTGTTGCTAGGAAAGTTCAGTTGATGTTGCTGAACCACAATGGAAGTACATGTATAAGGAACACAAATAGTTAATGAGTTTTGTGGGTGCGCCATACCGACCGCACAAAATATACAAGATTCTGATCAGAAAGAAATGTCTACCGAGGAGATCTAGGCGGTTGAATCCGGAAACCAGTCCTTAAGGCGATCCATAAAAACGATTTTGTTTCCTGCAAACTGGGTGGGGAAAAAAGACTTCAGTAGGGAGGGAGGAAATTAATTTTTTTCCAATTATTAATTTATATTAAAAAGTTAATGAATATTAGTTTTTCAGATATTTGACTAGATGTCCATTAAATATGATTGTAACTGTCAAATTTGTGATGTTTTTCGTGACACAATTAGCAAAAGGGATTCACATTGCATACAAATGGCATTAAAAACATCGTGATTTGTAGTTTGACAATTGTGTGCATGTTTTAACATTTCTGCTGGGTAGAAGAAAAAAATTATTTAATCCCGGCTGGGTGAGAAAAGAGAAAAATCTCACCCGGGAGGTTTACAGGAAACAAAACTATTTTCTATTTTTGCCTAAAAGTCCACTTGCCATCAGTAGCTAGAAATGAGGCTGGTAACAGACATTATGCACAGACTTGAAATGAACTGGCCACAGGCTGCCAGGAACTGAAGACTTGAAGCGAACTGGCCACAGGTTGCCAGGAGATGAACTTGAGGCGAACTGACCACAGGATGCCAGGAACTGAAGACTTGAAGCGAACTGGCCACAGGATGCCAGGAACTGAAGACATGAAGTGAACTGGCCACAGGCTGCCAGGAGCTGAAGACTTGAAGCGAACTGGCCACAGGATGCCAGGAACTGAAGACTTGAAATGAACTGGCCACAGGCATGCCAGGAGCTGGAGACTTGAAAGAAACTGGCCACAGGCTGCCAAGAGTTGAAGACTCGAAAAATCTGGCTATAGGCTGCCAGGAGCTGAAGACTTGAAACGATCTGTCCACAGGCTGCCAGGAGCTAAGAATTCGAATGAACTGGCCACAGGTTCACCAGCAGCTGACTTTTCAAGCACTCACAGCCACAATTTCACAATTTTAAAGGGCCTGATTCAAGTTGGACATGGGTTGGGCAATGAAGAGGAAGGGCTGGGATTGGGAATCCCCTGACAATACAACTTATACATACATATATAAGGGGCTCAGAGTCTGTTAGTGCAAAAGTTTAAATATTGTAAGTTGCACTGAGAAGGCTAGAAATGGTGTAGAACCTCACTCTGCAGGTATTTTAACACTGCATGTATGTTTAGATGATGATTAAATATTAATACAGGGTTCGTACACAAGCATGGAAAGTCTGGAATAATAAGAAATCCATTTTCAGGCCTTGAAAAGTATGGATACTTCAACATTTTCGGCCAAAGGTATTGGAAAATGTATGGAAAAATTAAATATCAGATGTGATTTTTATTTAAAAAATAAAATAAACATGATAGATAATATTCAAATGATTGACTATCTTGGCTACTCATTCTGACAGTTTTCTGTAAAAATTTGGCGGTTTTGAAATGGACACTGATTGGAAACCATAAAATGGGTCTGGAAATTTATGAATTAGCTATGGAAAATAGCAGAATTTCATACCGCATGTTATGAACCGTGTTAATCCCATTTCAGGTTGTTCAAGATAAAGCATCTTTTGGCTAAGCTCTGGTTCCTGGTGCTGAGTAAACTGCATGTGTGAGAATCGTGATGTTTTCTATCAAGATCCCTCGTGAAGTGCTGGAGCATGTTATCAGCGTCGTGTTGCGTGTGCCGTCACTATTCATCATTGAGGTATGGTTCAGAACTGATCCTATCAAGGTGATGGATGCCAGAAGTCGTGATCTGGAGATCATTGTCACGGTGGCATCTTATTTAGGTGAGAATTGACACATCTGATCTATAACTTTAAAGTATATGACGTTGTCAACAATTACATCACGTGTAGGCTGGTGTCACGATCAAATAGCTTACTGAATGACTATGAATACATGTATATGGGTGCCTGTCATGAATATTCAATAGTCCATCACGTGCGCAAATTGTTTGGCTTCGCTACTTAATAAACATGGTTACATGTCTTCACTACTTAATAAACATGGTTACATGTCTTCGCTACTTAATAAACATGGTTACATGTCTTCGCTACTTAATAAACATGGTTACATGTCTTCACTACTTAATAAACATGGTTACATGTTTTCGCTACTTAATAAACATGGATACATGTTTGGTTACAAATTATTCATCAAGTTACCTGTATAGTTAGTTTAGTTACCACCTTGAAATTGGAATTCTGAGAATTCCGGGTTCAAAGTATATAAATCAATCCTAACAGGTGCACGGGGGGGGGGGGGGGCTGGAGCCTGGAGCTTGGCTAGAAATGGGCAGAGCACAGCTAGCAATGGATCAGTCTATTAAATCCGGAGTAGATATCTAAGAAATTGTTTTGTACATATAAGCATGCACATACTGCATCAGAGGCTATCCATATTTAAAAAAGTCTGTTTCTTGCACACAGGGTGGGGGAAAAATATTTAAGTGGTGATGGAGGAAAGTCTTCTTTTACAATCATTAATCTATATAAAAAGTTAACAACTATTTGTTTGGCGTCTACCGGTATAGGTATTTGATTAGAAGTATATTATTATCCCCACATTGAAAAAAATGTCGGGGATATTGTAATCGCCTCCGTTCGTCTGTCCTGTCCGTCATGCTAACTCCTCCCAAACCGTTGGGTGGAATTGAACCAGATTTGGTATGTGGGTTACCCATAGGAATGCGCTTTGCAAGACGCCATTTAGATTAGGCTTTACCCCCAAGGGGCATGGCAGCGGTCAAAAAGTCAAATTGATTATAATGCATCTCACCCCAAAGCGTTGTGTGGAATTCAACCAAATTCGGTATGTGGGTTACTAATAGGAATGCGCTTTGCAAGACAAGATATAGATTAGGCTCCGCTCTCAATGGAGCGTGACAGGGGTCAAACGGTCAAATTGATTGTCTGTCCGTCACACTAACTCCTCCCAAACTGTTGGGTGGAATTCAACCAAATTTGGTAAGTAAATTACCCATAGGAATGCAATTTGCATGACGGTATTTGGATTAGCATCAGCCCCCAGGGTGTGTGGCAGGGGTCAAAAGGTAAATTCTCCTTTGATCAATACTTACCATTACATTACTCATTGATAATACAGCTACCCTGATGCTGTGCTCTAGGAATCTAGATTTAGAAAGGTTTACCGGCTCCTGGAACCGGGTACCCAGTTCCCAACAACCAGGTTCCTGCCTGCCAGAGACACTCATTCTTGTTAGCATAGCAACAAGTGAATACATGCTTTTTGTCTTGGAGAAATCTTAGTTTTCTTTGTGTTTTTCCCTGAACTTTTTGCTGTTTCTTATTACATTGATTACTGTATTTATTATGGAAGGAGCTACTGAACCTCAGGTCACATTCTTTCATTTTATTTCTTTAGTTGTATGGAGACTTATGTCTCTGAAATTTTGTGTGTTGCATGTCCCATTTTCTGACCCCGGAACTGGGACGTGTGGTTACAACGAAATATGCCAGATAAGATCGCCTCCTTTAATCCTAATGGCGATTGGGCAGTAATATGAAACTAGGCGTCTGTTTACATTTTTTTAACACTAAAATCGGCTTACGTCGTCCAACCATATGGTCCGAGCGGGTGACATCAGTCTTTTATTTCTCGGATTATTTGGTGAAGGAAATGTTTCATTAATTCGCGCATCAGATCTTATTCTTGGTAGCTGCGTGCATTTTGTGCCAGAAACTTTAGAATTATGTGAAGTTTTGCGTGTAATCACGATCTGTTTGCAATGATCGATGATTTCAAAATTCTTGATTAAAATGTGTGTTCAGTGGCTTTACCGTGTTCTACAGCAGTAGTGTTAATTCATTTTGTTGTTCCTTCTCGTATCGTTTGGCGTTCGTTTGAGTAGTATAATTTTGAAATTAATTCTTAAATATACCGCAAATGTATCCGATACGGTTCCTGGTTCCGTTTTATACATCCTGCAGGATCAATTTATGGGTGTATTATTGGCCCGCTCTCGTTCTTGTCGCCAGCTTACGCGATCTTTGTTGTAATGTTGCGGGTGTTGGGTGCCAGAGGGTTAACTTATAATTTATTGTCCAAATATTTGAAAGTTATTTGTCTGCCTTCCATTCTTGTTTTCGTTCCGCTTGCTTATTTAGATTTTGTGCTTGTTTTCAGGCCAAGCCTACCCCACAATCATGTCCTGAGTGTCATAAGTTCATGAAGGGCGCCTTCAAGGACCATGTCTGTTATCGGTGTGAAAGTCTGACGTTGACGATAGGTGTAGTGTCTGTGCAGTGTGGCCCGTCAAATTATTGGTCAAGTTCCTTGCCCAGAAGGACTTGTCAGGGTCTGATGTGGGGGTCAGGTGGACTGAAAAGAAAGCGAGGAGCATCCGTTTCGGCCCCTGGGGGCGCTCCTCATCTGCAGTTGGAGTGTTCGGGGATGGCACTCCGGCGTGGTTTGGGCCCGCTATGCAAGGCTTCCTGCATAGTGTCCTACCCACGCTGGTGTCGTCTCTGATACCAAAGACTGTGGTGCAACTTGTGTCCGTGTCCGGTACGGACCCTGTTCTTGGACAGGGTTCTGGACTGGTTACCGAGGGGGCCATCTTGTATGGTCCCCTGGCAGTCCCGTCGGGTTCCAGTCTGGCGGGTACTGCTTCTCTGCGGCCACCTCCGTGTGGTCCAGTAATGTAGCCAGTCCGACGGGCATGGGAGCCGTTCACCAGGACGGCTCCAGTGTCTCTTCGTCCAGTGATGACTTCGGGGTCTGAAGATGAGGAGGCCGAAGAGGAGAGGCTGTTGTGGCCTGAGATGCCGCCGGTGGAGCGCATGGAGGTCGATTCTGTCCTGGATTGAACCGGCCTCCATCTGTCTGGCTTGGCGCAAGCCATGGCAGCCGCTCCGCCCATGGTTGAGGCCACACTGGTACCAGGCACCCATCCAGTGCTGGTTGATTTGCCACCAACCGACACAGTGATGGGTGTGGCTGGCCAGGCATGGTACTCACCTATCTCGCCTGGTCCTGCGGCCGCACATGGGGTGCCGTTGGCGCCCGTGTATGGGCACAATTCCGTAACCGCTACGAGTCCGCACATTTTTCCGTGTGGGCCTACTCCATGGAACAGTATGCTAGCTTTCCAGCAGTGGCTCCTTGCCAGGAGGCCGCTGCTGGTAGACCCATGAACACATCAACGGGTGATGTGTTCACAGGGTTGTCTTCCTCGGAGGTGGACTGGTCTGATGCTCTGGCTTGGCTAGCCAGGGTGGATCCGTCTATGGTCTAGACCACGACCGAGGAAGATATGCCCTGTCTATCGGTTGCATCGATTCGGACAGTGATCTTGCCTGTGGCTCGGATTCAGTCCATTGGAGTTGCTAGAAGCTGTTTATGCCAAGCAACTCATGACC
>CM067369.1:12641734-12840372 GCA_034401795.1 Chaetoderma sp. LZ-2023a | reverse complement strand
CCAAGATATGTCAGGATAGCACATATTTTGGTATAATTGTTTAATTTCATTCATACAAGGGACAGAAATTAGAGTGATTTTATTGCAGCTTTAGTCAGATATTCAGAGACAAGTCATTGCAATATCAACTTCCTCTTCATGGATCTGCAAAAGCTGGATTATATGGTTGGTTTCGTCAAATGAATGATGTCACGGTTGCTGTCAACAAAGGTTATGGATATTGGATTAACCCTCTTTATGCCTCATGCTGAGATATAGCATTCAAGCGAATTACTGTGGATCTCGTCATTAGAGAGAGTATGGAGATACCTGAAGGAGTTCCTGCTACGCTTCCCTTCAGAGAAAGAAAGAGCCTATGAAAATCGAAGAAATTTACCTTTCCAGTTTTAGCTATGCCACGCCAATCTCTAGATAACCTCCACTCTCATCTCGCTCGTGCTGGGATCGATTGTTCCCTGAAATTGCTGACTATCAATTTCCAGAAAACAATACAGGTAAACTGTTGAATATTTTGAAAATAATTTAACAGCGCCCAGACAAATTAGTTTCAGAATATTCAAGAGCATTTTTAGCTCACCTGGCCTAAAAGGCCAAGTGAGCTTATGCCGTGGCGACTGTTCGTCCGTCCGTCATCTGTCAACTTTTTCTTTAAATGACTTCTTCTCAAGAACCACTGGGCCGATTTCAATTATATTTGGCAGGAAGCATCCCTACGGCATAGAGATTCAAGTTTGTTCCAACAAAGCCGATGGGCCAAAATCCAAGATGGCCGCCGGCCAAAGTAGCCAATTTTTAGAAACACTTAAAAAAATCTCCGAAACCGCTGGAGGAATTGATTCAAAACTCATAACACATCATCTAGTGCAATGGTAGACCCAAGTTTGTTCAAGGCAACCTGATTGGACGATTTGCCTGGCGGCCATCTTGGATGACCTAGTTTTCGCGAAAATGACCTCCCGAACCGCGGAAGGGAGACCTGAAATTTGGTAAATATGCTTAGGGACCAAGGTCCATTCAAGTTTGTTCAAGGGAAGTTTGTACGTTAAAAAACATGGCTGCCATCAACCAATCAAAATTTAGCGTTTGTTGGTCATATTGGCTTTTTTGTATTTGATGTATTTTGATGGCGAAAATGGCTTTATATATGCTTATCAGTGTGGCGAGTTCAAATATGCCACTTTCGAGACTGTTGGATAAATGGTTTTCCTGCCATCTTGGTTTGTTTTCCCGCCATAGTCTCCCATAGTAAAGCAATGGGCCCATAGTAAAGCAATGGGGAATTCTTTAAACGACTTCTTCTCAAGAACCGCTGGGCCGATTTCAATTATATTTGGGAGGAAGCATTCATAGGGCATAGAGATCTAAGTTTGTTCAAACGAAGCGGATCGGTCAAAATCCAAGATGGCCACCGGCCAAAATGATTGATTTTTATAAACACTAAAAAATCTCCAAAACCGCTGGAGGAATTGATTCAAAACTCATAACACATCATCTGTGGCAACGGTAGACCCAAGTTTGTTCAAGGCAACCTGATTGGCCGATTTACTTGGCGACCATTTTGGATGACCTAGTTTTCGCGAAAACAACTTCTCCCGAACCGCTGAAGGGATAGAGCTGAAATTTTGTATATATGCTTATGGATCAAGGGCCTTTAAAGTTTGTTCAAGGATGGCAACCATCAACCAATCAAAATTTGGCGTTTCTTGGTCATATTGGCTTTTTTGTATTTGATGTATTTTGATGACGAAAATTGCTTTATATACTTGTGTATGCTTATCAGTGTGGCCAGTTCAAATATCCCACTTTCGAGACTGTTGGATAAATGGTTTTCCTGCCATCTTGGTTTGTTTTCCCGCCATAGTCTCCCATAGTAAAGCAATGGGCCCATAGTAAAGCAATGGGGAATTCATTAAACGACTTCTTCTTAAGAACCGCTGGGCCGATTTCAATTATATTTGGGAGGAAGCATTCATAGGGCATAGAGATCTAAGTTTGTTCAAACGAAGCGGATCAGTCGAAATCCAAAATGGCCGATTTTTAGACACTTTAAAAAATCTTCTCCGAAACCGCAAGAGGAATTGATTCAATACTCATAACACATCATCTATGGCAACGTTAGACCCAAGTTTATTCAAGCCAACCCTATTGGCCTATTTGCTTGGCAGACATCTTGGATGACGTGGTTTTCCCAAAAACGACTTCTCCCGAACCACGGAAGGGATAGAGCTGAAATTTATTAAATATGCTTAGGGACCAAGGGCCATTCAAATTTGTTCAAAGGAATTTCATATGTTAAAAAACATGGCCAGCATCAACCAATCAAAATTTAGCATTTGTTGGTCATATTGTTTTTTTTTGTATTTGATGTATTTTAATGGCGAAAATTGCTCCTATATCTGCTTATCAGGGTGCCGAGTTCAAATATGCCACTTTCGAGACTGTCGGATAAATGGTTTGGCTACCATCTTGGTTTGTTTTCCCGCCATAGGCTCCTATAATAAAAGCAATGGGCCCATAGTAAAGCAATGGGGAATTCTTTAAACGACTTCTTTTCAAGAACCACTGGGCCAATTTCAATTATATTAGGCAGGAAACATCCATAGGGCATAGAGATCCAATTTTGTTCAAACGAAGCGGATCGGTCAAAATCCAAGATGGCCACCGGCCAAAATGGCCGATTTTTAGAACCACTAAAAAATCTCCGAAACCGCTGGAGGAATTGATTCAAACTCATAACACATCATCTATGGCAACATTAGACCCAAGTTTATTCACGGCAACCTGATTGGCCTATTTGCTTGGCGGCCATCTTGGATGACATAGTTTTCGTGAAAATGACTTCTCCCGAACCGCTGAAGGGATAGCGCTGAGATTTGGTAAATATGCTTAGGGACCAAGGGCCATTCAAATTTGTTCAAAGGAAGTTCATACGTTAAAAAACATGGCCGGCATCAACCAATCAAAATTTAGCTTTTTGTCATATTGGCTTTTTTGTATTTGATGTATTTTGATAGCGAAAATTGCTATATATATACTTATCAGGGTGGCGAGTTCAAATATGCCACTTTCGAGACTGTTGGACAAACGGTTTGACTGCCATCTTGGTTTGCTTTCCTGCCATAGGCTCCCATAGTAAAGCAATGGGCCCATTATGTAAAGCAATGGGGAATTCTTTAAACGACTTCTCAAGAACCACTGGGCCGATTTCAGTTATATTTGGCAGATTGCAGCCTTAGGGCATAGAGGTCTAAGTTTGTTCAAACGAAGATGATTGGCCAAAATCCAAGATGGCCACCAGCTAAACCAGCCAATTTTTAGAAATGTCTTTAAAAATCTCCAAAACGGCTTGGGGGTTGATTCAAAACTCATGAAACATCATCTAATTCAGGAGGAGAACCAATTTGTTCAAGAGAACCTGATTGGTCGATTGGCTTGGCGGCCATCTTGGATGACTTAGTTTTCGTGAAAACAACTTCGTATCCAGAATCGTTGAACGGATTGGGCCGAAATTTGGGAGATATGATAAGGGACTAAGGGCCATTAAGTTTTGTTCAAAAGTAGTTGATACATAAAGAAACATGGCTTCTGTTTTCTTGTTATAATTCTGCTCAACTCTGTATGGTTCTACTTATTGTTGATGACCTTTCTGGTTGATACGCCTATGATGCAGGTGAGCGATACAAGCCCCTTGGGCCTCTTGTTATTAAATAATAAAGACATACAATTTGTACAACGCTTTGTCTGTCACCAATTATGCATTCATGACATACTTAACTTATCTACATCATTCATGAGGTCATTGATTATGACCTCATCCTACACGTCACATAGTTGATTATGATGTCATGTGATGGATGGATAAACTAGAAAGGTCCATTGACTCACATAATTGGCAACAGCCAAGATATAATGTGAATCAACATATCAGTTCAAATGGAAGCGACTTGATTTTTAGTGTTGCTAGGAAAGTTCAGTTGATGTTGCTGAACCACAATGGAAGTACATGTATAAGGAACACAAATAGTTAATGAGTTTTGTGGGTGCGCCATACCGACCGCACAAAATATACAAGATTCTGATCAGAAAGAAATGTCTACCGAGGAGATCTAGGCGGTTGAATCCGGAAACCAGTCCTTAAGGCGATCCATAAAAACGATTTTGTTTCCTGCAAACTGGGTGGGGAAAAAAGACTTCAGTAGGGAGGGAGGAAATTAATTTTTTTCCAATTATTAATTTATATTAAAAAGTTAATGAATATTAGTTTTTCAGATATTTGACTAGATGTCCATTAAATATGATTGTAACTGTCAAATTTGTGATGTTTTTCGTGACACAATTAGCAAAAGGGATTCACATTGCATACAAATGGCATTAAAAACATCGTGATTTGTAGTTTGACAATTGTGTGCATGTTTTAACATTTCTGCTGGGTAGAAGAAAAAAATTATTTAATCCCGGCTGGGTGAGAAAAGAGAAAAATCTCACCCGGGAGGTTTACAGGAAACAAAACTATTTTCTATTTTTGCCTAAAAGTCCACTTGCCATCAGTAGCTAGAAATGAGGCTGGTAACAGACATTATGCACAGACTTGAAATGAACTGGCCACAGGCTGCCAGGAACTGAAGACTTGAAGCGAACTGGCCACAGGTTGCCAGGAGATGAACTTGAGGCGAACTGACCACAGGATGCCAGGAACTGAAGACTTGAAGCGAACTGGCCACAGGATGCCAGGAACTGAAGACATGAAGTGAACTGGCCACAGGCTGCCAGGAGCTGAAGACTTGAAGCGAACTGGCCACAGGATGCCAGGAACTGAAGACTTGAAATGAACTGGCCACAGGCATGCCAGGAGCTGGAGACTTGAAAGAAACTGGCCACAGGCTGCCAAGAGTTGAAGACTCGAAAAATCTGGCTATAGGCTGCCAGGAGCTGAAGACTTGAAACGATCTGTCCACAGGCTGCCAGGAGCTAAGAATTCGAATGAACTGGCCACAGGTTCACCAGCAGCTGACTTTTCAAGCACTCACAGCCACAATTTCACAATTTTAAAGGGCCTGATTCAAGTTGGACATGGGTTGGGCAATGAAGAGGAAGGGCTGGGATTGGGAATCCCCTGACAATACAACTTATACATACATATATAAGGGGCTCAGAGTCTGTTAGTGCAAAAGTTTAAATATTGTAAGTTGCACTGAGAAGGCTAGAAATGGTGTAGAACCTCACTCTGCAGGTATTTTAACACTGCATGTATGTTTAGATGATGATTAAATATTAATACAGGGTTCGTACACAAGCATGGAAAGTCTGGAATAATAAGAAATCCATTTTCAGGCCTTGAAAAGTATGGATACTTCAACATTTTCGGCCAAAGGTATTGGAAAATGTATGGAAAAATTAAATATCAGATGTGATTTTTATTTAAAAAATAAAATAAACATGATAGATAATATTCAAATGATTGACTATCTTGGCTACTCATTCTGACAGTTTTCTGTAAAAATTTGGCGGTTTTGAAATGGACACTGATTGGAAACCATAAAATGGGTCTGGAAATTTATGAATTAGCTATGGAAAATAGCAGAATTTCATACCGCATGTTATGAACCGTGTTAATCCCATTTCAGGTTGTTCAAGATAAAGCATCTTTTGGCTAAGCTCTGGTTCCTGGTGCTGAGTAAACTGCATGTGTGAGAATCGTGATGTTTTCTATCAAGATCCCTCGTGAAGTGCTGGAGCATGTTATCAGCGTCGTGTTGCGTGTGCCGTCACTATTCATCATTGAGGTATGGTTCAGAACTGATCCTATCAAGGTGATGGATGCCAGAAGTCGTGATCTGGAGATCATTGTCACGGTGGCATCTTATTTAGGTGAGAATTGACACATCTGATCTATAACTTTAAAGTATATGACGTTGTCAACAATTACATCACGTGTAGGCTGGTGTCACGATCAAATAGCTTACTGAATGACTATGAATACATGTATATGGGTGCCTGTCATGAATATTCAATAGTCCATCACGTGCGCAAATTGTTTGGCTTCGCTACTTAATAAACATGGTTACATGTCTTCACTACTTAATAAACATGGTTACATGTCTTCGCTACTTAATAAACATGGTTACATGTCTTCGCTACTTAATAAACATGGTTACATGTCTTCACTACTTAATAAACATGGTTACATGTTTTCGCTACTTAATAAACATGGATACATGTTTGGTTACAAATTATTCATCAAGTTACCTGTATAGTTAGTTTAGTTACCACCTTGAAATTGGAATTCTGAGAATTCCGGGTTCAAAGTATATAAATCAATCCTAACAGGTGCACGGGGGGGGGGGGGGGGCTGGAGCCTGGAGCTTGGCTAGAAATGGGCAGAGCACAGCTAGCAATGGATCAGTCTATTAAATCCGGAGTAGATATCTAAGAAATTGTTTTGTACATATAAGCATGCACATACTGCATCAGAGGCTATCCATATTTAAAAAAGTCTGTTTCTTGCACACAGGGTGGGGGAAAAATATTTAAGTGGTGATGGAGGAAAGTCTTCTTTTACAATCATTAATCTATATAAAAAGTTAACAACTATTTGTTTGGCGTCTACCGGTATAGGTATTTGATTAGAAGTATATTATTATCCCCACATTGAAAAAAATGTCGGGGATATTGTAATCGCCTCCGTTCGTCTGTCCTGTCCGTCATGCTAACTCCTCCCAAACCGTTGGGTGGAATTGAACCAGATTTGGTATGTGGGTTACCCATAGGAATGCGCTTTGCAAGACGCCATTTAGATTAGGCTTTACCCCCAAGGGGCATGGCAGCGGTCAAAAAGTCAAATTGATTATAATGCATCTCACCCCAAAGCGTTGTGTGGAATTCAACCAAATTCGGTATGTGGGTTACTAATAGGAATGCGCTTTGCAAGACAAGATATAGATTAGGCTCCGCTCTCAATGGAGCGTGACAGGGGTCAAACGGTCAAATTGATTGTCTGTCCGTCACACTAACTCCTCCCAAACTGTTGGGTGGAATTCAACCAAATTTGGTAAGTAAATTACCCATAGGAATGCAATTTGCATGACGGTATTTGGATTAGCATCAGCCCCCAGGGTGTGTGGCAGGGGTCAAAAGGTAAATTCTCCTTTGATCAATACTTACCATTACATTACTCATTGATAATACAGCTACCCTGATGCTGTGCTCTAGGAATCTAGATTTAGAAAGGTTTACCGGCTCCTGGAACCGGGTACCCAGTTCCCAACAACCAGGTTCCTGCCTGCCAGAGACACTCATTCTTGTTAGCATAGCAACAAGTGAATACATGCTTTTTGTCTTGGAGAAATCTTAGTTTTCTTTGTGTTTTTCCCTGAACTTTTTGCTGTTTCTTATTACATTGATTACTGTATTTATTATGGAAGGAGCTACTGAACCTCAGGTCACATTCTTTCATTTTATTTCTTTAGTTGTATGGAGACTTATGTCTCTGAAATTTTGTGTGTTGCATGTCCCATTTTCTGACCCCGGAACTGGGACGTGTGGTTACAACGAAATATGCCAGATAAGATCGCCTCCTTTAATCCTAATGGCGATTGGGCAGTAATATGAAACTAGGCGTCTGTTTACATTTTTTTAACACTAAAATCGGCTTACGTCGTCCAACCATATGGTCCGAGCGGGTGACATCAGTCTTTTATTTCTCGGATTATTTGGTGAAGGAAATGTTTCATTAATTCGCGCATCAGATCTTATTCTTGGTAGCTGCGTGCATTTTGTGCCAGAAACTTTAGAATTATGTGAAGTTTTGCGTGTAATCACGATCTGTTTGCAATGATCGATGATTTCAAAATTCTTGATTAAAATGTGTGTTCAGTGGCTTTACCGTGTTCTACAGCAGTAGTGTTAATTCATTTTGTTGTTCCTTCTCGTATCGTTTGGCGTTCGTTTGAGTAGTATAATTTTGAAATTAATTCTTAAATATACCGCAAATGTATCCGATACGGTTCCTGGTTCCGTTTTATACATCCTGCAGGATCAATTTATGGGTGTATTATTGGCCCGCTCTCGTTCTTGTCGCCAGCTTACGCGATCTTTGTTGTAATGTTGCGGGTGTTGGGTGCCAGAGGGTTAACTTATAATTTATTGTCCAAATATTTGAAAGTTATTTGTCTGCCTTCCATTCTTGTTTTCGTTCCGCTTGCTTATTTAGATTTTGTGCTTGTTTTCAGGCCAAGCCTACCCCACAATCATGTCCTGAGTGTCATAAGTTCATGAAGGGCGCCTTCAAGGACCATGTCTGTTATCGGTGTGAAAGTCTGACGTTGACGATAGGTGTAGTGTCTGTGCAGTGTGGCCCGTCAAATTATTGGTCAAGTTCCTTGCCCAGAAGGACTTGTCAGGGTCTGATGTGGGGGTCAGGTGGACTGAAAAGAAAGCGAGGAGCATCCGTTTCGGCCCCTGGGGGCGCTCCTCATCTGCAGTTGGAGTGTTCGGGGATGGCACTCCGGCGTGGTTTGGGCCCGCTATGCAAGGCTTCCTGCATAGTGTCCTACCCACGCTGGTGTCGTCTCTGATACCAAAGACTGTGGTGCAACTTGTGTCCGTGTCCGGTACGGACCCTGTTCTTGGACAGGGTTCTGGACTGGTTACCGAGGGGGCCATCTTGTATGGTCCCCTGGCAGTCCCGTCGGGTTCCAGTCTGGCGGGTACTGCTTCTCTGCGGCCACCTCCGTGTGGTCCAGTAATGGTAGCCAGTCCGACGGGCATGGGAGCCGTTCACCAGGACGGCTCCAGTGTCTCTTCGTCCAGTGATGACTTCGGGGTCTGAAGATGAGGAGGCCGAAGAGGAGAGGCTGTTGTGGCCTGAGATGCCGCCGGTGGAGCGCATGGAGGTCGATTCTGTCCTGGATTGAACCGGCCTCCATCTGTCTGGCTTGGCGCAAGCCATGGCAGCCGCTCCGCCCATGGTTGAGGCCACACTGGTACCAGGCACCCATCCAGTGCTGGTTGATTTGCCACCAACCGACACAGTGATGGGTGTGGCTGGCCAGGCATGGTACTCACCTATCTCGCCTGGTCCTGCGGCCGCACATGGGGTGCCGTTGGCGCCCGTGTATGGGCACAATTCCGTAACCGCTACGAGTCCGCACATTTTTCCGTGTGGGCCTACTCCATGGAACAGTATGCTAGCTTTCCAGCAGTGGCTCCTTGCCAGGAGGCCGCTGCTGGTAGACCCATGAACACATCAACGGGTGATGTGTTCACAGGGTTGTCTTCCTCGGAGGTGGACTGGTCTGATGCTCTGGCTTGGCTAGCCAGGGTGGATCCGTCTATGGTCTAGACCACGACCGAGGAAGATATGCCCTGTCTATCGGTTGCATCGATTCGGACAGTGATCTTGCCTGTGGCTCGGATTCAGTCCATTGGAGTTGCTAGAAGCTGTTTATGCCAAGCAACTCATGACCAAGAGCCAGCTCCATGCAGCCTCTAAGGAGGTGTGGGCAAGGTGCCGTATCCCCATGGGGGGAGTACGAGCGGTATGGTGTGGTCTCAACGGTCACTGAGGATGACCAGTGGGTTCTTGGCATCCAGAGTGCAGAAGCAGTTGGTCGCGCTCAGGCACTTGTGGACAAGAGCCAAGCGCACAATGAAGAAGTCCTGTCCCTTTGCGATGAGGGAGTGAGGGCAGCTATGAATGCTGTCAATCACTCCTATCGCTTGATTCAGTCGGTGTGGGCTGAAGCCGGGGCAGGCCACCCTGTGCCACCTGTTGCGCTTTTGTGTGTCAACGACGGCCTTGTGCTGTCGATGGATGCGTTGGCCAGGGTGCAGGCGCGAGTGACAAAGTCCAAGGAGGCAGATGGTCCTTGACCATATGCGTCCGACTACGGCTGTCGTGGAGCATTTTCTTGGAATGCCCCTGAACGGCCCTAGCATCTTTGGTGGCCAAGCGTGGGCCATCCTAGAGGACACAGCCAACATCGTGTAAAGTCGGTTAGCGGTTAATCTTCAGCTAGAGCTAGTGCGTCAGGCGCATGCACTAGGGGTTGTTGCGAAACCGCTAACTGCTCAACCTTCCTCGAAGAAGCATAAGGGCAGAAGGCAAAAGCCAAGCCAGCTCCTGCTCTTGCTGGGCCTTCTCAGCCGCCTGCGGCTAAGAAGGCAAAGAAGGTTGTGGAGCCTCCTGCCCACCCTAGTGGTGGCCCTGATCGCCCGAGAGGCGGGAAGGGCAAGGGCAAAGGGAAGTCCTCCAAGGGCGGAAAGAAGGGAGCAGATCGTACCTGAGGGTATGGTAGCTCCCTTCGCATCCGTCTGGACCGCGCCTGTGCGACAGGAACAGTAGTGCCAGTTAGACCAGTCAAGACCAAAATGGTTCTCTCTCCCTCGTTAAGAGGGGGTGGGGAGCGGATCGCGAGCCAGACACCCGGATTAGGCATCAACGCGCCTGTAGTGGGTGGAAGGCTCATGCGTTTCATCGAGGCTTGGCGAGGTGTGACGTCAGACAGTCAGGTTCTGGGATAGATGTCCCAGGGGTACATGCCAGAGTGGTGGGATTTCCAGCCACAAAATCTGTCTTTGGCACCTGTCTGCACTCCCGGACCAAGGGAGTTAGAAGGCATTCAAAACGAAGTGTCAGGTTTGCTTCTGATGAGAGCAATAAAACCAGGGCACTCCAGGCTTCTACTCAAACATGTTCCTTGTCCCCAAGAGCACGGGGTGTGTGTGGTGGTATAAAACCAGGGCACTCCAGGCTTCTACTCAAACATGTTCCTTGTCCCCAAGAGCACGGGGGGTGTGGTGGTGGAGACCCATACTCAATCTCAGGCCATTGAATTTCGTTTATCCATACGCCTCGGTTCCAGATGGAAGCTCCAAGATCAGTAATGGCAGGATTGAGGTAAGGAATGTGGTGTGTGTCAATCAATCTGAAAGATGCATATTTCCACATTCCAATGATCAGGGGTTGTCACAGGTTTCTGCGATTCACGTTTCAGAATCAGGTATGGGAGTTTGTAGTCCTCCCATTCGGCCTGTCGACAGGCCCAAGGGTTTTCACCAGAGTGGTCCTAGCGGTGACGCGTTTCTCAGAAGAGAGAATGTGGCGCTTCACACCTACATAGACGATTGGCTTATCAAGGCAGACACGCCAGCCAGGTTAGGAGTGGATACTGCTCTGACTCTGAAATTGCTTTCAGATCGAGGCTGGATAGTCAACAGGGAGAAATCCGAGTTGACGCCCACTCAGCACTTCGTTTATTTGGGGATGCGATTCGATCTCGAGGAAGGCAGGGTTTACCCGACAGAGCCCAGAGTCGTGTCTCTGTTAGCCATCCTCAAGAGTTTTTGATTGGGAAACCACATTCACGTGAGGAGGTTTCTTCAGATGCTGGGCGTGATGGTCTCCATGGAGCAGGTAATTCCGTACGCTGCTCTAATGCGAAGACCTATCCAGTTGTATCTGATGTCTGTGGAAGCAGAGAACAGAACCCCTTTCAAAGCTGGTACCAGTTTTGGAGCCAATAATGTCGCATCTTGTGTGGTGGAAACAGCGTCAGAATCTCCTAGTAGGAGTTTCGCTTCACCTGCCCCACCCCCAGCTGTCTGTGTACACGGGTGCATCGCTGGAGGGGTGTGGGGTGGTCTGCCTGGGAGAACACCAGGTTTCGGGCACATGGACTCTCCAAGAGAGTCAGCTGCAATCTGTTGGAAATGATGACAGTGGAACTCGGCAGTGGAACTGGCATTGAAAAAGTTTCTTTCAGAAGTCAGGGGCAAGGTGATATTGATATGGTTGGACAATTCGACAGTGGTATCTTACATAAATCGCCATAGGTCACCCACACTGTGTATGAAGGTGTGGCACTTGATTCAATGGTGCAGTAATTACTAGGGCTGCGCGATATACCGATACCATATTTAAAACCGATATCCCGCACTGACGGTTTCATAACTGATTATAAAAAATAAATATCGAAAAACCGAATATGAACATATTTTCGGTTTTTCGTATCAGGATTGTTAAAAATAAAAGATAGTAACGAGCATGAAAAGCGTAATGAATAATAATGGCCAGACTTTCCATTAAGCTACGTTCGGGGCAACTAATAATTGAATGTGGCCCCAATTGCGCATATTGTATAACTACATCTAACTCGCTGTACGCCGAGAGAAATCAAGCAGCGAATTAATTAAATAAATATCCACTCGTCTTTTCTCTGATAGTCTCAGATAAATTTGCAATATAAAACACAATATTAACGCGGGAATTTGTCATTGAAATTTGTATCGGGGAAAACATTCCTAAACAACGGCATCCATTTTATTTACGTCACCGGCTAATTAACATAATGCAAAGTCGTCCCAAAACTAAATCGCCCGAATGCATAAAAATCTCGCCAATAAATATAATGCTGAATACATTTCGCTGATTAGGATAATTTTAAATAAAATTATTACTCAAACCGTTTTTAAAACGTTATCTTCTATACACAATATCATATTAACTTATGAAATTCGCGTTCGCAATATTACAGTTAATATTTTCTTCAAGGCATGATTTCGTCCTCGGGCTGAATTGGAAATGAAAGGGGAAAGGGAGATAATTACATCATAATTAATTACAATCACATGATTTACGTCTTTTCGCAACCTGTTTTACTGATTTATGACTAATTTTGACAAAATAAATGATGTTTATTTAACTGCTTAATATTTAGGCGGTCTAATTAATAATTTCACTCCCGCGATGATAGATATTATAAGGTATATTAAGCTTTAAAGGCGTAAAACGTTACGACTGTATCAGGGCGTGAAAATACGTTCTGTTTTTGTGCTATTTTTTAACATAAACAATTTTTTGTTTCATGTCCATAAAACCGATATTCAGTTAAAACCGATATGAAAAGTCATATCGAAACCGATATGGCTGTAAGCCAAACCGTGCAGCCATAGTAATTACTCGGTTGTTGTGAAAGCAGCTCACTTTCCTGGGTGATTGAACATTCTTGCGGATGCTTTGTCTCGCAGACAGGATTCTGCCAACAGAATAATCTCTCAACCCTCCAGTTCTACAAAGGATCTTCGAGCATTGGGGCAAACCAAACGTGGACTTGTTCGCCACAAAGGAAAATGCTCAAATCATGACTTATGTCTCACCGATTCCAGATCCAAATGCCGTCGATGCAAACGCTCTGGCGATAAGCTGGAAAGGGATGCATGCTTACGCGTATCCACCCACCATTCTTCTGCCGAAGATTTTGGTGAAGATCAGGGAGGAGCCGTACCTGATCCTGTTAATAGCGCCATTTTGGCCCAGCAGGGCGTGGTTCACGGATCTCCTGGATCTGCTGGTGGACAATCCAGTGCAGCTGCCCGAGATTCCGAACATAATCTCCCATGCCAAGGGCCGCTTCCTACACGAGCAGCCCGAGATGTTCAAATTAACTGCGTGGATGTTATCAAACAACGTTCCACGTCGGAAGGCTTTTCTCAACAGGCTGCAAGTTTCATCGCAGCCACGAGGAGGTCAACCTTCAAGTCATATAACCACAAGGTTAACAAATTTGCAGAGTGGCATGAAGAAAAGGGTATTGATCCCTTTCAATCCACTATTCAGCAAATAGCAGACTTTCTCTGTGAGCTGTTCTTTACAGGACTGGCTCCTGTCACAATTGCTGGATACAAGTCAGCTTTGGCATCAGTTAACTCTTGTTTAGCCAACAGGGATAGTCCAGAGGTGGCCCAGTTGAATGTGATGGTGAAGGGAATGAGCAATCTCCAACCGAGACAACCGGTAGTCATTCCAGCCTGGAGTCTATCTTTAGTGCTTAATGTACTGGCCAAGCACCCTTTCGAACCGTTGCGTTCGGCTAGTCTAAAGCATCTGACTCTAAAGCCAGTTTTTCTATTGGCAGCTTCCTCAGCAAGAAGGTGCAGTGCGATCCATGTACTTTCAGCGGAGAGGGACCGATTTATTGTCTCCGGAGAGGATCTGCGACTGCTGCCAAGAGAAGAATTTATGTCAAAGAATCAATCTTTGAAATATCCCGGCAAACCAATCATTATACCAAAACTAACTAGGTTTGATCGTGATGCCAGTGCCTGGTGTCCAGTCCATGCTTTAACCAAGTAAAAAAAACTGGACGGACTCTACGGTCAAATGATAGGCATCTGTGGATCTGCCATAAGAAGCCATATGGTGCCGCATCCATGGATACTATCTCTCGTTGGGTAGTCGAATGCATTCAGACTACCCACGAGATTGCGACTGGCACCAGGTGCAATCTGCAGGGCTCACGATGTTAGAGAAATAGCCGCCTCGACCGCCCTATTCAATGGTGTCCCATTAGTGGACATCATGGCCGTTGCACAATGGCACTGTGAGTCCTCTTTCACGGATTACTATATGAGGGATATGTCAGACTCCGCCAATCCACTCGCTTTAGCTGTTTTGAAATTATAGTCTAGCTTTTGATAACTTTGCAAAGCAAAAGTAGTAAGAGCAGACAAGCGAGAGGAATTTAACTGTATGGGACATGTTTGGTTGAGGTGTGTTGGTTGATGGCTCCACGTCTGAAATCCATAATTCATGAGGTAATTCAAGTTTGACATTTTTTGTATTATGTTTATATATCATGATCATTCATATATATTCATGCTCATTCCCAGGCTTATATGTGTCAAGAGCTGTTAACCCTCTGTGCACATTTGTGTTTTCAGTTGAGATGCATGTTCGTGAGCTCTCCCTTTTTAAGGAGAAACAGGGAGGAGGGGTGTGGGGTGTGTGATGCGAATGTGATTCGGTCCCAAAACTTGTCAGTCCTTTTAGGTCTTCGTGTGTCAAGTTTAGGTCTAAGTTCTTTCTCCAGGGACAAAAGAGGCTTTGTATGGCTTGCCCCTTCCAACCAGGTTACCAACTAAATTTAGTGTTATCAATGAGTAATATAATGGTAAATATTGATCGAAGGAGAATGAAGGAAATTTCAATTTCCCTTTCTCCGAGATCTAACAATACTTACCATTAAATTATGGACCCTGCCTTCCAGCCCCACGGAAGCAAGCCATGGGTTATTCTGTTGTTTAATACATGTAGCTATGCAAACAATATGAGTGTCTCTGGCAGGCGTGTACCCGGTTGTTGGGAACTGGGTACCCGGTTCCAGGAGCCGGTAAGGCTTTCTAAATCTAGATTCCGAGAGCACAGCTTCAGGGTGGCTGTATTATCAATGAGTAATGTAATGGTAAGTATTGTTAGATCTTGGAGAAAGGGAAATTGAAATTGCCTTCAATTGAATATATTGCATCTCACCCCAAATCGTTGCGTGGATTTCAACCAAATTTGGTATGTGGGTTACTAATAGGAATGTGCGATATAGATTAGGCTCCACCCTCAAGGGTGTGTGTGACAGGGGTCAAAAGGTCAAATTGATTGTCCGTCTGTCCGTCACGCTAACTCCTCCCAAACTGTTGCGTGGAATTCAACCAAATTTAGTAAGTAGGTTACCCATAGGAAAGCAATTTGCAAGACGATATTTAGATTAGGCTCCGCCCCAAGGAGGTGTGGCAGGGGTCAAAAGGTCAAATTGATTGTCTGTCCATCACGCTAACTCCTCCCAAACTGACTGTTGGGTGGAATTCAACCAAATATGGTAAGTAGGTTGCAAGACAATGTTTAGATTCGGCTCTGCCCCCCCCCCCCCCCCAATGGGGCGTGGCAGGGGTCAGAAGGTCAAATTGATTATAATGCATCTCACCCCAAATCATTGCGCAGAATTCAACCAAATTCGGTATGTGGCTTACCAATACATGTAGGAATGCGCTTTGCAAGACGAGATATAGATTAGGCTACGGCCTCAAGGTGGCGTGGCAGGGGTCAAAAGGTCAAATTGATTGTCCGTCTGCCCGTCACGCTAACTCCTCCCAAACTGTTGCGTGGAATTCAACCAAATTTAGTAAGTAGGTTACCCATAGGAAAGCAATTTGCAAGACGATATTTAGATTAGGCTCCGTCCCAAGGAGGTGTGGCAGGGGTCAAAAGGTCAAATTGATTGTCTGTCCATCACGCTAACTCCTCCCAAACTGTTGGGTGGAATTCAACCAAATATGGTAAGTAGGTTGCAAGACAATGTTTAGATTCGGCTCTGCCCCCCCCCCCCCCCCAATGGGGCGTGGCAGGGGTCAGAAGGTCAAATTGATTATAATGCATCTCACCCCAAATCATTGCGCAGAATTCAACCAAATTTGGTATGTGGCTTACCAATACATGTAGGAATGCGCTTTGCAAGACGAGATATAGATTAGGCTACGGCCTCAAGGTGGCGTGGCAGGGGTCAAAAGGTCAAATTGATTGTCTGTCTGTCCATCACACTAACTCCTCCCAAACCGTTGTGTGGAATTCAAGCAAATTTGTTATGTGTGTTACCCATAGGAATGCGCTTTGCAAGATGACATTTAGATTAGGCCCCAAAGGGGCATGGCAAGGGTCAAACGGTCAAATTGATTATAATGCAAAAGTGTTAGTTTTCATTTTTCATGGCCACGAAAATCGAGTGTGCTTTGACAGAAACTCAACCATTGTTTCAGCACAAATCTTAGTGGTATAATAATGCCATTCATATGATATGCGTTAGCATATGTGAATAGACATCAGGAATTAACAGATTTTGTGCAATGGTGCATTGTTGTGTTGTCATATGTTATTATTAATTAATTAATTATTAATTATTATGCACATGTTTTAAAAAAACGTCGGGGATATTGTAATCGCCTCTGTCTGTCTGTCTGTCCGTTGTGCTATCTCCTCATAAACCATTGGGTGGAATTAAATCAAATTTAGTCTGTGGGTTACCCATATGATTCCGCTTTGCAAGACCATATTTAGATTTGGCTCCACCCCCAGGTGGGAGTGGCTGGGGTCAAAAGGTCAAATCAGTTGTAATGCAACTCCTCTGAAATCCTTTGACGGAACTGAACCAAATTTGATATCTGCATTACCCAAATGATTGCGGAGTGCAAGAGGCCATTTAGATTTGGCTCGGCCCCAGGGGGTGGGTGGTGGAGTGGTCAAAAGGTCAAATTTTAACCTGCAGAAATTGATTGAAATGCATCTCTGAAATCGTTGGACAGAATTCAACCAAATTTGGTCTGTGGGTTACTCATATCAATGTGGAGTACATGAGCACATGTACATTTGGCCCTGCCCCAGGGGTGGGTGGGGTGGGGGTCAAAAGGTAAAAAAATTGATTGTAATACAACTCCTCTAACACTGTTGGACAGAATTCAACCAAATTTAAGTATGCCAGTTACCCATATCAATGTGGATTGGATGAGCACATTTACGGCTCCGCTCCCAGACGGCGGGAGAGGGGTCAAAAGGTAAAATTTTAACCTGCGTAACCTGTTGGACGGAATTGAACCAAATTTGGTAGGTGAGTTAACCATATCAATGTGGAGTGGATGAGCCCATTTACATTTGGCCCACCCCACGGTTTGGGGGATGGTGTCAAAAGGTCAAGAAATTGATTGTAATGCAACTCCTCTGATACTTCTGCATGAAATTCAACCAAAATTGGTATGTGAGTTACCCATATGATTGCTGAGTGCAAAAGGCTGTTTACATTTGGCTCCGTCCCTGGGGTGGGTTGTATCAAAAGTTCAAAGCGGGGAATGTGGGCATTTATGATGACGCATCATTGACCGATCAATCTAGTATATTATTGTAATGGCATTACACATTGCAAATTGTATACTTTGAGATATGTATGGATGTTTTAGCCCGTTCACCGATAAATCCCTGAAAAAGTATATTTGCTATGATATAAAAGTTATTCTGTTGAATATTTTGAAATTAATTTAAGTGGAAGACATTGCTTCATCTCTGCCTCATGGGTTAGAAATAGTCTGACTTGCATACTGTCACTGATACATGGGATAAACACAGGCTTGATGTATCCACGCGGAGTATTACCACTACTAGTCTACTACACTTAAAAGCATACATGTAGCAGAATCTACAAATTTGCGGTTCAGCAATTGCTCCATTGATCTCTTGTTTCTGAACATTTATGGGATATGTCTTTCCATGAACATCAAATACCCAGGAGTTTATTTGACAACTGATCAGCTGGATAGTCTGTATTAGCTCTCCTGGTGAAAATGGCCAAGTGATGCTTACATGTGCACCATTGAACTGATCGAGCATCATATTGGATACAAACCTAATGCAATGTCACTGGGCTGATTTCAACTTAACTTGGATGATAGGACCATATGTTTTTTCTGTGGCCCTGTTCAATTTTCTGAAAAGATTCTGTGAAATCATGAAAGATTTATATATAGAAATCTCAATGGGCAGTGTTCCAGGTGAGCGATGCAGAAGCTTTGCACCTACTATTTGGGTTCGTGATTATAGTTCAAATTCTACTTAATCTATGCTGTATGATAGTATTATGCATTACATCTATGTGAATATTTACATTATTCTGCCTCCTATCTAGACATATATGGCGGGTATATAGTACTCCTTGCATCTGTACATATGTTCTGAAATCTTCATAAAAACGTATCTCATACGTTCTGCTTGTGATTTCAGAGTACCCAATTTGTTTTGGATTCTAAAGGTCAAGATCATTACCCTCGCCCCGTAAGGGGAAGAGAGTATTGTGATCAGGTCTGTCTGCGTGTGTGTGTCCAGAACTATTTAAAAAACTACTGATCCGATTTGGATTGACCTTTAACACAATGAAGGAACTGGCAGTTCAATACGATTTCCAGACTTTGAATGTGATCTGGATTGACCTGGATCCGGATCAGATCAAATTCTGGATTTGTGGATATCTGAGAAACTACCTGTGCGATTTGGCTCAAATCTTATCACAGGAAATGGTGTGACTATACACTACAGTTCCACAATGTTGGGCATGATCCAGGAAAATCGAAAGCAATCTGGAAAATCTGAAAAATAAAAAACTTAGTGTGACTGACAAAAACAGGAGGGCGAAACTCTGTTACTGAATTGTAGAAATTGTGCCACATTTCCTGATGCTAGCTTAAGTTCTAGTGAAGGGCTCTTCACTAAAGCTGGGACTTATCTTTCATTTAGAGGGCTGAAGAACCCTTTTGAATTTGTGGTAAAAAAGTCAACAAACAAGGTCATCGTGACCCAATTATGTTGCCACTATTTATGCTATATTAATCCATTGTGTGATTGTGCTGGACATTCATTACATGACTGTACATTTCATTCTTGTTTAATCTAGCCAAGCTGGTAAGCATTACATGTATGTTCCTTGTACATTAATTATTCCTGATGCTTTATTACCATCACCCTGTAATGCTAAGAGAGGGCATTGTGATTGGTATGTGTGTGCGTGCGTGGATGTGTCTGTGCATTCGTGCGTGAAAGGGTGTGACCATACACTACGAGTCCACAACTTTGTATGATGCAAGAAAATCCTGAGAAATGCGAAAAAATCCAGAATATCCAAATACTTTACTGTGTGAGAAAAATGGGAAGGTGAGGGTCTGTAGTCTCTGATTGTTCTTATTACAGGTGTGTTATGTGTTTACTTTTTCTGCAGCCCTGGTGTTAGCGGTGACAATAGCGACCTTACCATTACAGAAACTGGTGACACTGTACATGTACCTCGTGAGCATTTCGTTACTGATTCTTGCTCACTTATTGTCATATATGTATGTCTTTGAGGAAGGTGACGTGACAGACAGCGTCGGTGCTATTTTGCCAAAATCAACGCGTGTCAGCCTGTTTACGGATCGGCCAGGGTTTGAGAGCGTCATCATGCACCTGGCTGCGCAATGTTTTATAGCGGCATTTATTACATATCTGATTGAGCTGCGCAGCTGGCTAAAGTTTGCCATGTTAGCATACTGCATGCCAATGATTGCACGTTTATGCGGACTTTCTGCTCTCGATCTGCCAGCTGTTCACACGATGAGCACATCCTTTGTTCTAATCCTCGTGACATTCTATGTCTTTGATAAACTCGGCTATGCATTAGACTATGCAAAGGACAATGTCAATCAAGTTATATTAGCGATTCGTGCATTCGGATGGATCCCTGTTGTAATTACATTCTGGCATACTATTCTATTTCCATGGCAACTGTTGATATTTTGGATAATGCTGTTCTGTCGACAGGTGTATATATTCTCGTATGAATCGCACCCGATCATTAATGAAGGTTGGGTGATTATTCTGCTGGCCAGTCTGGGAGAATGCTGTTCCACACCCGTCAGTCTGTTTGCTTTCTGTATCTCCGTTTCATACATCTCATATGCAGCTCTTACAGCAACCAGATTCTATTTACAAGGACGCTATGCTGGTATTCATGAAAACGACCCGCTGCATGGCTGGACAGAAGGGTTCACAATGTTACTAATAGCAGTACAGACAGGACTTCTTGAGCTTCGTCCTAGCCAGCGTGCCTTTTTAATGAGCATTCTCTTGTTTATAGTAATCTCATCTCTGATTCAATCCATATATGAAATCACTGACCCGGTGTTACTGGTGCTCGGAGCGTCACACAATAAGAATGCATGGAAACACACACGAGCAATACTCCTGGCGACGTTTCTCTGGATCTTCCCGCTATATATGACCTATACTATTTGTCAGTATTTCACTCTGGATTCTTGGTTGTTGATAATCATATCTAGTTCATTGCTGACATCCCTTCAAGTGATTGGTTCGCTAGTTGTATATGCATTGTTTATGTACGACAGCCTGCGCGCAGAACCATGGGAGAAACTCGATGATGTCATCTACTATGCAAAAGCAAGCACTCGTATTCTGGAGTTCATTGTTGCTGTGTTTGTGGTGTACTATGGTGTGAAAGAGTCAGTAACTGGCCATTGGAGCTGGGTGAATTCTGCCATTCTCATCCTCCATTGCTACTTCAATGTCTGGCAGAGGTTACAGAGTGGCTGGAAGACATACCTTCTCAGACGAGAGGCTGTCAAAGTGATAGAAACGCTTCCAGAGGCTTCCGAAGAACAGCTAGAAGAACACAGTGATATTTGTTCCATATGTTTCCAGCAAATGAAATCGGCACGCATAACACCATGTGGACATTACTTCCACGCGTTATGTTTGAGGAAGTGGCTCTTTGTGAAGGACGCTTGTCCAATGTGTCATCAAAACTTTTCTCAGCAGGAACAATCTACAGACAATAATCAACAAGGACAGGAGCATAATGGCGCTGAACAGCATAATCTTGATGGTGATGTGCTGGATGATATGACAAATGTCACGAGTAATAATAATGGTGATGACAGTAGTGTTGATGATAGGATGGGTGACAATGAAGATAGTGATGAAACCTATACCGCAGATGAAAACAGTAGCTATCGAGATTTTCAAGAACAACTTGACTGAATGCTCAATGTACACGCAATATTCTAGAGCTGTAAATTGTTTAAATCTCAATTTCTACGACTTCTATTTGGTATATTTCAAGAAAAAGTTGAAAGCAATTCTCTAAAGATACCAGTTAACTACCAGTTTAACCCTTACCACACTAATGTCAAATTTTTTTAAAAAGATTACCTAGTGTTCATTTTTCAACAAGTTTTGTAGAAGATGTTGCTGTCATAGACCGCAACATCATCCACAAAAATTGTCAAAAAATCTACACAAGTTTCTTTGTTATTGACACAATAAATGATAGAATAATGACATCAGAGTGATAAAGGTTAAGCCTTTATCCCTTCCAGACTGGAAAGCAGAAACTCTATGATGAAACAGATATTCTGTTGACTATTTTGAAACTAATTTGACTGGGAAGTGATGCTGCTTATGGCAGCAACAGCTCTCAGTCAAATTAGTTACAGATTATGCTACAGTTTTCCTGTATAGTTGTCTTGAAATCGAGACATTGGTATTTCAAGGGTTACTCAAGGGTTACTGATGAAGACAGTCAAAATGACGTCTATTCATTTTGGGGAATGCCCATTTTCAGGCCAAGGGAAGAATAGTTTTGAAAATTGATTACAGGAATAAATGGCTTGAGAAGTGAGCCAGGCAGTCCTGTTATACATTTTCAGAAATAGACTTCTTGGCCGACGGATATTTAGTGACTTTAATTTTCAGGATGAATCTTGATCATTAAACGGTTACCTATCTATTGTTTAACTCACAATATTACCATGTCAAGGCACTGTACAGGTAAGCTGTTGAATATGTTGAAAATAATCAGGCTGCAACACTTTGTCTCCTGATGATGCAATGGGTACCAGTTAATTTAAATTCAAAATATTAGACAAGATATGTGTTGCAATGTAAGGAATCAGTTGTATCTGGCTTTACCTGATAACTGTCTAAAGAAGGACTCTAAAGATGAGTATAGGCCTACGCCACATCATCGTCCTATCGCACGGTCTCGCCCTCCCACTAATGCTCTCGTATCGAGTCCCGTGCTTGCACGCTTTTGATGTCTGCGCTACATTCGCGAAACTTCATAAATGAGGTCAGTCAAATACCGCCTAATAAAACTGCTCGGTTGTTATCATCCTACTAATATACTGTCAATCACATAGATTGACATTCGTGTCGCGCACGCTCTCCATTGATATTGGCACAAAGCTACGCCTCTATTTTTAGATTTATAGCAAGATTGAAGTAGGCAGAAATTTGATTGGCTACCTGAAAACCGGCAGTCAACATAGCGAGAAATCGCGTGTGCAAGTACGGCGTCGAACAGCGAAGCGATGTGAGTGGGCGTATGTTAGTACAATGAGGTCACATATGTTATAATCAAGATCAGTGTGAAATAATTATGCTCAGAATTCACCTTTCCAGAGTATCCATCTATCCTGACGTCATAAGTGACTAAGCTAAGCTAAGTGGCTAAGTGATGTGTAATTTGACGTCATAATAATTATGTCATAAATGATTCTATACTGCCCATCTTTAACTCTTAATAGTCTGACACATTGTATGACTTGTATGGCAGCAACAGCACCCAGTCAAATTAGTTTCAAAATATTCAACAGCTTACCGGTATAGTTTTCTGGAAATTGATAGTCAGTGAGGTCAGATATTGATCGATCCCAATACGAGCGAGGTGTGGGTAGAGCTTAGCTAAAGATGGGTGGGGCATAGCTAAAACTGGATAGGTCCATTGCTGAATTAGTGTGTAAGCATGTCACCGCATCTCAAATTGTGCATCTGCTTGACAGACATACTCATATATATATATGGAAATATATTTTATGTCAGATCTCGATTACGTATATGTCACAGGCCTAACTAATTGTACAAGTTTATAGCTGATAGCTAACAATAATGAAGTCCCGAAGCTCATTATTCTGAGAAGAATTTGATAAACGTTTTACTACATGTACATGTACCTTAGTCAGCAACGACTGCCAATCAAATTGCTCGAAAAATCTTCAGAATGTGTTACTACATTGAAAGTCCTGCTTATTATTTTGTGAACAATTTGGTTAAAAGTTGTTGCATCAACAATTTTCAGTCAAATCTTTTTCAAAATGTTAGATCGTGGCACTTGCATTTTCTGCTGATTATTTTGCAAATAATTCAAAGGAAAGTTCTTGCTATTGTAGTGTTATAAAAATATCTAGCAGAGCACGTTTCATGTCTACCATAGGAAATACACAATTAGAATCTAAGTTACACGCTTACTATGCACTACCCAGGTAGATCCACTCCCCTCCGAGGCCATCAGTACACTGAATATCATTCAGTTATAGTGTTACGTGAATGCTTTTATACTGATGGGCTTTACGTGACAGCGAAAACAAAAGTATCCCAAATAATGGCGGCTACAAATGTCAAACTAAAATGGCAGCTCAGAAGATGATCATAACTGAAATTTTCAAATATTTTCCTAATGTAATTTCTTGAAGATAAGTTTATAGCATATCTTGAGTAAGAATGTTGAGTTAGTTTCCTGGCTCTCCAGTCTAGCTGAATATGTTGAGTATTTGATCATGTAAGAATGTTGAGTTAGTTTCCTGGCTCTCCAGTCTAGCTGAATATGTTGAGTATTTGATCATGTAAGAATGTTGAGTTAGTTTCCTGGCTCTCCAGTCTAGCTGAATATGTTGAGTATTTGAGCGTGTAAGAATGTTGAGTTAGTTTCCTGGCTCTCCAGTCTAGCTGAATATGTTGAGTATTTGATCATGTAAGAATGTTGAGTTAGTTTCCTGGCTCTCCAGTCTAGCTGAATATGTTGAGTATTTGAGCATGTAAGAATGTTGAGTTAGTTTCCTGGCTCTCCAGTCTAGCTGACTATGTTGAGTATTTGAGCGTGTAAGAATGTTGAGTTAGTTTCTTGGCTCTCCAGTCTAGCTGAATATGTTGAGTATTTGATCATGTAAGAATGTTGAGTTAGTTTCCTGGCTCTCCAGTCTAGCTGACTATGTTGAGTATTTGAGCGTGTAAGAATGTTGAGTTAGTTTCTTGGCTCTCCAGTCTATATGTTGCTGGGGTATGAATGTACACAATGTATTAATGATTACTGAAGGCTAACATGACGAACGCTTTAACAATCACAAAATTTTATTTTCTTGTAGAAAATGTCCATTTGCATATCAAGAGATTATTTTTGAAAATTCACCACTGGAATGACTGGCTCGATTATCGAGCCAAACATGCCAGTGGTAAATTTTCATAAATAATCTATTGGCCTGCAAATGGAAATTTCTCAAGATCGCTGCAGAAGCTGTTTTTGGGTGGCTTGAGTGTTAAAGGGTTAATCGTCATGACGACGGCAAAGATCGCAGATCTGTAATAATTTTGAGAAATGTCCATTTGCAGGTCAAGTCAACAATTTTTGTCAAACCCTTCACAAAGTGCCAGATGGCTCGACTTAGCAATCCAAATGACATCCGATAATGGAGGAATCCAGTTTTACCTATGCCCCGCCCATCTCCAGCTGAGCTTCACTCACACTTCACCTGTGTTGGGATCAATCAATCCCTTCCCAGAAAATTAGGTAAGCTGTTGAATATTTTGAAACCAATTTTACTGGGTGCTGTTTCTGTCTATGGCAGCAACAGTGCCCAATCAAATTAATTTCAAATTATACAATGTCGTGTTTATTAAATAGTAAAGATATACAATTCCTACACAAATTCTGAGTCCGTCATCAATTTAGCATTCGTGTTGAACTTAGCTATGTCATTCATGACATTACTGATTATGATGTCAGCCTACACATAACGTAGTTGATTATGACATCATATGATTGACTGAGAAACTGGAATCCTCCATTGTATAGAATATTAAAGTTTTTCAAAGTTCTCTGATGGCTCGACATGTGCATTCCCAGACATCTTGAAAATTTACCACTGAAATGGCTGGCTAAATAACAGTACTGTGCCGGCCATTCTAGTGTGAATCTTTCAAAATTAGTCTTCTAGACCTGCAAATGGGCAATTCACTCAGGAAAGATTCTGACTTCTTGACGAATCTTGACCATTAAAAGACTCGGGGAGCCATGAGTTCTTGCAGGCAGGTGTATACATAATGTTAATATTTAAGTTAATTATTTAAAACTTTCTGAAGTATTAAGTCTTGTTTATTTAAGTTCACCCTCGATAAATAAAGATTATTATTATTATTATTATTATTATTATTATTATTATTATTATTAAGTACTGGGTTGTTCATTTTGCCATAAATTCTACTATAAATGCTATTTTATTAACACATACATTTTACCGTACAGCTCATAATAAGCTAATATTTGTCCAAAACAAAGCAATTTTAAACATAATGTAAGCAATTGTTCTGTTGAATATTTTGAACATGTCACCTTTCCAGTTTATCCATCCATCATGACATCATAGCCACCTATGTGACATGCAGGATGATGCCATAAACAATGATGTCATGAATGACAGATAATTACTTTACGAATGCAGAATTCGTGATGGGCTAAGTGTTGTGCGAATTGTATGGTTTTACTATTTAATAAACATGATGTTGAATATTTTGAAATTAATTTGACTGGGCGCTGTTGCCGCCATAGTATATTTTTCTCGAAATTGATAGTCCGAGAGTTCAGGATCGATCGATCCCAACACGAGTGAGGTGCTGGTGGAGCTTAGCTAGAAATGGGCAGGGCATTGCTAAAACTGGAACTGTCTTAGTCAGTAATATATTCTATTTCAATTCCGGTTATGTTCAAGATATTCAACAGTACATTGTATTTGTAGTTAATTCTAGTCTGTACTGTAGTTCTATACATTACATAACATGTAATAATCATATATTATATCTATCACAGGGCTCCTGGTTATGGTTTTGAAAGTAATTGTCAAGAGTATGGTATTAACCCTTTAACCCTTGAATTTGTTCAAGAAAATTTAAATTTTCTCATAGAAAATGTCAATCTGCAGGCCAAGAGAAAACTATTTTTTTTAATTTACCACTGGAATGACTGGCTCGGTTATCGAGCCAGTGATTCCAGTGGTAAATTTTCAAAAATAGTCTTCTCTTGGTCTGCAAATGGACATTTCTCAAGACCACTGTAGGTGCTTTTTTTGGCTGAAATGAGTGTTAAAGGGTTAAGTACAGTAATTGTCCTGAAAGGTTTGGGAACATGTCTTAGTTAGCTGTTTCTCAGAATATTCAACAAGAATTCAACCCAGAAGTCCTTATGTTTCAGTCATGTGATCAGCTGCTTCAGGGTGTCCAACACTTACATGCTGCAGCAGCCACAGTCTGCAGGATCTGATGGACAGCGTCCGTGGACAGTGTAACTCGCATTCAATGTTACACTGGTGTTTCTGTCACGGTCCTAATCACATTGGTTAACCACTCTTGTGATAACTTAACCCTTTAATGGTCAAGCCGGTCAAAACTGCAGTGGTCTTGAGCAATGTCTATCGATAATCGAGCCAGTCATTTCAGTGGTAATATTTCAAAAATAGTCTTCTTGGCCTGCAAATGGACACTGGTAGGCAAATAATTTTGATCTTATACCAATAAGGATCAAGCTGGCCAAAACAGCCTCTGAGGCTCTGTGCTGTAATGCTTTTGACAAATATCTATTTTCAGGGCAACAAAATGCTATTTTTGTAAATTTCATTCATTTGATAAATTTACAAAAAGTCTGCCTGCAGAAAATTATAATTTTCTTGAAAAATCTTAGCCATTAAAGGGTTAATTTATATGAGTAACATTTTTAGGGCTTTGAGGATCTATTGACACAAGATGGGTTAAGCTTTACAACATGGTGTTTCTGTGTGGTGGTAATGACATCCGGTCAGTCTTACAACATGGTGTGGTGATAATGACATCGGGTCAGTCTTACAACAGGGTGTTTCTCTGTGGTGGTAATGACATCGGGTCAGTCTTACAACATGGTGTTTCTGTGTGGTGGTAATGACATCGGGTCAGTCTTACAAAACGGTGTTTCTGTGTGGTGGTAATGACATTGGGTCAGTCTTACAATGGTGTTTCTGTGTGGTGGTAATGACATTGGGTCAGTCTTACAATTGTGTTTCTGTGTGGTGGTAATGACATCAGGTCAGTCTTACAATGGTGTTTCTGTGTGGTGGTAATGACATTGGGTCAGTTTTACAATGGTGCTTCTGTGTGGTGGTAATGACATTGGGTCAGTCTTACAAGGTGTTTCTGTGTGGTGGTAATGACAATGGGTCAGTCTTACAATAGTGTTTCTGTGTGGTGGTAATGACATTGGGTCAGTCTTACAACATGGTGTTTCTGTGTGGTGCTAATGACATTGGGTCAGTCTTACAATAGTGTTTCTGTGTGGTGGTAATGACATTGGGTCAGTCTTACAATGGTGTTTCTGTGTGGTGGTAATGACATTGGGTCAGTCTTACAATAGTGTTTCTGTGTGGTGGTAATGACATTGGGTCAGTCTTACAATGGTGTTTCTGTGTGGTGGTAATGACATTGGGTCAGTCTTACAAGTGTTTCTGTGTGGTGGTAATGACATTGGGTCAGTCTTACAATGGTGTTTCTGTGTGGTGGTAATGACATTGGGTCAGTCTTACAATGGTGTTTCTGTGTGGTGGTAATGACATTGGGTCAGTCTTACAATAGTGTTTCTGTGTGGTGTTAATGACATTGGGTCAGTCTTACAATAGTGTTTCTGTGTGGTGATAATGACATTGGGTCAATCTTACAATTTAGTGTTTCTGTGTGGTGGTAATGACATTGGGTCAGTCTTACAATTGTGTTTCTGTGTGGTGGTAATGACATTGGGTCAGTCTTACAATGGTGTTTCTGTGTGGTGGTAATGACATTGGGTCAGTCTTACAATAGTGTTTCTGTGTGGTGGTAATGACATCGGGTCAGTCTTACAATAGTGTTTCTGTGTGGTGGTAATGACATCGGGTCAGTCTTACAACATGGTGTTTCTGTGTGGTGCTAATGACATTGGGTCAGTCTTACAATTGTGTTTCTGTGTGGTGGTAATGACATTGGGTCAGTCTTACAATAGTGTTTCTGTGTGGTGCTAATGACATTGGGTCAGTTTTGCAATGGTGCTTCTGTGTGGTGGTAATGACATTATTAGCTCACCTGGCCTGAAAGGCCAAGTCAGCTTATGTCGTGGCGACCCTCCGCCGTCTGTCCGTCAACTTTTCCTTTAAAAACGACTACTCATGAATCACTGGGCCGATTTCAATTATATTTGGCAGGAAGTATACTTAGGGCAGAGAGATCACAGTTTGTTCAAACGAAGCCGATCGGCCAATTTGGCCGGTGGCCATCTTGGAATTTGGCTGATTTTTAGAAATATCTAAAAATCTCTGAAACCACTTGGCCAATCGATTCAAAACTCATGAACTATCATCTAAGGCAAGAGCTGAACCAAGTTTGTTCAAGAGAACTCGATTGGCCAAAGAGTTCAGTGACCATCTTGAATGACCTAGTTTTCACACAAATGACTTCTCCAGAACCGCTGAGCGGATTGGGCCGAAATTTGGGAGATATGGTTAGGTACTAAGATCCATTGAAGTTTGTTCGGGGGAAGTTCATACATAAAAAAACATGGCCACCGTGGACCAATCAAAATATAGCGTGTTTGGCAGTCATTTTGTATTTTTTACATGTATTTATTGTATTTTGAAGCCGAAATTGGTTTTAAATAGTTTTTTGTGTATGCTAATTTCAAATTTACCACTTTCGGAACTGTCGGATAAACGGTTTGGTGGCCATCTTGGATAATTTTCCCGCCAAAAACTCGCATACGAAAGCAATGGGAAATTTAAAAAGTCTTCTCGAGAACCACCAAGTCAATTTCAATTATATTTGGCCGAAACAATCCTTAGGGCATAGATATTCAAGTTTGTTCAAACGAAGCTGATTGGCCAATTTGGCCGATGACCATCTTGGAGTTTGGCAGATTTTTAAAAACATCTTTAAAAATCTGAAACCGTTTTTGGGATCGATGCACACCTCAGGCAATATGATCTAGGGCATAAGCTGAACCAAGTTTGTTCAAGAGAACTCGATTGGCCAAATGGTTCAGCTGCCACCTTGGATGACCTAGTTTTCGTTAAAACAACTCCAGAACTGCTGAACAGATCAGTCCGAAATTTGGCAAATATGATTGGGGACTATGGGCTATTAAATTTTTTCACGGGAAGTTGATCCGTCAAAAAACATGGCCACCGTGGACCAATCAAAATGTGGCATGTTTTCCAACAGTTTACGAAGGTGGAAATTCGAAATCAGCAAAAACGTATATAAAACCAATTTTGGCTTCAAAATCGCCATGTTTGCCTTCAAAATCCATCAAATTAAAAAATCCTATATGGCTGCCAAACACGCTATGGCTGCCAAACACGCTATGGCTGCCAAACACGCTATGGCTGCCCAACCCGCTACATCTTGATTGGGCCACGGCGGCCATGTTTTTTACGTATCATCTTCCCTTGAACAAACTTTAATAGCCCGTAGTCCCTAATCATATCTCACTAATTTCGGCGCAATACGTCCAGCTGTTCTGAAGAAGTCGTTTATGTGAAGACATCATCCAAGATGGCTGCTGAACTATTTGGCAAATCAAGTTGACTTAGACAAACTTGGTTCAGCTCTTGCCCTAGATGATATTTCATGCGTTTTGTATTGATCCCCCAAGGGGTTTTGGAGATTTTTAAAGACATTTCTAAAAATTGGCAAAAAATCCAAGATGGCCACTGGCTGAATTGGCCGATTGGCTTCGTTTGAACAAACATGGATCTCTATACCCTAAGGATGCTTTCTGCCAAATATACTTGAAATTGGTCACGTGGCTCTCAAGAAGACATTTGTAATTTCCCATTGCTTTAGTATGGGATCTTTTGGCGGGAAAATGATTCAAGGTGGCCGCGAAAACCGTTTATCCAACAGTTTCAAAAATGGCAAATTTTAAATCAGAATACCCCAAAATCTAATATATAAAACCAATTTCTTCAAACTCCATCAAATAAAAGTATCCAACATGGACACTGATAAATGGTTTTGTGGCCATCTTGGATCTCTTTCCCACCAAAAACTCCAAGAACCACTTTACCGATTTCAAGTATATTTGGCAGGAAGCATCCTTAGGCTATAGAGAGTCAGGTTTGTTCAAATAAAGCTGATTGGCCAATTTGAAGCAGATTTTTAGAAACGTCTGAGAAACAAAACCACTTGGGGGATTAATGTGAAACTTAGAAAACTTTATCTGGGGCAACTTGGCAACAGCTGAACCAAGTTTGTTCAAGAAAACCTGATGGGTCGATTTGCTTGGCAGCCATCTTGGATGACCTAGTTCATGTTGCAATTCTGGCCAAAACAGTAGGATTCTACTTGGACATTATGACCTTTCTAGTTAAAATGTCTATGTTCCAGGTGAGCGATACAGGCCCCTTGGGCCTCGTTGGGTCAGTTTTACAATGGTGTTTCTGTGATGGTAATGGCATTATTGGGTCAGTTTTACATTTTCTGAATTGGTGGAATGATCATATGACGATAGGCTTCAACATACCAAACGAGAATCTTGATTGGCCATCTTGGATTTTCCAAAAATTATCCATGTCTATTCAAGTGCTAATGGTCCAGGTGAGCGTCACAGGCCCTTGGGCCTCTTGTTTATTAGATGAATTTAAAAGAAAGAATTGCTTTATAAATATAGTTTTATAGGCATACTGATTCCAAATATTGGACTTTTTAGAAGTGTCGGGTGAATGATTCGGTGGCCATCCTGGATTTTAAGACGTCCGAAAACCCACTAGGAGATGAATGGGAGTAGTGTTATAATTAGGCGACAAGGCCTTTGGGCATTTTGTTCATGAATCAACTGCCATTGAGCAAATTGAAATAGCCAATCAGATTCTCTTGAGCAAACTTCATGCATCCATACACCAACTTTGATTAATGTATACAAAAAACTACAGCCTGGGCGAGAATAATCTATGACGTTAAGTGAACCATTAAAAAGTAAGTCACGCTAACCTACTTTTGATATATAGCTTTAGCCTATGAGGCTTCCATATAAAGCTTGGTGACTATATGAAAAACATAAATATATGGCGCAGACAAAAATCAGGGATGGGCGCATGGACAAAGCGATTAGTTTATAACCCCACTTTTGCAGGGCTATAAATATCTCACACAATAACCAGAAATGTGGTTGCAATGCCACCATGAAGCTCGAATATACGATTTATTCAATGAACTATGAAGCTTGACTTCAAATATACATGTAAAATAAATATAGAAGGCTTATCAATATGCTTATTAACAAGAAGCCCCAGGGCCGGTAATGCTGACCTGGACCATTAGCATTTGAACCATTTGCATTTAAATACCAGTATTCATGATGGATAATTTTTGAAAAATCAAAGGTGGCCACCAAAGAAATTGATCAATCAAAATTCTCGTTTGATATGTTGAAGCCTACCATGATAGGATCATTCCACCCAAGCTTCGTTGAAATTGCGCCACTAATTAAGTAGTAGTGTTTTTCAATGGTTCTGGAAAATTAAAAAAAATATCTAAATGGCCACCCCAAAAAAATCGATCAACCAAGATTTAGCGTTTTGACCATTTGCAGTAATTTTTTTTATTTTCTTAAAAATGGACCAATTTAAATTCTGTATAGAAGTTCTGAAGCCTCGCTTCATAGGGTCCTCCCAAACAAAGCAAATTCTGAAGCTCCTCCCCCCCCCCCCCCATAGGGTTTCCAGGCAAATTAGGTTGAAATCTGCCAAGTGGTTAATGAGTAGCATTTTTAATCAAAAGTTGATGGATGAGAAGCGACAGATGGTCAACATGCGTATCACTGTATCAGTACTTTTGACCCCAACATCATTGTGTTATGCTGTGTCATTACAAGGAAGCATGTATCCAAGTTTGGGTCCAGTATGATTAACCAAACATGAGATATAAACAGAAAAGTTGAGCTAAACGGGAATGATAAAGTTGAAACAGAAGGTGTTTACCAAGGTCACAGTGACCATGACTTGACCTCAAGATTATTGTGCTCTGGCGTGTTATTATAAGGAAGTTGGTATAAACAAAAGTTTAGCTAAACGCAAATTGGACAGTGCCCTCGGACGGCCTGCAGGGTATTGCGACAGCTCGTTTTACTTCGTAAAGTGGAGCTAAAAATGGCATAGCTCAGTCAAAAAGAAAAATTGAAGTCTGTTACGAAAGTGTACAAATTGTATGTTTTTGATGATTTTACAATGTAATAAACATTCCATTGAATATTTTGAAACTAATTTCACTGGGATCTGTTGCTGTCAAAGGCAAGAGCCTTCAGTCAAATTAGTTTCAAAATATTCAACAGCTGAACCATTAGCATCAAAAGCCCTCAGTTAAATTACTTTCAAAATATTTAACAGCTGACTTGCTTGGTTATCTTGAAATTTAGATTCTGGTAATTGATGTTTCAAAGTTTCAAATTGATTACAAAACGTATACAAAGTGCGCTGAGCTGAGCTATAAATGGGCGGAGCTTAGCTATAAATGGGCAGAGCTTAGCTAGAAATGGGCGGAGCTTAGCTAGAAATGGGCAGAGCTTAGCTAGAAATGGATGGTGCTATTCTATAAAGGAAGCTTTTTGTTACCAAACATGATAGTTTAGCTTACAGTCATGACAGCGGAGGCTAGAAATAACCACAATTTAAGCAAAGACTGAGTGACGCTGATGAGTGCACTCTAGAGGTGAGATTTAAATGTTGTGTTCTCCCAGTGAGCTGACAATGAATGCCTGCATCACAAGGGATAAAGAGAGCATGGAGGTCTTTTTCTTGTTCAGTGTCTTAAATGATTAAAATTCAAATTTATTCAAATATTTTTAATAGAAAACGTCCATTTGCAGACCAAAAGACAATTTTTTGAAAATTTATCATTTACTGGAATGGCTGGCTTGTTTATCGAGCCAGTTATTCCAGTGGTAAATTTCCAAAAATAATCTTGGTCTGCAAATGGACAATTTTCAAGACCATTACAAAGGTTGATTTTGGCGGGTTTAAGGGTTATAAGACATTTTAAAGATAAGTTTTGTTCTCCAACTTTGAATGGTAACCTGCCCACACGGTCCCAAAGACGTAGGCCAATTCTGGGGTCAAAAGGCAACAACAACAGCTTTCAGCAACATTCTTTTCAAAATAGACTTTTGACAAAATTTTCAATAACTTTGGTTCTACTTCAGCGAACTTCTTCATACTTGGATGAAAGCTTGCCTGTGCGGTTCACATTTTGGGGTCAAAGTTAAAATGCAACAGCAACAATTTTCAGCAACATAGTTTTCAAAATCTACACTTTTGGTCTGACAGCGACCCGATTGAAAAAGATATCAACAACAAATTTGTCCTTGTTCAGAGACTCATTCATGATAAATAATTTACAGAATTACTACATAATTAACTAAATAGCATATCATTCACTTTCAGACATGCTCCTTAAGTTTATAATTTGCTTTTGAACATTTTATTCATTTTGTCTCTTAAGTGATAGTATATGATGTCATGTACCGTAGTTTCTCGACTAAAGGCCGCCCTCGAATATAGGTCGCAGGCCAAAATCTGACCAAAATCATCCCAAAACTCTTGTACTCAAGTATAAGACGCTGTGAAATTTAGAAAACCGTACATTTAAAAATAAAAAATTGGTATAAAAAATTACCATCACTCAGCACTATGTTTAATGTATGCCTAAAAAATATCATGGTGGAAGAGAAATTATTAAATAGGACCGTCTAAATATCGTGTATCTTCAATAAAGATCATTTATTACATCAAAATCGATCTAATTTTGACATAAAATGTCGGCCAGAAAATATAGAAATCTTACTAATGTTACATTAGGAATGTGGTCATGCCGACCAACATCAAATGATCCAAAACGGAATCATGTACGACAAAAATTGCTTGAAAGATCGAGAAGTAAAATGAGCGCTTCTTATGTTAGCGAGCCGCTGGCTTTTTTTCAATTGGAGGCGCTGTGTGATCTTACGCGCTAACGGGAGTTGGTTATCTGACGAGGCGCTGGCTCTTTTGCGGTTTAATCAGATTTTTTCGATTTTTATGAGTTTTGAGATTTTTTTGCTAGAACTATAACAAAATCATTGATTTTTTTCGACATGCACTCATGCTCAGAACTAAATAGAATATAATCATTCTAAACAATGTTGACCTTATTTATACTATTAAACTGTATTATAACAATAAGCATCCCAGAATTTGTTCTTGTTGTTCTTAAGACATTTTTTAATTTGTTGTACCATTTTGAAATAACTGCAGTTCTACTGGACGGGTCATGACCATTGATTAAATTTCTATTACACATGCCTACACTACTGTAACCATATTTTGTCTACACTTGATGGGCTACATTTTATCCGTCTTAATATTGTGTGGATAAAATTTGTATAAGGCTGTATAACTCTGGACATGGTTTGTTGGTTATGTAGATAACCTGGATTTATGGTCAACAAGCAACATTCGTGGCACTATACTTTCAAAACTTTCATAAACGAGTTTAAATCTTACACAGAGGCCTACTCGGATAATAGGCCATTAAATCGTCCACTCAGTCATCGTAGCAGTCTCAATCAACATCCAAGTACAGTGTCACGTTTCAGACAAACTATTTAATTTTATAATAATTCCAGACATTATTTAATTTATATAGTCATATAATACGCATAGTTGCACGATTCAGTTACATATCGGACATTATTTGGATAATTCTGTGTGTATTAGAACAGTAATTTGGACACGTTTCAAAACGTTTCTAGTCGTGGTAGTTTCTAAGATGGTGTACCATCCTTCTCGAGGAAGGAAAGTGAAGAAAACACCGTTAGATGCTTGTAACCCTGCTAAATGGACTGCCAAAAAACTTCTTGAGGAGTTAGAAAAAAATCGGGATAAGAGTACCTGTGTCACTTTCAAAAACTGTGATCCATTTATTTAGAGAATGTGGGTAGACTAGGAAACCATGAGTGCAGAATTCGCGAAGGACATGCTCCACAAGGACAAAGAACAGCTTTGTCTGCGGACACCGCTCGGGTTAGTGGCGCAGCAGATGCTGATTCGGATTTGATTTGGAATGCGAGTGAAGATCAGAGACACTTAAATAGTTAGAGCTCAAATATTCAGAACGTGCAAATCGACGTCACACTACCTGCAAATGGTAAAGATACCGGTAATTTTACTGTCGCCATCGGCCGCGGCGACAGGGTTGTTGTTGATGTACTTGGATCAGGTAACATATGCTCGGCCAGGAGCAGAATCCGCTTGTTTTTTCCAGGAGAGGAATGTGAGCGATTACAATCGTGTACTAGGTTACGCGATGTGCAGGAACCAAGTAATGCGGGTAGCAGTTGTAGTGGGGATTGGGGAACTGCTCATCACAGTAGCTTGCGTAGGGATATCTGTAACTGGAACTCGGAACTTTTTACATCTGTACAGGAAGCAGATTCGAATAGCATGAAGCAATCCGTTTTGTCGACTATGACAAATATGCAACAGGCATTCATGGGGTTGCAGAATACTGTAACTTCTCTTCTAAATAAACAACCTGAGAGAGAAAATACATTAGTCAACACTCGAGGCCATGGCAGACTCAAACAGATACAATCTGCACCAAACAACCAATTCTATTCAGGTGGATACCACTTGCCTAGATCTTTATATGAGGTACCGTCGGAAAGTATCCCACACGTAGACATCGTTTCAGATGTAGTTAAAAACGCATATGGTAAGGTAAGGATGTGGACCTGGCAACACTCCTTCCCCCTAGATTCGAATGGGACAAAGTGACCGAAAGTCAGCCTGCAGAAAACAACTCAAAACCGGGAATAAATTTATCTATCAGTGAATTCATAACTGCGTTTGGGATGTATAAGCGTGTCATGGTACATAAATTTCCAGAAAGGCAGCTAGAACTGGATTTGAATGAAGTAAACATTGTAGAAATATCCAATGTGCATGGCCAAAGGTTTTACGCCTATCATTGCAAGTTTGCTAGTAGTGGGGCGGATATGTAACAAATTTGAGGTAAGATGTTCCATTCTGGCAGAAACCATGAAATTTGGCGTATAGGTGGTTTAAGGTATGCTGAACATAATTAGATGCGGTGCCACGTGATTCTACAAAGGGAACCCATTCAAAATGGCGGATTCAAAATGGCCGCCTTCCCAGCGGAAAATCTGCATTACTCAAGTTCTAGATGGAGTAGAGGGTTGGAATTGATGTCAAATTAAGGGTTTCTTGGGTCACTGGTTATGATTTTACCCATTACAATACTCTAAATAGATAAACATGCTAAAAATATATTATTATTATTGTTGTTGTTGTTGTGGTCATCGTCGTCGTTGTAACATTTGTAAATTAGTATTATTATTGCTAAACGTTTGTACACACATGTTCCGGGTGGAACATTTTAGAAACAAGTTTTCGCTACTCAAAACAAATGGTCTACACGTTTTCTCCAGTAAAAGTAATTGTATGCCAGCCCCTCGCTTCGCCAAGCATTATTTCGTTGCGGATTTCCATATAATTATTGTAGTTTCCTAAACTCACTAACTATTTAAATATATCAGGAGAATACATAGCTGCATAGCAATCATGCACACGCGTATTGTGCTCTGCTTATAGACAGAGACAATAGCCTATTATATACTCGCATTCAAGTCAATATGTCAAAGAGAATGAAATTGACATCTGATTCCAGTGGATTTAGCACACACGAACTGGTCCCTGTGTGTTATTTGCCAGCAGTCCACAACGGAGCATCTCATAGATCCATGTAGTAACACAAATCGTAACAATGTGATTACGAGTTATAGATCATTAGCTGATAACCTTGATAGCTTACAGCAACTCCATGCCCTTCCACCATCCTTGGATCTATGTAGGTTGAATGATGGATCTGGAATTGCGGAACCGCTCATAGAAAACTGTGCTAGGTGGCACAAATCTTGTTGGCATCTCTGTAGCCGGACTCGGGATAATCGCACCGTGAAAAGAAATGCGAAATTAGAATCCAGCGAGGATCTCAGCTCACCAGCCAAATCTAGATTGAGGTCTAATTTCACTATGCCAAGTATAAATGACCCCACTCAACCACTGTGCTTTTTCTGTGATCAACAGATAGAGCATGACATTCATAGAGCTGCAGCAGCAAAATTTGACCAAAACATACGCAAAATGGTGACAGAACTGAGAGATACTAAACTTCTTGCTAAAATGTCATCTGGAGACATGACAGCAGTGGATGCTATTTACCACAAGACTTGTTTGACAAAACTATACACACGACATAGATCTCTTTGGAGGAGTGAATCTTATATTGCTGACGATATGAAACCTGACTCTGTTGCTCTTGCAGAGCTAATATCATACATGGAAGGTCGTCAAGCCTCTGAGCATCCTAGTGGCAGCATATTAAAGCTTTCTGATTTAACACGATTATACACTCGCCGTCTTGAACAACTTGGTGGTGCTATGCCAAGTAGGATTAACTCTACCAGGTTGAAGGAAAAGATCTTGTCGAAAATGCCAAATGTGGAGTCAAACAAGAGTAACTATGAAGTGATTCTCACATTCAAGAAAGACATAGACGATGCTCTATTACTATCCACCAAAAATTATTCTGATAGTGACGCAATTGCGTTGATGAGGGCAGCTCAAATAGTCTGCAGAGATTTTTCAGATTAAGTATGATTGCAAGGGTTCGCTTGATGCTGACCAGTATGACAACTTACCTCAATCACTTGTTACTTTAGCGGTACCAACATTCATAATCAAAATGAGAATTCCCAAACTATCAAGGGGGAAGTGTCGTCATTGACCCAGCTACTCATCTTTAATGCCATTAAAAGAGTGCGTAAAAGCAGTATGGGAACTCGCCATAATCCTGATCGTGAAACAGCATTGCCACTCTACCTAGGCCTACTAATTTATGCCAAAACGCGAAAGCGGGAGCTTGTGGATGAACTCTTCAGACATGGACTTTCAGTATCCTACGATCGCGTCATGCAGCTCTCGACTGATGTAGGAAATAAGGCTATAGACATGTTTAAAAAGGATAGGGTTGTTTGTCCAACTAACTTGCATGGTAATCTGTTCACAACTGGGAACCTTGATAACATAGACCATAATCCTACATCCACATCAGCACGAACTGCATTCCATGGGACAGCAATCTCATTAACACAACATTGTTCAGACACAAATACTGGGGTCATTCGTACACAGTTGTGAATCCAGCTGCTTTCCCAAGTGATAATACTCTTCTCAAGCTGTTGATCCTTTGATTCCCAGTGATACCATATTAATCTTAGATAAGACTCAAATTGCGTGGCTGGAGAAGATAAACGAACACTCGATCGAGGGCGATATGTATGGGACAGATGACATATCGTGGGCAGCTCACTTTGCTAGTTTGCAAGATGTCCCACCTCCGCCAGCAATTACTGGACTTTTGTCGCTCTTTCGTGACAACGCTCATAGTTTGGCAATGTTGAAACATGCTATGGATTTAATTCAGCAAGCTACACACCATATCAATCATGGACAGGTGCCAGTCATCACTCTTGATCAGCCTTTGTATGCTATTGCAAAGAAGATACAATGGTCTTGGTCCCTTCTATATTGCGAGGATAAGTATGTGGTGATGATGGGTGGACTTCACATTGAGATGGCACTACTCAATGTGTTGGGAGACTGGCTAAGCAACAGTGGATGGGTGGCTGTGATGACAACAGCTAATGTAACTACAGAAGGCCGAGCCGATGCCATTCAAACTGCCTCCCATACATTACGAGGGCAATGGGCACACCAGGTGACATCCGCTGCTCTCTATGTAACGTGCATATGCTGCCTCAGAGGACACACTGCCATTAGAAGACTGGTGTCAGCAGAAGGAAACAGACCACCCACAGTTTAAGTACTGGAATTCAGTCTTGAAATTAGAGCTGCTGTTTCTTCAATTCATGAGAGCTCAGCGAGAGGTCAATTTCCCGTTGTATGTAGAGACATTGGGCAAGATTATCCCATGGATGTTTACCCTGGATCATGTACACTATGCACGATGGCTCAGCATCCATGTGGCTGATCTGTTGCAACTTGACAACCGATGCCCACTTGTACATAGGAAATTTGTTGAAGGAAACTTCATTACTCAGAAAATGGCTCACAAGTTCCCAGCCTTGGCACATGATCAAATCCACGAGCAGCAAAATGCTATTCTGAAGGGTGATGGTGGAATTATCGGAATCACAGAAAATGAAGCTGCTCTGAAACGATGGATGGTGTCAGGACCAGAAATAGGAAGGATGATCAGCGAGTACGAAGTGAAACATACACAGAAATATCAATGATAACTGTCACCATGAGCAGATTCCGAGTAAGAAATTGTTTGCTTTAAACACAATTTGTCTTATTCATGCAATCGAGGAAATGGGAAACCCATTTTTAGATGACAGTTTTGACTTAGTGATTCTAGATACCAAAGTCATTATGTCCGAGTCTGTAGTGAACGCGATCTGAACAGCAGAAGAACTAGGCATCAGACAGTACTACGCATTCGTCGCAGATCGACTATCTGTATCATCAAAATCGGTATATGACCCAATCCAAAAGAACAATTTGGCTTTTCAAATCAAAACAGAGGAAGAATACCAGAACCAACAAGAAGCTTGTTGCAATGAAGAGAGATGTACAGTTAGTCTCTAGACTACATTTCCTGCCAATCCAGAGACGGAGACCTTGATTCATTCTTTGAGCATGAGAATCATTCATGGCTCCCATCACTTGCTGAGAGCAACGCAATGCGCCAAGGCAGCAAATCAGATCTGATGGGATGTTTGGAAGCATTAGTAGCTCGTGCAGCTGATTGTCCAGAGGTTGAAGTGAAGATCATTGACGGAGCAGCTATGATGCATAATCTAGATCCCAAGAAATCAAACGTGGTTGTGAACACATTTGGAGATTTTGCAGAGCACGTCTTCCTCCCACACATTGCTAGACAACTACAGACGGTTAAAAGATTGGATGTTGTATGGGACGTGTATAAGGCTGGAAGCTTGAAGACACACGCTAGAGAATTACGGGGACATGGTGAAGCTCTTCGTGTTGCATCGAGTACAAGACTCCCTCAAAATTGGAAAACTTTCCTACGAGTTGATGCAAACAAAACAGGCCTCTTCACCTTTCTCGCACATACATTGGAGTCATTCGAGCTACCAGAAGGAAAGATACTCGTCACATGTGAGGAAAACGTGCTGACGAGGCCAGAGCATGACGTCTCACAACTCGCGGCCATGGGAAGACCTTCCGCTATGTATCAGCTCATGGCATTGCAACAGTTTTGGGTGCAGAAGCATCACAAGGACTGCTATTTATGCATGCTTTCTCTGGGTGTGACACTGTGTCTGCATATTGTGGGATTGGCAAGAAGACAGCATGGGAAGTTTGGAGGACTTCAGATCTATTCAAGTCACTGTTTAGGAGACTGTCTGATGCCCCGGCGTCTCTGGGTGACAATGACATGGAAATGCTGGAGAGGTTTGTCGTACTACTGTACAAACACACATCATCATTATCAAAGGTTAATGAGGCACGAAAACGGCTTTTCGCTTTTGGCAACAGGCAGCTAGAAAACATTCCTCCGACCAGTGCAGCTCTGCTGCAACACACCAAACGTGCTGTGTTCCAGGCAGGTCATCTTTGGGGCCAATCACTACACGCAAATGCAAAAACGCCATCGCCAGCTGACTGGGGTTGGGTCAGAGATGGAGACACTTGGTCACCGCAATGGAGTTTGCTTGCAGACGCATCTAAGGCATGCCGGCAACTCGTGAAATGTGCTTGCAAAAGTAATTGCACTGGCAGATGCAAATGCTATAAATCCAACTTACCTTGTACACAGTTGTGCTCATGCAGTGCACAGTGCGTGTGACGTGTGAATCATAATTCAACAATCAACAGCATCATGTATAGCCTTGCATACGCTAATAGGATAATTGAACGTATCTATAACGACCATTACTTGGTTCGATATTAAGAAATCAAGTAATTTAAACTATTTCTAGATGCTATATTGCTTTTGTTCTCAAGAGATGGATCTTTTAAATAACACATCTTAAAGAGCCACCGTCTTTTGACATCAAACACAGGTGGTCGCTATGGAAGGATTGATATTTACATATTTAGAGTATTGTCGTGAGTAGAATTATAACGATTGACCCATGATACCCCTAATTTGACATTAATCCCATCTCTTTACTCCGTCTAGTTTGAGTAATGCAAATTTTCCGCTTGGAAGGCGCCCATTTTGAATCTGCCATTTTGAAAGGGTTCCCTTGGTAGAATCACGTGGCACCGCATCTAATTATGATCAGGATACCTTAAACCACATATATGCCAAATTTCATGCTTCCTGCCAGAATGGAACATCTTTTTCACATATCTGCCCTACTATAAGCGCAATTCACCATATAATGCATCTTCCTGTCCTCGGCGCAGAATTCCAAAAACAAAATTTTCACATCCCTACCCAGCTAAGGCAGCAGTCAACGACAGAGACAAATTTGGGTGGTCACGAGTGGTGATGAATGGTAACGAGATCCGCAATAACTACAATGCAGGGTGTTGTTTTAAGTCAAATTGTGTTTATGTGCACGATGCTCCTTGTCGCATACTATGAGAGCTTGTAAAGTGAAGCAGCCTACACAGGGGAGGTAATGGGAAAGGTCAAGGATGCTGACTATCTTGTATTAACAGTGATAACGCTTAACTGAGCTGCCGAACAATACACCAATTAACGTTTCAACCTTAAGACAAGAACTGAAAAATCACCCAGATAAAAAATTTGTGCATTATTTGTGTAGCGGGTTAGAGAATGGGTTTGATACCATGGTACCTAATACTCCACTGCCAACAAAGGAAAGCAACAATTTAATGTCAGCTAGAACACAACCTCAGCCAGTAGACCAAGTAATTGGAGACGAAGTAGCAAAAGGGTTTTTGTGTGGCCCTTTAGATATCGTGCCCTTCCGCCATCAGTAAATATTCAGGTAAACCTCGGCTTATAGTGGATCTCTCTGACCATCATGACATTGAAGTTTTAATGAGCTTATGGACAAAGAAAACTCATCTTTCATGTGTCAGAATTGATGACGCTATCAAAATAATTCGGTCCATGGGAAAGAGATCCACTATGTGTAAGACTGACATCGTGGATGCCTTCAAGTTGATTCCTATTATTCGTGCGCAATGGCACTTGTTTTGTATTAGATGGAAGGGTAAATATTACTTCTACAAAAGACTAGCCTTTGGTTGTTCTTCCAGCCCCAAAATATGGTTGTTCTTCCAGCCCCAAAATATTTAACAACTTGTCAATAGCCATATGCTGGATTACTTAGTGTAACTATGGTATCAATCACGTTCTCCACCTGTTAGACGATTTTATTACCTTCGAACGTCCAGATAAGTGCGACGAAAGCAACATGGCCCTACTACATTTGATTTTCAACAGATTGAACATTCCCATGTCCAAAAAGAAGACTAGGACCAGCCACTGTGATACAGTATTTAGGTATTATATTGGATTCTGAGAAAATGGAAGCCAGGGTTCCAGAAGACAAGCTGCTTGTGCGGACAACTAATTTGTTAAAAGAATTCAATTGTAGTAAATCTGTTTCGAAGAGATAACTGCTACAGCTGTTAGGTCATCTGAACTTCGCAAGCAGAGTGGTTCCCCCTGGTACGGCATTCGTTTCGCACTTAATTACGCTTTCTACAACTGTCAAATGTCTCCTTCATCATGTTAAACTTAATGCAGATTGTAGGGAGGATATCAACATACAATTTTTGTCAAACTGGAACGAAATATCGTTGTTCTACGACATGAAAGCCACCACTTTATATGATTTAGGCCTGTACACTGATGCATCAGGTACAATTGGTTTCGGAGTTTTTTTTAGCTCACCTGGCCTGAAAGGCCAAGTGAGCTTATGTCGTGTCGTCCATCCATCCGTCAACCTTTCCTTTAAACGACTTCTTCTCAAGAACCGCTGGGCCAATTTCAATTATATTTGACAGGAAGCATCCTTAGGGCATAGGGATCCAACTTTCTTCAAATGAAGCTGATCAGCCAATTAGGCCGGTGGCCATCTTCGATTTTGGCCGATTTTTAGAAACATCTAAAAATCTCCGAAACCGCTTTAGGGATTGAAGGAAACCTCATGAAATATGATTTAGGGCAAGAGCTCAACCAAATTTGTTCAAGGGAACTTAATTGGTCAAATAGTTTGGCAGCCATCTTGGTTGACCTAGTTTTAGCGAAAATAATTTCTCCAGAACCGCTGAAAGGGATCAGGCCGAAATTTGGCAGATATGATTAGGGACTAAGGGCCAGTAAAGTTTGTTCAAGAGAAGTTGATCCGTCAAAAAACATGGCCGCCATGGGCCAATCAAAACATAGCATGTTTGGCGGCCATATTGGATTTTTTTATTTGATGGATTTTGAGGCCGAAATTGGTTTTATATAGGTTTTTGGGTATTCTGATCTCAAATTTACAATTTTCGAAACTGTCGGATAAACCGTTTGGTGGCCATCCTTAAGGCATAGAGATTCAAGTTTGTTCAAACGAACCCGATCGACCAATTTGGCCGGCGACCATCTTGGATTTCGGCCGATTTTTAGAAATGTTTTTAAAAATCTTCTCCTCCCAAACCATTTGAGGGCTCGATTCAAAACTCACGAAATATTATCTAGGCTAAGCGCTGAATCAAGTTTGTTCAAGGGAACTTGATTGACCAAATGGTTCAGTGGCCATCTTGGATGACCTAGCTTTCACAAAAACGACTTCTTCCCCAGAACCGCCGAGGCGATCAGGCCGAAATTTGTGATATATAATTAGGAACTAAGGGCGATTAATGTTTGTTCAAGAGAAGTTGATGCGTAAAAAAACATGGCCGCGGTGGACCAATCAAAATATAGTGTGTTTGGCAGCCATATTGGATTTTTTTATTTGATGGATTTTGAGGCCGAAATTCGTTTTATATAGGTTTTTGGGTATTCTAAACTGTCGGGTAAATGGTTTGTCAGCCATCTTGGATCATTTTCCCGCCAAAAGCTCCCATACTAAAGCAATGAGAAATTTAAAATGTCTTCTGAGAACTACTGGGCCGATTTGAATTATATTACGTAGGAAGCATCCTTATGGCATAGAGATTTCATTTTGTTCAAATGAAGCTGATCGGCCAATTTGGCCGGTGACCATCTTGGATTTCGACCGATTTTTAGAAATGTCTTTAAAAATCTTGTTCTCTGAAACGGCTTGGGGAATCGATTCAAAACTTATGAAACCTCATTTAGGCAAAGAGGTAAGCCAAGCTTGTTTAAGACGACTTGATTAACGGAATGGTTCGGCAGCCATCTTGAATGACCTAGTTTTCCCGAAAACAACTTCTCCAGAACCGCTGAATGGATCAGGCCAAAATTTGGGAGATATGATTAGGGACTAAGGGCCATTAAAGTTTGTTCAAGGGAAGTTGCTCTGTCAAAAAACATGGCCGCTGTGGTCCAATCAAAATGTTGCGTGTTTGGCGGACATATTGGATCTTTTTTATTTGATGGGTTTTGAGGCCAAAAATGGTTCTATATATGTTTTTGGGTATTCTGAGCTCAAATTTGCAATTTTTGAAACTGTCGGATAAACGGTTTGGTGGCCATCTTGGATAATTTTCTCGTCAAAAGCTCCCATGCTAAAGCAATGGCAAATTAAAAATATCTTCTTGAGAACTAACAGGCCGATTTCAATTATATTTGGCAGGAAGCATCCTTAGGGTATAAGGATCCAAGTTTGTTCAAATGAACCCAATCGGCCAATTTGCCCAGCGGCCATTTTGGATTTCGGCTGATTTTAGGAAATGTCTAAAAATCTCCGAAACCACTTGGAGAATCTTCATCTAGGCCAAGAGGTAAGCCAAGTTTGTTCAAGAGGACTTGATTGACCAAATGGTTCGGCGACCGTCTTGGATGACCTGGTTTTCATGAAAATGACTCCTTCAGAACTGCTGAAGGGATCGGGCCGAAATTTGGGCCATTAAAATTTGTTCAAAGGAAGTTGATCCATCAAAAAAACATGGGCGCCGTGGGGCAATCAAAATGTAGTGTTTGGCGGCCATATTGCACTTGCAAAAATGTCCACAAACTCATTTAAAAGACTGCTAAACCACCCACCAACAATTTTGACAAAAATTGATGGTGCTCCATGTGAGCGACACAGGCCCCTTGGGCCTCTTGTTTTCAGGGTCTTTGGTTTTCAGAGCCTTGGCCTAATTCTCTCAAATGAATTGTTTCTGAAGACAAACAACTGTCTATCACCTTTCAAGAACTGTATCCTATTGTTGTATCAGCCCTCATTTGGGGACATTTGTGGGGAAGACGATGCATCATATTTTTGTGTGATAACGAAGCTACTGTTGCAATTTTATGCAAGGGTAGATCGAGATGCACACAAATTATGAGACGTCTTACCCTGCTAGCTGCTACCCATAATTTTGTATTTACAGCTAGACACATTCCAGGCAAGACAAATCTTATCACTGATTCTCTCTCGATTGCAGGTCCACAGATTCAAGAAACTGGCACCCCATGCAGAGCCCATGCCTTGTACAGTACCAGAGCCAACACAGATTCTGTGGAACTGCAGTCAGTGATATCTAAATTGTGGGAATCGGCGTTAGCGCCCAGAACTAGATGTGCTTACCAGTCATGGTTTAATACTTATGTTCGATTCCTTTTGTTTACAGCTGTCATTAGCTAACTCCTATTTCCAGATCCTCCTGTCTCTGAAGATAATCTTATGATGTTTGTAGCGCATTGCACCAGTGGACTGAGTCTGAGCTACGCCACTATCAAAATGTATATTTGTGGTATCAAATTTGTGTGCTTAGACAACAATGTTTATTTTCCCACGACTTCTCAATAGCAGCGCTTGCACGCTATACTAGGTGGTGTTAAACGGACTCAAATCCGAAATCCCAAATTGAGACAACCAGTCACTTTTGAGATATTGGAACAAGTCTGCCAGCAATTGAGGAGGGGCTTATTTCAGAATTTTGTGATATCTTAATGGAAACCGTATGTACAGTGGCCTTCTTTGGTTTTCTTCGCTGCGGCGAATTTACGGTCCTGACAGCCTTTGACCCCTCTTCTAATTTATGTGTGGGAGATTTGTCAATATTTCAAGCTTAAAGCGCAAAAAGTCTAAAACAGACCCCTTTCGGGAGGGTGTGTCTATTCTACTTTTCAAGACAAATCATTCCATATGCCCCTTTACAGCATGCTGCCAATACATGAAAATTCGCCAGACTGTTAATCCAGATCCCATGGGACCTTTGTTTAATTCCGATTCGGGTGAAGCTTTGTCTAGATCAAAATTCATAGCCATGTTTAGGCGTATACTTGCCTCCATTCACATTGATGCAGCTGCCTATAATGGACATAGTTTCAGGATAGGGGCAGCTTCTACAGCAGCAGCAGCAGTGCATCTGGATGACTATCTGGTAAAGAAGCTTGGGCGATGGTCATCTGAAGCATATGTCCGTTATATTCGAACATCCTAGTCGCTTATTCCAATGAGGCCCAACAACGGATGAAAACTACATTTTGAGCACCACCAATAATGGCCTACACTTATCACATAGCAATCCATCCTAATCATCTTCGTTCAGTCTGAAAGCACAGTAACTATATCGACGGACCACTGGTACATTGAATGTATATTACGCTATGGGGTTGACACAATCCGAATCCAGTACATTATAGGTAGTTATTGCTTGATATAATCAATCCTGCCAGGAAAACCACCTATCTAAGGGATCACTGCATTTAGGAACCATGCTTGGCAGGGCAGCTGTCATACTGACTCATATCACTATCATTGGCCACAGGATTGCTCTCCTCAGCTGTGGGTAAGTGAATACCGGGGATGATTGCAGGAAATCATGCACAGTGGTCACTTGGCCGCAGTTCAGTCAGCAGTAGTTCTGCCATTTTTCTGTGACTATCGTGCCATTGCCCTACCAGTATTGGTTAGGTTTAAAGCTCCTACCTTAAACACAGACCAGCTGTCGTATCATCTATCTGGTCGTATGTGCACAGCCATCAGCAAAAGTCAAACACGGTTTCAGTCCCAGGGTGTTAATTTTTAACTATTTCATATATTCAGTTTTCAGGTACGATTCAATATTCACAGCATTTATTATTGTCATTATATTACTTAATCATGATAGGTTCAAATCAGATTATACCGCTCCAGGGACAGACCTACCTACTCACCAATCCATTTTGAGAATATCATGGCAGGTCAATAAAACCAAATAGGCTAGTTTACCGGCTAAGAGAGATAAAGGAAGGTGACCTCATGTAACAATACAGGTATGCCGTTGAATATTTTGAAATTAATTTGACTGGGAACCATTGTGGCCTAGGCAAGAATGAATTATATCATATTTATGTATGGTAATCTCTACAAGATAACATTTTAGATGAGTCAGTAGCTCTGTACATAACATTGGGTTAATAATCAATACAGGTCATTTACATTTTACTAGCCAGGAGAGTCAATATTTGACAAACCAAATTTCCAGATTTAAGAACCTGGGAATTCTCTGATCTTTTGGGCAACCAACTGGACAAGAATAACTGGCAGAATCCATTGCATATGATGTAGGGAGCTTGTTATAGCACTGCCATCAATTGAAGGGTGATGTTATCGCTTTGGTCATGTCCGTCTGTCAAGGGCTTATAATGATCCCATTCATTGAGACCAAATTTTTTTTTTAAGGCTGATCCAACTTGTTTAAATACAGTATGTATACACGTACATGTTGTTTCTAATTCATTTGGGGCACCCAGCAAATCCTCTCTACCATCAGATTAGCTGAGTTTTGGTCTTTCTAAGCTTTAAATCATATCACTTCAAGCTTATTTTAACCCCAAATTCAATGTTTGTGTATAACCAGGTTTCTTGTGAATCCAGTAGCTGCAGCAATGACATACAATTCATAACATTAAACTAACAAGTGACGTGCCTGATCATAATCCAATGTCTGTGATTTTCCGCATAGCTATTGTGCACAGCAATTGTTTTTGAGTCGAGCACTCCAGTGCCAATAGTCCATCATCTTTATTTTGATAGCCACACCCACTGGACAGATCCTGCTTTGTCGTAACTTGTCTTGTATCCATCATCCACCATGGGGCCCATGATGTATCCATCATCTGCCACACGGCCCATGATGCAGCCATCATCCACCTTGGGGCCCGTGATGCAGCCATCATCTGCCACATGGCCCGCTATGCAGCCATCATCCGCCTTGAGGCTCGTGATGCAGTCATCATCTGCCACACGGCCCGTGATGCAGCCATCATCCGTCTTGGGAACCCATTACATACCCATCATCTGCCACTCGGCCCGTGATGCAGCCATCATCCACCTTGGGGCCCATGATGCACCCATTATCTGCCACTCGGCCCGTGATGCAGCCATTATCCGTCTTGGGGCCCATTACATACCAATCATCTGCCACTCGGCCCGTGATGCAGCCATCATCCACCTTGGGGCCCATGATGCACCCATCCTACCATCTGCCACCATTTCGTCTTCCACTCAGCCATGTCTAACTCACAACCAGCTGCGCACATATGAAACAGGGTTGGATTCTTTGTCTGACTCATATTCTCATAGTACTCATTTACCAATGCTAACGGTATTGTTTACGCAGACTATCGGCAGTATGAGTCGGACAAAATATTCTATATTCTATATAGTCTTTCCCCTTAGTCCAAATGTTTGTAATAAGTGTATAAAAAATATCAACCTTTACCTATCAACCATTACCTATCAACCATTACCTGGCAACCATTACCTATCAACCATTACCTAGCAACCATTACCTATCAACCATTACCTAGCAACCATTACCTAGCAACCATTACCTATTAACTATTACCTATCAACCATTACCTATCAACCATTACCTATCAACCATTACCTATAAACAATTACCTATCAACCATTACCTATCACCCATTACCTATCAGCCAATACCTATCAGCCATTACCTAGCGACCATTACCTAGCGACCACTACCTATCGACCATTAACTATCGACCATTACCTAGCAACCATTACCTAGCAACCATTACATATCAACCATTACCTATCAACCATTACCTAGCAACCATTACCTAGCAACCATTACCTATCAACCATTACCTATCACCCATTACCTATCAGCCATTACCTATCAGCCATTACCTAGCAACCATTACCTAGCGACCATTACCTAGCGACCATTACCTATCAACCTTTACCTATCAGCCATTACTTAGCAACCATTACTTAGCAACCATTACCTAGCGACCATTACCTATCAACCTTTACCTATCAGCCATTACCTAGCAACCATTACCTAGCGACCATTACCTATCAACCTTTACCTATCAGCCATTACTTAGCAACCATTACCTAGCGACCATTACCTAGCGACCATTACCTATCAACCTTTACCTATCAGCCATTACTTAGCAACCATTACCTAGCGACCATTACCTAGCGACCATTACCTATCAACCTTTACCTATCAGCCATTACTTAGCAACCATTACCTAGCGACCATTACCTAGCGACCATTACCTATCAACCTTTACCTATCAGCCATTACTTAGCAACCATTACCTAGCGACCATTACCTAGCGACCATTACCTATCAACCTTTACCTATCAGCCATTACTTAGCAACCATTACCTATTAACATTTTTTCATGGTGATGCTGGGCAAAACTGCTCTTCAGGGATTTTTTGCAATGTCCATTTGCAGGCCAAGAGAATACGGTTATCGAGCCAGGCATTCAAGTTGTAAATTTTCAAAAAGTAGTATTCTCTTGGCATGCAGATGGACATTCAGTAAGCAAATATTTTGACTTTCTTGGCCAATTTAGACATTAAAGGCCAGTTTAAACATAAATTGGTTTTTGTGAAAATCAAAGACTTACTGTGCATCATTATCTGTCCGTTATATTCTATCACCTGAATAACTAGGATAAAATGAGTTGAGTACTCCTTTAATTATCTTTATGAATGAGCTAGGGCTATGGGTTTAATGATCGGGAACATGTGCTAATTTGTGATTGTCCAATTACAGACCAAGAGACCATTTTTGAAAGTTTACTATTGGAATGCCTGGCTCGATAACCAAGCCAGTCCTTCTAGTGGTAAATTATCAAAAATAGTCTTCTTTTGGCCTGCAAATGGATCATCACTGTTGAGGCTAATTTTGACCTGTAATAAAGAATTATTAGTTACCTCATCAGGATGTAGAAATAGCTTTTGTGACTAACCTGTTTAAACAAAAAGTCAGAGGCCATCGAAATCTACAAACACCAACCAATGATGAACCGAGACGAGGGCTACCATTTACCAGCAGTCTACCAGTCGATGCTGTCACGTGACTCCACAAAAACTGACCAGAGTGATGTTGCCAGCGATCATCAGTTAGTGCTGAACTAGTGACTGAGATGGTCAACAAAGCCACACTCAAACAATTTCTACATCCCGGAGAGGTAACTAATATCTTTTTATTATGAATCATCCTGGGATTAGGACCAACATTCTCGGAAATTATAATTTTGACCTGCTTGATCATTAACCGTTTCATTGATAATTGCCTATATCTCAATTTTAAGACAGTAATGGACAGTAAACTTGAATACTTTTGAAGTTAATATGACTGGAAGCCATTGCTGCCTTAGGCAGCAATGGCTTCCAGTCGTATTAACTTCAAAATATTCAACAGAATATGGTATGCATAGGAAAGAATTGACTTTTTCACGGATTTGTCAGTGAAAGGGTTCAAAGGTTAACTGTTTGCATCTTTATCCATGTTATCAAACACGTGTGACAGGTGTTTATTAAGCACCGTGTTTAAATCATTGGTGATGCTCATCAATATCTTAAAGTTCTCTTTCAGCGACAGCACACCAGAAGGAGTTGCCAAAATATCAGACAATGTCTTTTGAACGTGACTAATCTTGTGAAAGAAGTCCACACGTATCGGTATAAGTAACTGCTTACTGAATTGCGTAAAAGCCGACAGCCAATCATAATACTCCTGACAGCTAAAGTCAGGATTCTTGACATAGTCTACGTCTGTTATACTCATTATTGAAGCCAATTGTGTCAATGGTTCAGAATCAATAGTATCTGCGACAACTTCGGTTATTTCTATCACCATTTCGTCTTGTAGCAGATTTCTTGATTGGTTGCTATTGTTTCCAGACTCAGGCGCTTGTTCATCCTCGTAGTATAGCTCCACTATACGTTCCTCAATAGTTTCAGAATTTGGATCCGTAATCTGTAAAGTAACCAATTTGTTTTTATTATCAAAATTTTGACAAACACTATGCTGATGGACTTCCGTCTGTTGGGCTAGTATATCTGCACCAGGTGTTGCATCATCAGCCTCTAAATCATGAAGACCCGAGTTTAAAGATGGTTCATTACTAACATTTATATCATCCTGCTGGATTGCTTCAATATTTGCCACAACTCTATCCTGCATGTCCTGGTCTGGGGGAAAAGTTTGATCAGCCGTATCACCCTCCACTAACACCACTTCTCCATCACTGGTATTAACACTCTGCTGTGAACTAATACATTCTGTATTATCGTATAAAATTCCATCTAAACTGTTGTCTGTTTCTTGTGTTATTGCAACAACTGAGACTTCATGCTGTATTGTCATTGCATCAGGAATTGTATCGCACCATGTGATGGATTCATTAATGCTTTCCTGCAATAAGTTTTTGGATCTGTTATTTTTAGTCGATCTGTTATTTTTAGTCATCTTGCTATTTGTACTGGTATGGTGTACTTGACACTGATGTTTTACTAGCTGTGCACGATGTGTGAATGTTCTGCCACACTCGTAACAGCGATACACTACATTGCTATGGCTACGTTCATGTCGCCGCTTACTGGAGCTGTCCGTGAATCCTACACCACACATCTTACAAAGATATGGCTTTTCACCTGCAAAGTAAGAACATAGTCTTAGAGCCGGATTACGGCAAAGGCTAACGAGACAACAGGCCTGTGGTATGAAAAAGTAGAGCCCCAAAATTAAAATCAGTTATCTCATTTTACCCATTTGAAACTGTAATCCCAATACGACAGTACTGCTATACGTAGGATACCAATTTGACTGGAAGCTGATGCTACATTAGGCAGAACGATCGGCGTCCAGTCTAATTTGTTTCAAAATATTCAATGGAATTTTGACACATTTGTAGTGAATTTAATATATTTTAGCAGTAGTAGAAGCAGCTGCAGTAGCCATTCCCTCCTTGGCCCCAGCTCCAAATCCGCTTAATCCATCTTTGCACAGCTATTATACATACATGTACCTATTGCTACAGCTAAATGACTATGTAGTAGATGTTGCTGGAAGGAGGACAGATGTACCTATTGCTACAGCTAAATGACTATGTAGTAGATGTTGGTGGAAGGAGGACAGATGTACCTATTGCTACAGCTAAATGACTATGTAGTAGATGTTAATGGAAGGAGGACAGATGTACCTATTGCTACAGCTAAATGACTATGTAGTAGATGTTGGTGGAAGGAGGACAGATGTACCTATTGCTACAGCTAAATGACTATGTAGTAGATGTTAATGGAAGGAGGACAGATGTACCTATTGCTACAGCTAAATGACTATGTAGTAGATGTTGGTGGAAGGAGGACAGATGTACCTATTGCTACAGCTAAATGACTATGTAGTAGATGTTGGTGGAAGGAGGACAGATGTACCTATTGCTACAGCTAAATGACTATGTAGTAGATGTTAATGGAAGGAGGACAGATGTACCTATTGCTACAGCTAAATGACTATGTAGTAGATGTTGGTGGAAGGAGGACAGATGTACCTATTGCTACAGCTAAATGACTATGTACTAGATGTTGGTGGAAGGAGGACAGATGTACCTATTGCTACAGCTAAATGACTATGTAGTAGATGTTGGTGGAAGGAGGACAGATGTACCTATTGCTACAGCTAAATGACTATGTACTAGATGTTGGTGGAAGGAGGACAGATGTACCTATTGCTACAGCTAAATGACTATGTAGTAGATGTTGGTGGAAGGAGGACAGATGTACCTATTGCTACAGCTAAATGACTATGTAGTAGATGTTAATGGAAGGAGGACAGATGTACCTATTGCTACAGCTAAATGACTATGTAGTAGATGTTGGTGGAAGGAGGACAGATGTACCTATTTCTACAGCTAAATGACTATGTAGTAGATGTTGGTGGAAGGAGGACAGATGTACCTATTGCTACAGCTAAATGACTATGTACTAGATGTTGCTAGGAGGAGGACAGATGTACCTATTGCTACAGCTAAATGACTACCGTTAAAATTCGACTAAAGAACGCAGTTTTTTGGTCAAAACACATGTACTAGAAAGGGGGGGGGGGGGGTGCGTACTATAATTGAGAACATTCCTTCCGCACATTTTTGGGTCGAAATTTTTCTTAAAATGTCACAGATTATACCACAGAAATTGAACTAAATGTTACCCTAGCCAATTCGCGCCGCCTGACGACTATGTTTAATGTATACTCCAAAAACACCAAGCGGAAGTGAAATTATTAAATTGGGGCGCCTAAATATTGCTTATTCTTTAATACATATCACTTATTACATCAAAATTAATCCAGAATTTGACATAAAATGGCGTCGAGAAAAGATACGTGTATAAATCATGTGATTCGCCTCCAATCGCAAAAGATCTTTATTCTAATTAGAGCGAGTACTCCGATATAAATATTCTGGACTCGGAACTCGGAAATTGCTATATATCATCATTGCGCGATAGGAACTGAATGTTCCCGTACCTGTTTGATAACCAACTCCCGTTAGCGCATAAGATTACACAGCGCCTCCAATCACAAAAGAGCCAGATAACCAACTCCCGTTAGCGCATAAGATCACACAGCGCCTCCAAACGCAAAAGAGCCATTACAATCTGTTTATATCACGCGATTTCGATGTTTTCAAGGAGACATTTTATGCCAAAATTAGATTGATTTTGATGTAATAAACAATCTTTATTGAAGATACACGATATTTAGGCGGTCCTATTTAATAATTTCCCTAACATCATGATAATTTTTAGTCATGCATTAAACATGACGCGGAATGATGGTTATTTTTTATACCAATTTTCGATTTTTTAAAGGTACGTTTTTTCTAAATTTAACAGCGTCTTATACTTGAATACAAGAGTTTTTTGGGTGGATTTTGGTCAAATTTGGGACAGCGTCCTATATTCGAGGGTGGCCTTTAGTCGAGAAATTATGGTATGTAGATGTTAATGGAAGGAGGACAGATGTACCTATTGCTACAGCTAAATGACTATGTAGTAGATGTTTCTGGAAGGAGGACAGATGTACCTATTGCTACAGCTAAATGACTATGTAGTAGATGTTAATGGAAGGAGGACAGATGTACCTATTGCTACAGCTAAATGACTATGTAGTAGATGTTGGTGGAAGGAGGACAGATGTACCTATTGCTACAGCTAAATGACTATGTACTAGATGTTGGTGGAAGGAGGACAGATGTACCTATTGCTACAGCTAAATGACTATGTAGTAGATGTTAATGGAAGGAGGACAGATGTACCTATTGCTACAGCTAAATGACTATGTAGTAGATGTTGGTGGAAGGAGGACAGATGTACCTATTGCTACAGCTAAATGACTATGTACTAGATGTTGGTGGAAGGAGGACAGATGTACCTATTGCTACAGCTAAATGACTATGTAGTAGATGTTTGTGGAAGGACAGATGTACCTATTGCTACAGCTAAATGACTATGTAGTAGATGGTGGTGGAAGGAGGACAGATGTACCTATTGCTACAGCTAAATGACTATGTAGTAGATGTTGGTGGAATGAGGACAGATGTACCTATTGCTACAGCTAAATGACTATGTAGTAGATGTTTCTGGAAGGAGGACAGATGTACCTATTGCTACAGCTAAATGACTATGTAGTAGATGTTGCTGGAAGGAGGACAGATGTACCTATTGCTACAGCTAAATGACTATGTAGTAGATGTTAATGGAAGGAGGACAGATGTACCTATTGCTACAGCTAAATGACTATGTAGTAGATGTTTCTGGAAGGAGGACAGATGTACCTATTGCTACAGCTAAATGACTATGTAGTAGATGTTAATGGAAGGAGGACAGATGTACCTATTGCTACAGCTAAATGACTATGTACTAGATGTTGGTGGAAGGAGGACAGATGTACCTATTGCTACAGCTAAATGACTATGTAGTAGATGTTTGTGGAAGGACAGATGTACCTATTGCTACAGCTAAATGACTATGTAGTAGATGGTGGTGGAAGGAGGACAGATGTACCTATTGCTACAGCTAAATGACTATGTAGTAGATGTTGGTGGAATGAGGACAGATGTACCTATTGCTACAGCTAAATGACTATGTACTAGATGTTGGTGGAAGGAGGACAGATGTACCTATTGCTACAGCTAAATGACTATGTAGTAGATGTTGGTGGAATGAGGACAGATGTACCCATTGCTACAGCTAAATGACTATGTAGTAGATGTTAATGGAAGGAGGACAGATGTACCTATTGCTACAGCTAAATGACTATGTAGTAGATGTTTCTGGAAGGAGGACAGATGTACCTATTGCTACAGCTAAATGACTATGTAGTAGATGTTAATGGAAGGAGGACAGATGTACCTATTGCTACAGCTAAATGACTATGTACTAGATGTTGGTGGAAGGAGGACAGATGTACCTATTGCTACAGCTAAATGACTATGTAGTAGATGTTTGTGGAAGGACAGATGTACCTATTGCTACAGCTAAATGACTATGTAGTAGATGGTGGTGGAAGGAGGACAGATGTACCTATTGCTACAGCTAAATGACTATGTAGTAGATGTTGGTGGAATGAGGACAGATGTACCTATTGCTACAGCTAAATGACTATGTAGTAGATGTTTCTGGAAGGAGGACAGATGTACCTATTGCTACAGCTAAATGACTATGTAGTAGATGTTGCTGGAAGGAGGACAGATGTACCTATTGCTACAGCTAAATGACTATGTAGTAGATGTTGGTGGAATGAGGACAGATGTACCTATTGCTACAGCTAAATGACTATGTAGTAGATGGTTCTGGAAGGAGGACAGATGTACCTATTGCTACAGCTAAATGACTATGTAGTAGATGTTGGTGGAAGGAGGACAGATGTACCTATTGCTACAGCTAAATGACTATGTAGTAGATGTTGGTGGAATGAGGACAGATGTACCTATTGCTACAGCTAAATGACTATGTACTAGATGTTGGTGGAAGGAGGACAGATGTACCTATTGCTACAGCTAAATGACTATGTAGTAGATGTTGGTGGAATGAGGACAGATGTACCCATTGCTACAGCTAAATGACTATGTAGTAGATGTTAATGGAAGGAGGACAGATGTACCTATTGCTACAGCTAAATGACTATGTAGTAGATGTTTCTGGAAGGAGGACAGATGTACCTATTGCTACAGCTAAATGACTATGTAGTAGATGTTAATGGAAGGAGGACAGATGTACCTATTGCTACAGCTAAATGACTATGTAGTAGATGTTGCTGGAAGGAGGACAGATGTACCTATTGCTACAGCTAAATGACTATGTAGTAGATGTTGGTGGAATGAGGACAGATGTACCTATTGCTACAGCTAAATGACTATGTACTAGATGTTGGTGGAAGGAGGACAGATGTACCTATTGCTACAGCTAAATGACTATGTAGTAGATGTTGGTGGAATGAGGACAGATGTACCTATTGCTACAGCTAAATGACTATGTAGTAGATGTTAATGGAAGGAGGACAGATGTACCTATTGCTACAGCTAAATGACTATGTAGTAGATGTTGGTGGAATGAGGACAGATGTACCTATTGCTACAGCTAAATGACTATGTAGTAGATGGTTCTGGAAGGACAGATGTACCTATTGCTACAGCTAAATGACTATGTAGTAGATGTTGGTGGAAGGAGGACAGATGTACCTATTGCTACAGCTAAATGACTATGTAGTAGATGTTGGTGGAATGAGGACAGATGTACCTATTGCCACAGCTAAATGACTATGTAGTAGATGTTGGTGGAATGAGGACAGATGTACCTATTGCTACAGCTAAATGACTATGTAGTAGATGTTTCTGGAAGGAGGACAGATGTACCTATTGCTACAGCTAAATGACTATGTAGTAGATGTTGGTGGAATGAGGACAGATGTACCTATTGCTACAGCTAAATGACTATGTAGATGTTTCTGGAAGGAGGACAGATGTACCTATTGCTACAGCTAAATGACTATGTAGTAGATGTTGGTGGAAGGAGGACAGATGTACCTATTGCTACAGCTAAATGACTATGTAGTAGATGTTGGTGGAAGGAGGACAGATGTACCTATTGCTACAGCTAAATGACTATGTAGTAGATGTTGATGGAATGAGGACAGATGTACCTATTGCTACAGCTAAATGACTATGTAGTAGATGTTGGTGGAAGGAGGACAGATGTACCTATTGCTACAGCTAAATGACTATGTAGTAGATGTTGGTGGAAGGAGGACAGATGTACCTATTGCTACAGCTAAATGACTATGTAGTAGATATTGGTGGAATGAGGACAGATGTACCTATTGCTACAGCTAAATGACTATGTAGTAGATGTTTCTGGAAGGAGGACAGATGTACCTATTGCTACAGCTAAATGACTATGTAGTAGATGTTTCTGGAAGGAGGACAGATGTACCTATTGCTACAGCTAAATGACTATGTAGTAGATGTTTCTGGAAGGAGGACAGATGTACCTATTGCTACAGCTAAATGACTATGTAGTAGATGTTGCTGGAATGAGGACAGATGTACCTATTGCTATAGCTAAATGACTATGTAGTAGATGTTGGTGGAATGAGGACAGATGTACCTATTGCTACAGCTAAATGACTATGTAGTAGATGTTGGTGGAATGAGGACAGATGTACCTATTGCTACAGCTAAATGACTATGTAGTAGATGTTTCTGGAAGGAGGACAGATGTACCTATTGCTACAGCTAAATGACTATGTAGTAGATGTTGGTGGAAGGAGGACAGATGTACCTATTGCTACAGCTAAATGACTATGTAGATGTTGGTGGAATGAGGACAGATGTACCTATTGCTACAGCTAAATGACTATGTAGTAGATGTTGGTGGAAGGAGGACAGATGTACCTATTGCTACAGCTAAATGACTATGTAGTAGATGTTGGTGGAATGAGGACAGATGTACCTATTGCTACAGCTAAATGACTATGTAGTAGATGTTAATGGAAGGAGGACAGATGTACCTATTGCTACAGCTAAATGACTATGTAGTAGATGTTGGTGGAAGGAGGACAGATGTACCTATTGCTACAGCTAAATGACTATGTAGTAGATGTTGGTGGAATGAGGACAGATGTACCTATTGCTACAGCTAAATGACTATGTAGTAGATGTTTCTGGAAGGAGGACAGATGTACCTATTGCTACAGCTAAATGACTATGTAGTAGATGTTGGTGGAAGGAGGACAGATGTACCTATTGCTACAGCTAAATGACTATGTAGTAGATGTTGGTGGAAGGAGGACAGATGTACCTATTGCTACAGCTAAATGACTATGTAGTAGATGTTGGTGGAAGGAGGACAGATGTACCTATTGCTACAGCTAAATGACTATGTAGTAGATGTTGGTGGAATGAGGACAGATGTACCTATTGCTACAGCTAAATGACTATGTAGTAGATGTTAATGGAAGGAGGACAGATGTACCTATTGCTACAGCTAAATGACTATGTAGTAGATGTTGGTGGAAGGAGGACAGATGTACCTATTGCTACAGCTAAATGACTGTAGTAGATGTTAATGGAAGGAGGACAGATGTACCTATTGCTACAGCTAAATGACTATGTAGTAGATGTTGGTGGAAGGAGGACAGATGTACCTATTGCTACAGCTAAATGACTATGTAGTAGATGTTGGTGGAATGAGGACAGATGTACCTATTGCTACAGCTAAATGACTATGTAGTAGATGTTGGTGGAATGAGGACAGATGTACCTATTGCTACAGCTAAATGACTATGTAGTAGATGTTAATGGAAGGAGGACAGATGTACCTATTGCTACAGCTAAATGACTATGTAGTAGATGGTGGTGGAAGGAGGACAGATGTACCTATTGCTACAGCTAAATGACTATGTAGTAGATGTTGGTGGAATGAGGACAGATGTACCTATTGCTACAGCTAAATGACTATGTAGTAGATGTTAATGGAAGGAGGACAGATGTACCTATTGCTACAGCTAAATGACTATGTAGTAGATGGTGGTGGAATGAGGACAGATGTACCTATTGCTACAGCTAAATGACTATGTAGTAGATGTTTCTGGAAGGAGGACAGATGGGGACATTAACCCCTTAATCCATATAGACAGGAAATTATATATTTGTTTAAAATTGTTTATGTAAGTAAAATTTTGTTGAATATTTTGAAATAAATTTGATTGGAAGATATGCTGCTGCATCAGATTGCGACATTCCGGCCAAATTAGTTTTAAAATATTCTAGGGCTTTCTTGTAATCTTGCAATAGCGGTAGTGGAATAGTAAAGGTGAATGTTATTACCTCTTGTAGATATCCAGATTACTCCCTATGTTCATAATCAGATAGGAAGTCTAGACAAGCCTGACCCGAGGCAGGGACAGTACAGTGCATCATTATAAAACAAGTCATCAGAGATTGAAGACATACGCTATTTCCATTTTTGTCACAATATAAAAAGTATTCAGATTTTCTGGAGTTTTTGAGATTTTCTGATTTTCCATATTTTCCTGGATCATGCCCAAAGGGGTGGAATTGTAGTGTATGGTCACCCTCTTTCCTGTGTTAAATTTCAGCCAAATCGGACCAGCAATTTCTGAGATATCCACATATCCAAAATTTGATCGGATCCTAATTCGGGTTCTCTTATCCAGATCACAGCCAAGTGCAGATTTCCTCTTGCTCCACAAGTTCTTTTGTTGTGTTAAAATTAGAGCCCAATCGGATCAGTAGTTTTTTAAGATACAGACATACAGGCACACTCACTCAGACACAGACGCACACAAGCACGCCCACACAGACTCGATTGCAATACCCTCTTCTTACTTCTTATGTTCAGCCTTCTCATGCCCAACTGTCATGAAGGATGGGTTGTTTAATGCTATGGTTAGCCCCTTGCTCCAAATACCTGGTTTGGTACCCAGATAAAGTGTTACACCACTGCACCCGACCCAAGATTAGACATCTATAGAGGCCTATAGTACTTGTTGCAGGGGTCTTCCCCTTATACGGCGAGGGTATTATGAAGGCTGCATTCTGATTGTCGAGCATAGAGTCTGTATCTCAAATGCATTGCTCAGGTAGGCTGCCAGTAGGCTTGCATAATTTTTCAATTTAATCATGAAGTTCGATTTATTTTTAAAATCACAATTTTTACTATGTAACTGCGGAAAAATCGGAAAATCGTCAAAAATTTCATGTTTGTTTAAAATCTGAAGTGTGTACTTTTTCGTCGCATTTTAGCAGTAGGCTACATCAGTACAATTATAATTGATTCACGCCTATGTTCATTGTGTTGATATCCCACCATGCCATGCACGTGTTGAATAATTACTAATCACAACACAAAGTGCTATGATAAATAAGCTAACAATAGCGAGGTCTTTGAGAAAACCAGCTAGTTACTCCATCGAATCACCATATAATGTTCTTTCCTTCACTGCAGACCCTGAGCCAGTCATGAAATACCAAGTATATACTTAGTTGCAGTGTTAGGCAATAATCAGTGAACGTAATTCTTTTTAATTCTAAAGTTAGCAATTTCAATTAATAACGAGGTCAGGTGTAATTTTTCTTTTTTGATTCGATTGTCATGTCTAATTAAAGAAAATAAAGCAAAGCAGTCCAGATTGTTGTATTTTGAACTGTCGTACGCTTAAATGTAAATCGTACATTCTGAAAGCAGCTATAAACTCCACTATAGTACGAGTTTACGCCTTCACTCTCGAAGCTAATCTCAAAGCTACTGTCTTATGTATGTGGATTGCACAGCATCTCCCCGGGTACTAATATTAGTGTCTTCGTGCTACTGGCGTAATGACCTAAACTCGACCTTCAAAGCGGAAGCTGATACATCACGTGATTTAGATTTTTTCTCGATAACATTTTATGTCAAATTTTTATGAAATAAACGATGTTTATTAAATTATACGCAATATTTAGGCTTTCCCAATTAATAATTTCACTCCCGCAACGATGGATATAAGGTATACATTAAGCATAGACATAGGATGTTAAGAATTTGCCACATGAAATTGCGTTCTAATTTTGTGCTGTTTTTTAATCACTTATTTCAACTGTTTCTAGAAATTCCAAGTCCCATTTTTCGTGACTTGTCACGTTACCCCGGTTTATACCTTTGGGAATTTGGACATACGAATTAATCGAAAATCATGATTTTTTAAACAAAATCGATCGCGATGTTTCAAAGCAAAAATCATGCCAGAGGATTCAGCAACTCAATAAACATGATGTTTTCAAGAATATAGTTGTTTCACAGATGGAAGAAGCTTAGTGTACTGTGTCACAGCAGGAAGAGGCTTAGTGTAGTGTTACAGCAGGAAGAGGCTTAGTGTACTGTGTCACAGCAGGAAGAGGCTTAGTGTACTGTGTCACAGCAGGAAGAGGCTTAGTGTACTGTGTCACAGCAGGAAGAGGCTTAGTGTACTGTCACAGAATGGAAGAGGCTTAGTGTACTGTGTCACAGCAGGAAGAGGCTTAGTGTACTGTGTCACAGCAGGACGAGGCTTAGTGTACTGTGTCACAGCAGGAAGAGGCTTAGTGTACTGTGTCACAGCAGGAAGAGGCTTAGTGTACTGTGTCACAGCAGGACGAGGCTTAGTGTACTGTGTCACAGCAGGACGAGGCTTAGTGTACTGTGTCACAGCAGGAAGAGGCTCAGTGTACTGTGTCACAGCAGGAAGAGGCTTAGTGTACTGTGTCACAGCAGGAAGAGGCTTAGTGTACTGTGTCACAGCAGGAAGAGGCTTAGTGTACTGTGTCACAGCAGGAAGAGGCTTAGTGTACTGTGTCACAGAAGGAAGAGGCTTAGTGTACTGTGTCACAGCAGGAAGAGGCTTAGTGTACTGTGTCACAACAGGAAGAGGCTTAGTGTACTGTCACGGAATGGAAGAGGCTTAGTGTACTGTGTCACAGCAGAAAGAGGCTTAGTGTACTGTGTCACAGCAGGAAGAGGCTTAGTGTACTGTGTCACAGCAGGAAGAGGCTTAGTGTACTGTGTCACAGCAGGAAGAGGCTTAGTGTACTGTGTCACAGCAGGAAGAGGCTTAGTGTACTGTGTCACAGCAGGAAGCGGCTTAGTGTACTGTCACGGAATGGAAGAGGCTTAGTGTACTGTGTCACAGCAGAAAGAGGCTTACTGTGCTGTGTCACAGGAGGAAGAGGCTTAGTATACTGTGTCACAGCAGGAAGAGGCTTAGTGTACTGTCACAGAATGGAAGAGGCTTAGTGTACTGTGTCACAGCAGGAAGAGGCTTAGTGTACTGTGTCACAGCAGGAAGAGGCTTAGTTTACTATGTCACAGCAGGATGAGGCTTAGTGTACTGTGTCACAGCAGGAAGAGGCTTAGTGTACTGTGTCACAGCAGGAAGAGGCTTAGTGTACTGTGTCACAGCAGGAAGAGGCTTAGTGTACTGTCACAGTATTCACCCTTTCACGGTCGATAATGGTTGAAGAAAAGTGCAATTTCTGCATCGTGGAGTGTCTATCTACAGGCAAAAGGAGACACATTTTTTTGCAAACTTACAACTGGAATGACTGGCTCGGTTATCGAGCCAGTCATTCTAGTGGTAAATTTAAAAGCATTAGCCGTCTTCTCTTGGCCTATAAATTGAAATTTTTTAAAGCCACTGCAGAGGTCGGTTTGGGCCGTCTTGACGTCAATTGCTGAATTTCTGCAGATTACATTTTTCATGGGGTTTAACTCTAGATATTCTGAATATTTTGAAAACAATTTGACTGAAAGTTGACCATAATTACACCTTTGCTGTCATCTTTTACCTTGAGAACAAGAAGCATAAAATGTATGCTGATGAATGAATGGATGGTCAGATGAATAGTTATAGAGGAACAACAAGCGTGGAATGTATGCTGATGAACAAATGGATGGTCAGATGAATAGTTATAGAGGAACAACAAGCGTGGAATGTATGCTGATGAACAAATGGATGGTCAGATGAATAGTTATAGAGGAACAACAAGCGTGGAATGTATGCTGATGAACAAATGGATGGTCAGATGAAGTTATAGAGGAACAACAAGCGTGGAATGTATGCTGATGAACAAATGGATGGTAAGATGAAGTTATAGAGGAACAACAAGCATGGAATGTATGCTGATGAACAAATGGATGGTCAGATGAATAGTTATAGAGGAACAACAAGCGTGGAATGTATGCTGATGAACAAATGGATGGTCAGATGAAGTTATAGAGGAACAACAAGCGTGGAATGTATGCTGATGAACAAATGGATGGTAAGATGAAGTTATAGAGGAACAACAAGCATGGAATGTATGCTGATGAACAAATGGATGGTCAGATGAATAGTTAGAGGAAAAACAAGCGTGGAATGTATGCTGATGAACACATGGATGGTCAGATGAATAGTTATAGAGGAACAACAAGCGTGGAATGTTTGCCGATGAACAAATGGATGGTCAGATGAATAGTTATAGAGGAACAACAAGCGTGAAATGTATGCTGATGAACAAATGGATGGTCAGATGAATAGCTATAGAGGAAAAACAAGCGTGAAATGTATGCTGATGAACAAATGGATGGTCAGATGAATAGCTATAGAGGAACAACAAGCGTGAAATGTATGCTGATGAACAAATGGATGGTCAGATGAAGTTATAGAGGAACAACAAGCGTGGAATGTATGCTGATGAACAAATGGATGGTAAGATGAAGTTATAGAGGAACAACAAGCATGGAATGTATGCTGATGAACAAATGGATGGTCAGATGAATAGTTATAGAGGAAAAACAAGCGTGGAATGTATGCTGATGAACACATGGATGGTCAGATGAATAGTTATAGAGGAACAACAAGCGTGGAATGTTTGCCGATGAACAAATGGATGGTCAGACGAATAGTTATAGAGGAACAACAAGCGTGAAATGTATGCTGATGAACAAATGGATGGTCAGATGAATAGCTATAGAGGAAAAACAAGCGTGAAATGTATGCTGATGAACAAATGGATGGTCAGATGAATAGCTATAGAGGAACAACAAGCGTGAAATGTATGCTGATGAACAAATGGATGGTCAGATGAATAGTTATAGAGGAACAACAAGCGTGAAATGTATGCTGATGAACAAATGGATGGTCAGATGAAGAGTTAACGAGGAGCACAAAGAGAAAACGGCTACCACGTCAAAGGAATCTTTTGTACAATTTAGATAAAATAAAATATATTATTTGTATAGTTGCGATTTACTAAAAAGTAAATTTCACCATGGAGTCATTTTCTTTCATTACCCATGAGAATCATGGAGTGATGTCATCCCGTGAATGATTGTTGTGTTATGACATATCGCGTAAATATTTTACTGTTAACCATTGATACATATAGCTCACAAAAGTTAATCTATATACCGGCACATTAATGCGACGTAAGACAAACTCCAGTATAGATTGCCAGACTGAACTTGAATCAGAGCTGATGCCGAGCTTCGTCTATTCTGAAAACATGTTTGGTGTAATCTGAATCCCCCTGCTTGACAATTCATGTGATGATGTCATACTGTGAATTTTATGTAGTGTTAAAATTCATAACTTTAATCAGTTTAAACAATGAGATTTAGTGAAAATTTGTCAAATTCTTTTTAATTCATAAAATATGCTACTCACTTGTATTTTTGACGTTTTTATTGAAATCTACTTCTCATTTGCGATCACCTTTAACCCTTTAACTGTCATATCAGCCAAAAACGGCTTCTGCAGTGGTCTTGAGAAATGGCCATTTGCAGACCAAGAGAAGTATTTTTGAAAATTTACCACTAGAATGACTGGCTCGATAATCGAGCCAGGATAATCGAGCCCGGATAATCGAGCCCGGATAATCGAGCCAGGATAATCGAGCCCGGATAATCGAGCCAGGATAATCGAGCCAGTCATTCCAGTGGTAAATTTTTTTAAATGGTCTTCTCTTAGTCTGCAAGTGGACATTTTCTATGAGAAAATTAGAATTTTCTTGAAAAAATGTAAGGGTTAAAGGGCTAACAGGAGAGCTATATGATGTGCTCTTCCTGCAGTACTAAGTATTTACTCACCTGTATGTATGATCTTATGACGAATCACATCCGAGCGATGTGAAAACCTTTTCAAACAGACATCACACTCAAATGGACGCTCACCTGAAATGTAAACAGACAAGAAATCTGAATAAAACACCATCCCAGAGAATGAATACGATTCTCGCGCACACATCCTATTCAATTATCTTGACCTTTGACATCTTGTCCACTGAAATCAAGAAGCCTCTTCAGGTCAAAGGCAACTTTCCACCTATGTATGGTGACGATCCCTCTCGTAGAATTGTAGAACCGGAGTCATCGTGCTGGTGTCGGCGAACCCATCCACCCACCCATGCACACACATACATATGACGGCTTGTATAACCAATCATCGTGCTCGTGGTTGGGCACACACACACGCACGCATGCACACACACACGACCCCCGCTTGTAGAACCAGTCAACATACTGTACATTGAACAGAACCAAGTAGGAGGGATTTTAGCTGTGGGCAGCGGCTCAATAAACCACCATGTCCCTTAGTCAGTCAGTCACAAAAGCTTATTCCAGGCCTTGAATGGCCTGGGCGCTCACCTGGACCATCTGAACAATTAGCATTTGAACAGACATAATTCTTTAAATTCAGCCATAATAAGATATAAAATATAAAATTATAATTCAGCATGCACAGTATTTAGTAGGAAATTAATGGAGGCTGACCACACAATCAAATCGAACCTAAGGTTCCATCAAGCCAATAAAAAAATCCAATATGGCCAACAAATGCTAAATTGTGATTAGTCCATGAGAGCCATGTTTTCTCTTGCACAAAATTTATTCACCGTTAGTTATCGATGAAATCTAACGAGTTTCAGCCTGATCTGTACAGTAATTTTTGCAATGTCATTTTTGAGAACACGATGGCCACCGGAAAAATTAACCACTCAAAGTTTTGAATGGATGTTCTGGAGCCAATCACCATAGATAGGGTTCATCCACCCAATTTTCTTTGAAATCTACAACGTGGTTCTTGAGAAGAAGTCATTAAAAGCTGTTCCTATTCATTCCCTATAGGATTTGCTGAAGTTATGAAAAACCAAGGTGGCCACTGGAGAAATCGGCCAATCCAAAATCTGACCACATTTGTTTACAATCGGGCGATTGATTAATATGATTAAAGATGAATAGCATTTTAAAGAACTTCTGGAAAATTTTCACCAAAAAAACTGATCAATCAAAATTCTGAATATAAGTCATGGAGTGTACCACGTACCATAGGGTCTAGGCAAATCCGGTTGAAATCCGCTAAATGGCTAAAGAGGCGATGCATTTTGCCAATTTTCGGTACATTTTTCATAAAATCTAAGATTTCCACCCAAAATGTTGAACAATCCAGTCTGAAATTTTTCTATAGTACCACCTTCTAGCCAAATTTGGTTGAAATCCACCAAGTGGTTAACATGTCTAAGGAAGAAATGCATCTTGATAAGTTCTGGTACATTTTTCACAAAATCTAAGATTTTCATCACAAAAATTGACCAATCAAAATTCTGAATAGATGTTCAAAAGCTAGTGTCCTGACAGGCACATATAGGCTACAAGGAAATAGAGCAAGGCAGAATCAGCATCGCGTCGACTCAACATGTAATCTTTGCGGCACTGCTCCAGAGGACAGGGAGCATTTTCTGCTGCTATGTCCAGCCCTAGAAAGTATCCGCCAACCTATAATCACAGAGATCACGCAATTATGTGAAACTGCTGGATGTGGTGCTCTGCTCACAGACAACAGGTGTACACTACAAATTATACTTGACGTTGGACATGACAGTCTCCCCGAACAGATTCGCTTGGATGAGGATTTGTGTATGTGTCTTGAACAGCTCTCGTGCGCACTAGATCATCGGCTACACATGACGAGATGGCGTGCACTCTCCCAATAGCGATGAAAATCTTTCCAGAGAAATACCCGGAATTGACATTCACTCTACTTTAGAGGTGCTCCATAATTGGAGGAATCTCATCAACAACAACAACTCTGGCTCTTCTAGTCAAATCTGGTTGAAATTGGTCAAGTGGCTAAAGAGGAGATGCATTTTGACAATTTCAGGTAAATCTGCTATAAAGTCCAAGATTTTCATCCAAATAATAGACCAATGAAAAATTCTGAACAGAAATTCTGGAACCTTTTTGCAAAATTTGGTTGAAATCGATCAAATCCTTAAGGTGATGCGATTTCATGGACTGTCAAATAAAAGAGGATGAGTTTCAAATTATCCAGCAGCTTAGCTTACATGTATAGCTACCTTGAAATTGAGATTCTGAGAATTCAGGGTTCAAAGTATATACATTGATGGCAACAATTCTGCTAAAACATATTCGCACCCATTAGCATACTAATATGGGCCCGTTCCCGAAGCTATCGTTAGCTAGCGATATCGTTACCCCCATTGCTTTAGTATGGTGTAACGATATCGCTAACATGACGAGAGCTTCGGGAACATGGGCCATGGGTTGTGAACCGGTTCATGGTTTAGACATTAGAATATTTTGAAACTAATTTGACTATCATGCGGTGAGCTGTTACTGCCATAGGCAACGGGCCACATTCAAATTAGTCACAAAATTCAACATGCTTACTAAGATTAATATCACCTTGATACTTAGATTCTGGGAATGTGTTTCATATCAATTTCAACATGCATACAGAGTGAATGGAAAATAGCCAGAAATGGGCTGGGCATTGCTAGAAATGGATGCCTATATTGTGAAGACAAGAAAGATGATTTCAGCCTATCTTTCAGCTAGCGTGTGTCGATCATATTGGGATAAGAATAGACACCAGCTTACTTATACAGAGAGAGGATGCGCGACCTTGAACTCATGTGCAGAGAATTACAGCATTACACATACAAAACTCAGATGAAGCGTTCAATATATTTCAAAACAAATATAACTCTAGCTGCAAACATTTTAACATTCTGTTGCATATCAAGAACCATTCTCTCGAATACTATGGAACTACTTAGATTTGGCGCTGTTCACCTAAGTCAAATTGGTTTCAAAATATTCAACAGCTTAGCTGTATAGTTACCATGAAATTTACATTAAATAACGATATCGCTAACATGACGAGAGCTTCGGGAACATGGGCCATGGGTTGTGAACCGGTTCATGGTTTAGACATTAGAATATTTTGAAACTAATTTGACTGTCATGCGGTGAGCTGTTACTGCCATAGGCAACGGGCCACATTCAAATTAGTCACAAAATTCAACATGCTTACTAAGATTAATATCACCTTGATACTTAGATTCTGGGAATGTGTTTCATATCAATTTCAACATGCATACAGAGTGAATGGAAAATAGCCAGAAATGGGCTGGGCATTGCTAGAAATGGATGCCTATATTGTGAAGACAAGAAAGATGATTTCAGCCTATCTTTCAGCTAGCGTGTGTCGATCATATTGGGATAAGAATAGACACCAGCTTACTTATACAGAGAGAGGATGCGCGACCTTGAACTCATGTGCAGAGAATTACAGCATTACACATACAAAACTCAGATGAAGCGTTCAATATATTTCAAAACAAATATAACTCTAGCTGCAAACATTTTAACATTCTGTTGCATATCAAGAACCATTCTCTCGAATACTATGGAACTACTTAGATTTGGCGCTGTTCACCTAAGTCAAATTGGTTTCAAAATATTCAACAGCTTAGCTGTATAGTTACCATGAAATTTACATTCTGGGACTTCATGTTTCAAATTTCAAATTGATTCGAGCATGGTCAGAAACACACAGCATCAAATGCAGGCACACACGCAAACACACTTGTGCATCAGTCATGTCATTGCACCGATGATGGCTTGTTTTTATCCACAAGATTGCTAATTAAACATTAAAACAACACATATTTGAAGATATTTAGGCAGAGAATCGGTTGTATGAGAAGTTAACCTTTTATCCCTCGAATTTGTTCATGAAAATTTCAATTTTCTCATAGAAAGTGTCCATCAAGAGAAAAGTAATTTTTAAAATTTACCACTGGAATGACTGGCTTGATTGGTAAATGTTCAAAAACACTCTTCTCTTGGTGTGCAAATGTACATTTCTCCCGACCAGTGCAGAAGCTGTTTTTGGCTGATATGAGTCTTAAACATGTTAATTGGCTAAACATACCTGTGTGCACTCTAGAATGAGACTGGAGATAGATCATCTGTGAGAACTGTCGCCCGCACACATCACATGTGAACGCCAGCACTGACGAGTGAGTCATCAGGTGACGCTGCATTACGCTATTATGACGGAATGTTTTCCCGCATTGTTCACACTTGTACGGTCGTCGGTTGGTGTGAATATTCATATGTTCCATCAGCGTGTTATTGGTACAAAATTCCTTCTGGCATAATGAGCAGCGAAATGGTTTAATTCCTGCAATATGATAACAATTAGTATTTATCAAGATAGGTAGATTCAGCGCAAAACATTGCTTTTATCATCATACACTACAGATCATCTGCAAGACAATAGGCAATCACCAATAGATCTAGACAATAGGTAGCAATCACCGAATAGATCTAGATGTTAGGTAGCAATCACCAATAGATCTAGACAATAGGTAGCAATCACCAATAGATCTAGACAATAGGTAGCAATCACCAATAGATCTAGACGATAGGCAGCAATCACCAATAGATCTAGACAATAGGTAGCAATCACCAATAGATCTAGACAATAGGCAGCAATCACCAATAGATCTAGACAATAGGTAGCAATCACCAATAGATCTAGACAATAGGTAGCAATCACCAATAGATCTAGACAATACATAGCAATCACCAATAGATCTAGACAATAGGTAGCAATCACCAATAGATCTAGACAATAGGTAGCAATCACCAATAGATCTAGACAATAGGTAGCAATCACCAATAGATCTAGACGATAGGCAGCAATCACCAATAGATCTAGACGATAGGTAGCAATCACCGAATAGATCTAGACAATAGGTAGCAATCACCAATAGATCTAGACAATAGGTAGCAATCACCAATAGATCTAGACAATAGGTAGCAATCACCAATAGATCTAGACAATAGGCAGCAATCACCAATAGATCTAGACAATAGGCAGCAATCACCAATAGATCTAGACAATAGGTAGCAATCACCAATAGATCTAGACAATAGGTAGCAATCACCCACAGATCTAGACAATAGGCAGCAATCACCAATAGATCTAGACAATAGGTAGCAATCACCAATAGATCTAGACAATAGGTAGCAATCACCAATATATCTAGACGATAGGCAGCAGTCACCAATAGATCTAGACAATAGGCAATCACCAATAGATCTAGACAATAGGCAGCAATCACCAATAGATCTAGACAATAGGTTGCAATCACCAATAGATCTAGACAATAGGTAGCAATCACCAATAGATCTAGACAATTTGCAGCAATCACCAATAGATCTAGACAATAGGCAGCAATCACCAATAGATCTAGACAATAGGCAGCAATCACCAATAGATCTAGACAATAGGTAGCAATCACCGAATAGATCTAGATGTTAGGTAGCAATCACCAATAGATCTAGAAAATAGGTAGCAATCACCAATAGATCTAGACAATAGGTAGCAATCACCAATAGATCTAGACAATAGGCAATCACCAATAGATCTAGACAATAGGCAGCAATCACCAATAGATCTAGACAACAGGTAGCAATCACCAATAGATCTAGACAATAGGTAGCAATCACCAATAGATCTAGACAATAGGCAGCAATCACCAATAGATCTAGACAATAGGTAGCAATCACCAATAGATCTAGACAATAGGCAGCAATCACCAATAGATCTAGACAATAGGCAGCAATCACCAATAGATCTAGACAATAGGTAGCAATCACCAATAGATCTAGACAATAGGTAGCAATCACCAATAGATCTAGACAATAGGTAGCAATCAACAATAGATCTAGACAATAGGTAGCAATCACCAATAGATCTAGACAATATGCAGCGATCACCAATAGATCTAGACAATAGGCAGCAATCACCAATAGATCTAGACAATAGGTAGCAATCACCAATAGATCTAGACAATACGTAGCAATCACCAATAGATCTAGACAATAGGCAGCAATCACCAATAGATCTAGACAATAGGCAGCAATCACCAATAGATCTAGACAATAGGTAGCAATCACCAATAGATCTAGACAATAGGTAGCAATCACCAATAGATCTAGACAATACGTAGCAATCACCAATAGATCTAGACAATAGGTAGCAATCACCAATAGATCTAGACAATAGGTAGCAATCACCAATAGATCTAGACAATACATAGCAATCACCAATAGATCTAGACAATAGGTAGCAATCACCAATAGATCTAGACAATAGGCAGCAATCACCAATAGATCTAGACAATAGGTAGCAATCACCAATAGATCTACACAATAGGCAGCAATCACCAATAGATCTAGACAATAGGCAGCAATCACCAATAGATCTAGACAATAGGTAGCAATCACCAATAGATCTAGACAATAGGTAGCAATCACCAATAGATCTAGACAATAGGTAGCAATCACCAATAGATCTAGACAATAGGTAGCAATCACCAATAGATCTAGACAATAGGCACCGATCACCAATAGATCTAGACAATACGTAGAAATCACCAATAGATCTAGACAATAGGTAGCAATCACCAATAGATCTAGGTAATAGGTAGCTATCACCAATAGATCTAGACAATAGGTAGCAATCACCAATAGATCTAGACAATAGGTAGCCATCACCAATAGATCTGGACAATAGGCTAACTGAAGTTATTGAAAGGAGACCAATTACAAAATCTCATCATTGCACATATATTCTATTCTACCCACTAATCAAGGCATTAACGGAGCGTGGACCAGTATCAGTTAAAAAATTCAAATAGCCTATGACTATGTATCTTACCATTACTTGCAAAGACACATGCAATGTTTACGGATAAAAAAAGTCAATATGTCACATGTAACTTCCACTACATAAATAGCATTTCCATTGATGATTTGATTCGGCCCAGAAACACTCTCATATTACTTTATGGACTTGTGTTAATGTCAAAACAACCAAACTTTAATACAACTACTCTTGTTTTAATCCTGTTTAAAGTTTCAAAATTTAATAATTTTTCGCAGAGATACGGGTAAAAGGCACAGCTGCCCCCGCTGACCCCCTGCCCAAAAGGCAATGGGGGGGGGAGGGGAGGAGGAGCTGCCCCCGTGCTTCCGGCGCCCCTGAATCTGATGATTCTACCCATTTGCATTCCTGATTTATGGGAAAAAATTTGTATTTTGGGATGCGCTTAGTGACCCTGTGAACTTTTGGCCTAAAACCAAATTTTCATTCTACACAACCACAATAATAATAATGTATGTTACCAATTTGGTGATTCTACTTTCTTGCATTGCAGTGTTATTGACGAAAATGTTTATTCCGGTATGCACTAAGTGACCCCATAACCTTGATTTTTTTTATCTTTTGACCACAAAGTAAGATTTTCTAGCCACACATAATATGAATGTATGTTCCAAATTTGATTATTCTACCTCATACCTATAGGATTCCGGAGATATGCCTCAGATAAACAGACAGACAGACAGCATGACAGACAGACAGACAGCTCTACAGACAGACAGACAGGAAACCATCGCTAGGAAAAATTTGCTGTGTCACAGGACATGTAGTATTATTACGCGTTATCTAGCCACTGAAAATATTTCTTGCACGTTATGCAACCAATGAAAAACTTTCATTGAATATTACACGCATGTTCATATTGAGAAATATGGAGTGGGTTGAAAGCCTCGTTTATATGATTAAGCATGTGAGCCAAGTACAAGTAATGGCAACTCATCACTCAACACTATAGCTAATCATGGCAAATCAGAGTAAGCTCAACCACACCTAGCTAATCACGGCTAACATGAGTCAGCTAAACCACAACTAGCTAATCACAGCCAATCAGAGTAAGCTCAATCATGCTAACCAGACTACCAGAGCAAGCGCATTTACAACTAGCTAATCACGGCTAACCAAAGTAAGCTAAACAACAACTAGCTAATCACAGCTAACTAGAGTAAGTTAAACAACAACTAGCTAATCACGGCTAACCAAAGTAAGCTAAATTACAACTAGCTAATCACGGCTAACCAGAGTAAGCAAGACCACAACTAGCTAATCACGGCTAACCAGAGTAAGCTAAATTACAACTAACTAATCATGACCAACCAAAGTAAGCTAAACCACAACTAGCTAATCACAGCTAACCAGAGTAAGCTAAATTATGACCAGCTAATCATGGCTTACCAAAGTAAGCCAAACCACAACTGGCTAATCACGGCTAACCAGTGTAAGCTAAATTACAACTAGCTAATCACGGCTAACCAGAGTAAGTTAAACCACAACTAGCTAATCACAGCTAACCAGAGTAAGCTAAACCACAATTAGCTAATCATGGCTAACCAGAGTAAGCTAAATAACAATAGCTAATCACCAGGGCTGGATGGGGTCAATTACATTGCATCTATTACTATTACTTTCAATCCCTTCTATTACTATTACAATTACTTCAGATTTGATCTATAACTATTACTCTCATATCCAGTGCTCCAGATAAGGCGCGTACAAGCGTACTGTATGCATAGAAATCATCCTTGTACGCAAACATTTAAATATTCATGTGTACCGCGTATGCCTCATGTAAATGCAGTACGCATCAGTGTATTAAACTACCCATACCGGCCTGATGCTATTATCAAATATAGCCTATTCAATTGCACAAAGGGGAATCAATGCTCTACTGACATACTATGACATACCACGATATAAGCGTAAAAGCAGTGCCTATACTACTATCACTAAACGGTATGATCTCCATGATCTCCGTCTCTGCAAGAGGGTATTTTTTCTTTATTACAAGAGCTTTGCATTACCTATATACATGTCAATGAAAAAATTCCCGCACCAATATAATCAGAGTTTGTCTTTCAGAAACTTTGAATCTCCACGAAGGCATATCTTATATGGCATTTGGTAATTAAGTATAACATATGAGTGGAGATGGAAGATTTTTTAATTGGAGATACGGCAAAATGCACATAAATATTTGTAAAAGTTTGTTCTGTCACACTTATTTTAATTGGAGAGGTAATTATAGCAATAGCTTTTAATATGAGATTTACAACAATTTCCGTTGGTAGGCTAAAGCATTACTCTGCCAATAACAACTGCAAGTTCTCTTCACCTGATTTAGTTTACCGACAAATATTAAAAGATCTGTTCTCTTATTACAGTAAACAATACAGTAGCGCTTCTAACCTTGGATTCTATTTTTAGCAAGAAACTTGTCAAGATTAAATGAACAATATTCTAATTGCAATAATTTGTCTTGTTAGCACTTCTATACCTTAGTTCCATCTTAATCAAATAGGAAGCAAAAAACTGGAATATCCCTTCTAAATAAAGAAATGCTCCATGAAAATGCGGAGTGTTAACCCTTTTCCGTCTATGCTACATGTATATATGTCAATGATACATGTATGCACACACACACACACACACACACACACACACACACACACACACACACACACACACACACACACACCACACACACACACACACACACACCCTGTTTGACTGTTTCATTCTGTCTGTTGCATATATTAAAAATATGTGGAAGCAGAATTTTGTGGCTTGTATGCTGAGCATATAAGATACCCCTGTAATAGACAAGTAATAGGCTATAACCTATTACTTTTCAATCTATTACTATTACATTGTAAAATTAATGATCTATTTCTATTACTATTAAATGGAAATCGCTCGAATAACCTATTACCATTACATATTACTATTACCCCAACCCTTCTAATCATGGCTAACCAGAGCAAGCTAAACAACAACTAGCTAATCACAGCTAACCAGAGTAAGCAAAACCATAACTAGCTAATCACAGCTAACCAGAGCAAGCTAATCCCAGCTAACCAGAGTAAGCTAAACCAAAACTAGCTAATCACAGCTAACTAGAGTAAGTTAAACCACAACTAACTAATCATGGCTAACCAGAGTAAGCTAAATTACAACTACCTACTTACGGCTAACCAGAGTAAGCTAAATTACAACTAGCTAATCACGGCTAACCAGAGTAAGCTAAATTACAACTAAGGATCATAAACAAATTCTTCCAGCCAGAGCAGCTATATGTAAACTTCACAAATTTCAGGGGGGGGGGGATATATTGGCCCCACTACAGGACAGGAGGGCAACATCCTTCCAGACCCACCCTAAGGGGATAACCTTTTCCTAAGCATTATATATAAAATTTCTGGATCCACCCTTCAAGGCGAGGTACATGTAATTTACTTACCCATGTGGGTGAGCTTATGCTTGCGTAAGTTCTCATGACTGCTATATATCTTGGTACATGCATTGAAATCACAGATGAATCTTGGTGCATCCACGCTGTGTCTTTTCTCATGAGCAGTCAGGTTTGCTGTGTGCAACATATTAAAAATAAAACAATTATATTATGCCTATTTGCAAGCCAAGAGATTATTTTTTGAAAATTTACCACTAGAATGACCGGCTCGGTTGTCATGAGTCCATATTCGTTATAACTAAGGGCAAAATATGTGTGTGTCACTTTTTAAGGGCCCTGGAAATTTGAAGGCCCTGTGCACTTGTTGCACTGCCTTAAGTTTGGCCCTGCATGGAACATAGGCATTTCAACTGGAACTGTGCATATCATGACATCTGAGTATTTGTTAAAATGTTAACATTGATCTATCTAGCTCACCAGGCATGATTCAGACTGCTATGTCAAGCCATGGAACCCTCTTCCTGTAGGGTTGTTAAAAGAAAATAAACAATGTTGACAATATCCAGTTTTAGATGACATCTCTCCCTACCCCATCCCCCGCTACCATTATGGCAACATGACAATATCCAGCCTTTACATTGCAATATACATGATCTCTCACTCACCCACCCAGACCCACACACCCACGCTCAAACACCATGGAAATTACACAAAGCGTCCATAACATGGTAATATACATGATCTCACATACACAAATTCCCATGACCTCAATTATGCAAAGTCCCGAAAACCATGGCAATATACTGCATCTCAATAAAAGACTTTGGATACCATATGACAGAATCTGTGATCTCAATTCTGCAAAGTCGAGGCCAGTATTTAATGAGCAATATAATAAGAGAGTCTGTTTGCCCAGACTAACCATCGATACTTATTGAATCGACATTAATATCAAATATTCAACTCACAGTGTAATGTAAATGTCTTGTGACATTCATTACATTTAAAGCGGCCATCTTTTCTGGAATCAGAGTGGTTCAAAGCTGGCCTGCCCCTTCCTCTCTTCAGTACAATACACTGATCCTTCGATACATCTGAAGCTGAGTCTACTTTGTGATCTGAAGCTGAGTCTACTTTGCCCTTTGAGGCTGAGGCAGTTTCCTGAATTTCACAATCTTCTGCACTCCTCTCTATGAAAGAATTGTTAGTTTGTAAACATTCTAATATGTTCATGTTATTACATCTAACCATTATATACACACACACTCTCACACACATGCACGCACGCACACGCACACACACACACACACACACACACACACACACACACACACACACATCCTCAGTTGTGACACAATATATATGCACGCTTATACACATGCATACAGACCAACTCACAAGCATGCATACACGCACGCACACACACAGACATGTATCAACACAGGCATACGCATGCACTCACACGCATGTATCTGTGCCTGCACACAAGCACACACTTATTCATAACTAACTCAATGTAACTTGTCACTAGATTCACTGAACATGTGAGTCTTGATCTGCATCTGATCATCTGCAGTTGTCATGTCATGTCCCGTTGCCAAACTGATATATGTACATATATATATATATATATATCATACCTTGGTTTTCAGTACTTGCATTCTGTAACTTTCTGGGTCTTCCTGGAACAGACATTAATGTTCATTCTAGTATGACCGGAATGCAGACGCATAAACAATAGACATTCAACATTGCTGTCTTAGTAATAATCATACACAGATTTGCCATACACTGTACATTGCCTGTATATCTTCATAATTGTGACTACACCCAATACTTGTTCCTATAGAAAATAATTTCTAGGCTTACAGACCAGATAGACAGAATAAGAAATACTATGTTGGATATTGTGAAGCTAACTTGACTGATTCTCCACCAGTTTACCTCTATTAGTGCTGGGAAATGGTACTATTTTTGTGATCGACGATTGGTTTTATATATTAATCTATGATCAATTAATGATTGATCATAACAAGTTCTCATTTTTTACCCATTTTGAATGCAGTAATTATAGAATTTTCAAGGATAATTACCCCTTACAAACCAAGTCGCAGGTATGACAGATTCTTAGTAATTTAAGAAATAATCTGTTGAATATTTTGAAACTAATTTGACTGGAAGCTGTTGCTGCCTTAGGCAGCAACAGTTTCCAGTCAAATAAGTTTCAAAATACTGTATTCAACATGTTATTGGACGTATGGTTGCTTTGAAATTAACATACTATTTCAATGCTACAAGAATTAATGTCTTAGACTAAGGAGTAATAATAAATAGTTGTAACAATTAAATTTAAATTTCTTCCAAAAGGTATTCGTTTTCTAGCTTGATCAGTTAAAATATATTAATGTCAATTTATTTGCCCTGTAGGTGGGGCTCAGAATACACCTTCCGTATCCTCTGTGTGTCGTAAGAGGCGACTAAAGGAGGTAAGGGTGAGGTAACCCTGACAGAAACCTCGAGTGCTGAAGACGGAGGTTCCAGGCTGCATGGCGCACTCTAATAAACCATGGATCCACGCACTTAACGCTTATGATCATGTCGATAGTCACTTACAGGACTGGCGGTATGATCAGCGAACGAAAAGAAGATGTCAATTTATAAACAACCCAAATCGATTTCTGAAATGATCGATCGGTTGGTTGAACACGTAAAAACCAATCAATCATCGATCAAATCGATTAATTGGAACAACACTAACCTCTATAATTATTATTGAGATACTACACCTTATATCATGAGTTAATATAGTTAATATTGAGATACTAAACCTTATATTATGAGTTCTTGTTAATAGAATGATACATTGTACATTTCTAGCTAAGCTCCGCCCATTTCTAGCTAAGCTCCGCCCACATTTTACGTGTTGGAATCAATTTGAAACTTTGACACCTGAATTCCCAGAATCAAAATTTCAATGTAACTATACAGGTCAGCTGTTGAGTATTTTGAAACAAATTTGGCTGGGAAATGTTGCTGCCTAATGCAGCAACAGCGCCCAGCCAAATTAGTTTCCAAAATATTCAACAGAATGTTTCATAAATTGTAAATTTATCAACGGCAAATAATTTGTATGCTTGACAGAATTTTCAAATGTCATGACGAAGAACTCTACGTCATTTTGTGAAAAATATTCAACAGAATGTTTTATGAAATTGTAAATTCATCAGTCGTACAATTTGAACACTGCATACCAGTCGTGGACTTTTTGATAGAGTCTATGTCATTATGATTGTAATGTCAGCTAACATGTGATATATTTGATTATGAAGTCAGAAACATGAGTGACACATCGGATTCCACTATTGGTACCAACTTCTGAAAACAGTAAGCTGCTGTCTAAACATGTCTGTAAGAGTCATCAGCAGCAACTGTGAAACATACACCAATCCTGCAGCTACCACTAATTCTTATTGACTATTGGATGCCATACTGACTTGAATAAAGCACTTACCGGTATGTGTCTTTAAATCATTCTTACCGTTTCTAGATGTAATTTAGCGTGTTTGAAAAGCCTTCTATTATAGTAATGAGTGTTGATTTCAATATTGTATAAATTTGCAGAATATCACTATTAACTAATTAAATGTCAGTAGTCAAGACCGGCAACTATTTCTAAACTTATGTACATTCTATGCAAAAGCGAAAATCACAACTTACAATATTTGAATTTTTCTCAATTTTTCAAATTTTTTTAGCACAAACTGTCTGATTTTCATACTTTTTTAAGGCTTGAAAAATGATTTCTTAACCCTTTAATGGTTAAGTTTTGTCACGTCAATGTTAATTTTTCATAGAAAATGTTTAGTTGTAAGCCAAAATAATATTATTTTGGAAAATTAACAACTTGAATAACTGGCTTGCTTATCGAGCCATTCATTCCAGTGCTAACCATTTTCAAACATAACTTTCTCTTGGTCTGCAAATGGACGTTTCTCAAGACCATTATAGACGCTGTTTTGAATGACTTGAAAGGTTAACCCTTAGCACTCTGATGTCAATATTCTATCTTTTAAGGTGCCAGTAGCAAAGAAACTGGTGCTCATTTTTCATCAATTTTGGTGGACGATGGTGATGTCGTAGACAGCACCATCTTCCACCAAATTTGTTGAAAAATGAACACCAGTTCATCTTTTAATTTAATTTGAAAATTTAGAATTTTCCCATCAGAGAGCTAAGAGTTAAATTGTCATACATTCAAACCTGTGTTATACTGTGTACATGGCACTCACAAGCGCATGTATAGATAGATACCTGGTTTGCGAATGTGCGTCATACGTCTGTACTTGACTTTGCTCATGTCTATATCATTCTCTGGCTGATAATCAGTATCATTCTCTTCTTTAATACATATTGGATTCTCAAAGTCTCTGCAATTAATAAACAAACATTCAGTATCATACTCTCTATTATTGACCCAGAACTGTCATCGAAGAAACCTACGATTTTCATGTAAAAAAATCTCAAACCAATCTAATAATATCTGTCATGTCTGTGTAGAAAAGTTGCTAAAGACATAAAGATTTCTAAATAGTTTTCTATTGGCCTGAAAATATACATTTCTCAAGGAGTGGACGGCCTCACCAGTAAAGGGCTATGCATAAAATATATGCTAACTTCTGAGAATTTTGTTCAAAAACATCCCAATTAAATAAACGAAATCACGGATTTCTTTTTTCACGAGAGAGTTGATACTTACCTCCCAAATACTCTTTGATATTGCTAAATATCGGCTTTCAATCAATAAAACACTCAGATTAAAAAAGTTAGGTGCCCCTACTGGGCAGGGAGTCAGATGACAGTCAGGCGGATGCCAGCCCCACCACCGCGCATGCGCCGACTAGTACTTCCTCTGACTAATTTATTGGCTGACACACATGCAACATAATAAGAGCCTGAAGACCGAGCCTCAGTGGGGCGGAGAGGCCGGGTCCGTATTAGGGAGGTAAGTATCAACTCTCTCGTGAAAAAAGAAATCCGTGATTTCGTTTATTTCACTTCAAGAGTATACTTACCTCCCTAATACTCTTTGATATTGCCAGAATTCGTCAGTGAATTCGGCGGGAGGGAGGTGAGGTCAAAAGACCAGCTCTTCCCTATGCGCTTTTCTGCGATTAAGGCACTTAAACTTCTGAAATTGTGTGGAAACACAATCAGGAATATAAAGGAAACATCGGCTAACACAAACCGAAGGCTGAGAGATGACCAAAAGTCATATGCGCTCCACACACACCCCCCCCCCCACACACCCCTCTTGGGAGGAAGACTGAATGACCTCAATGTCCCATACGTTCTCAACGTACAAGTGCCATGTACTATAGGACATTAAACGAAAAGGCCTCATTTTCGTATACTCTCAATAATGAACCACATAAAACACGTACCATCACCATATTAATAACGAAGGGTCACGTGACATTACAAAAAAACATGGACAACACACACAAGACTCACCTTGTGGAAGATTGGTGCTGTCATCATCTCCCCATTGGTGAAGACTGATGCAGCCCATAAAGTAGATGTTTCCATTGATTAAATGTGAAATATTTAAAAAATGAGGATACCTCATCAAAATATGTACACCTAGATTAGCTTTTCAAAATCGATAAGGCGAGAGGATTCGAGGTGTCACGGAGATAATGGTTGGTAAAACTTGACTCACAGTGCCATTGAGCTACTGACATAATGTCATCCACAGGTACCCCATTAAATAGGGCAGTGAAAGCCACTACACCTTGGACACTGTGAGCCCTGGCCATGTCAACTTGTTTACCTGTGGCAGATTTATGGCAAAACTGAATACACTCTACAATCCACCTGGAAATGGTGTCCTTTGACGCCCTGCCATGGGGCTCAATATATGACAACCATAACGCTGTTGGGTCCATCCACCAATCTTGAGTACGTTGTTTGTACCTGATTAATGCTCGGACTGGACACCATAGTTTTGAATTAGGATCAAACCCAGTCAAAGCTGGTAAAATTATCGGTTGACCCGGATATTTCAGACTGGTTTTTCGCCATGAAATTTATCCTGGGTAGAAGCCTAAGGCCTTCCCCTGTAACCACAAAACGGTCTGCCTCAGCTGACAAGGCATGAATCTCACTCCTACGCCTAGCCGAGGCCGCAGCAATTAAAAATACAGTTTTAAGCGTCAACATTTTCATAGAAATGGAGCTTAGTGGTTCAAACGGCCTATCAGCTAGCACCTGAAGCACTAGTGATAAACTCCAAGACGGAATCACTGGGGGATTCCTTGGTCTTAGATTGCCCATGCCTTTGATTAAAGTATTTAATGTATTTACTTCATCACTTCCTCTATTAGCCAAGCAAGGGATAACTGTCATTAAAGCCGACTTATAGCCAGCAATAGAGTTAGGCTTGAGGCTATAGGCATCATACAGGTGACAGAGGAAATCGGCTACTACCTGAATAGATGAATCCATTGGATTAATACATCTTTTTGAGCACCATTCTGCAAATCTGTTGATTTTATAATTATATGCTCTGGAGGTTGACCCCCTACTGGCTTTTGCCATGAACATGGCTGCTTGCTCAGAAAAGCCCTCCTTAATTCTAGATTCCTTGACAACATCCACGCAGTCAATTGGAACATTGACGGATTGTTGTGAAGGTTCTTGCCCTGGAAGATAATATTGTCCATCAGAGGCAGAGGAACCGGATTGCAGACCAGAAGGTCCAGCAGATCCGTATACCATGATCGGCGTGGCCAATTTGGGGCAATCAGAAGCACTTTGCACTCCTCCTGTCTGATTTTCTGAAGAATTTTTGGAATCAGGATTGCTGGAGGGAATGCGTATGCATACATTCCCACCCAGCTGATAGCTAACGCATCTGTTGCGAAAGCGCTTGGATCTGGAATCGGAGAGACGTACGTCGTCATCTTCGCATTCTTCTTCGTTGCGAATAAATCTGTTGGGTTCCCCCCAGTGGTCGAACAGACGATCCGCCACACATTGATTTAGTTGCCATTCCGTAGGTAAAACACTCATCCTTCGGCTCAATGAGTCTGCTAACAGATTTAACCTTCCCGGAATATGAACTGCCTTCAAGGTAATCCTGTGATCCAGGCACCAACAAAGCAGTTTCCAAGTCATCATACAGAGACTGGGCGACTTCCTTCCGCCCTGGCGGTTTATGTAGTCACTACTGTTGAGTTGTCTGATCGAATTAGAACACTCTTGCCCTGAACTTTCTGTAAGAAATGTTCCAGGCCCAGGACTACTGCTCTTAATTCCAGTAGATTGATATGTTCCTTTGACTGTTCCAGATTCCAAAGCCCTGATATCGTGGATTCTTCCAGGCAAGCTCCCCACCCCTCCATCGATGCATCTGTATACATCGTTAACCGAGGGTGAGGAGGGGTTAACATTACCCCCGCCAGGAGATTCTCTGTCTTCAACCACCATTGAAGGTGATGAATTAGAGGCTCCAACACTGACACGCTTGAGTCCAGTGAACCTGGACTCTGGGTCCATTGTGTCATGAGAAATAACTGTATCGGCCGCCTGCGTAAGGCTGCCTGAGGAATAACTGGTTCCAGAGAAACCATCAATCCCAGCATTCTCAGATAAACCTGTGCCAGGACATGACGACTGTTGCACACTGACTGTATTACTGAGATGAGTATCTGTACCCTCTCCTGAGTAGGATAAACATATCCTATCTCCAGATCGAAGAACATTCCCAGGTAAACAAACTTCTGGGATGGAGTCAGCTCTTATTTTTGAAAATTTATTATCCAGCCTAAATCTGTGAGAGTTTTCAAAACTATCTACAGATTTGCTGATAAACTTTCCTGGTTGTGTGCTTTTAACAGCCAGTCATCTATGTACGTGTGGACTGCTATGTTTCTCCTGCGGAGGTATGCTGTTATCGCAAGAACCACCCTGGTGAAGACCCGAGGAGCAGTAGAAATTCCGAAGGGTAACACCCTGAATTCCCACTGTCTGCCCTGGAATGCAAATCTCAGGAAACCCCTCACTATTGGAATGTGGAAATAAGCATCCTTCAAATCTATTAAAGCTGTCCACATTCCCTTCTCCAACCCTGCCAACACCGATCTCACAGTTTCCATCTTGAAACTGGGTGTGTCTATGAACTTGTTCAATGGCTTGAGGTTGAGAATTGGTCTCCACCCTCCAGTGCTTTTCGTTACCAAGAACACGGTTGAATAGAAGTCCAGGCAATTTTGTGCCGGTTGAATTGCTTCCTTGTGTATGAGGGAATTTATTTCCTCCTCTATACACAACCGCTGATCTGGATCTCTTGGAATTTGAGTCCAGACCGGCACCAGAGACAGTCGTGATGGTGGGCCTGTTATCCAGTCGGGATGATACCCGACTGAAAGCCATCGCAAGACTAAATGGTCCTGAGTCAACCGTTCCCACTCTTGCATGTGGTTGGCCAATCGGCCTCCCACTGGTCCACCTAGGGAGAGAGGTGGACATAAGAAGTGCAAGAGTGGCACTGTCTCCTGGTGCAGATGCACTGGAGTAGCTCTTACTGTGGTAATCACCCTGTCAGGTACGATTAGCACGACCAGATCCTCACACACCACGGCCCGCACCGCGCACACCATGGTGCGCGGGCAGCTGCCTGGCTGGCTGCGCCGGAGGAGCCTGCGCCCCCCCCTCGCTGCTGGCCGAAGCGCACGCGGCTGTGGCCGATGCTGCGCTGGTGGCTGGCCTCTGACCTGGCCACCACCACCTCTAGCCTGCAGGGGATGAAACGCAGGGGGAGCTGCGCGTACGCGCTCTCTACGGAGCACTTCAAATTGCTCCTGTAATGCCCTCTGGTTATTGAGCAGGGTAACCGTCTCCTGGAGATGCCTACATCCCTCACCTCCAAAGAGACCAGGACCTGTCATAGGCGTACGCAGCAGCCTATTATACAAAACATGGGATGGGCAAAAGTTATCAAGAGCAAACGTGCGCCTCGCCCGGACACTCCTGGTTACAGACCGGGTTAAACAGTCCAAAGCCAAGTTAATTCCATCTTGGATGGCTCTCTGGACAGTCACCGGACTAGGCTGACGTAATACGGATGCCGTTACTACCTCTTGTAACAACTGTGAGACATGCGAAAGCGCTGCAATAGACGCCCTCGAACTCTCTTCCGCATCACGTAACGCGGTGTTAGCCGAATGCAACACGTTCGAACACAGTGCTCCCATGTCAGACCGGGAACCTGGCCGCGTATCTTCACCCAGCGCAGCACGGTCATCCGTGCTTGGCTTCGGTACTACACCGTAGAGCTGATATTGATCAGCTGTAATACGGCACCGCTTTGCCACTTCATGGGGGGGCCTTCGCTAAACGTCCATGTGCACTAGTGGACGTCTCCGCCGCAGTGAACATATCAACAATATGATCAGCTAACGGCAAAGATGGCATAGCGGTAACAGTTGGTTTACCTGCCCGCCACGGGCGCTGGTCCCGTTGACTGGCCGACTGAACCACGGCAAGATCTGGTCTGACATTAATTAGCCACTGACAAGCGTCAGACCAGTCTTCCAAGCCGAGGTATGCAGTCAAACTGGCCATCAGATCCAGCCCGGGCTACCTTCTGCGCCGTGAACACTACTCCTGCGCGAGTAGTACCGTGGACAATGTTGCCCGTGTTCCCCGCGAGGGGTGCACGTACGTCAATGTCCATGGCCACGGCGCCAGAAGGAGAACCCAGCAGATAATCCTCTTCTTCCTGGCCAGAAAGATTAGACTCCAGGTTAGCAAAGAATGCTAACCCGGACTGGCCAGGAGAGGTGCCATAGGAGGAACTGGTACCTGCAGGGTGCGGATAATCCTGGCCTGATAGGCAGGCAGGTTCGAGCGACACCTGACCACAAACAACCGGCGCGGCAAGTCTGCTGCCAGTGTTTTTACCGTGGATTTCACCCTCTATTAGGGCCACCTCTGAATCACGGTCGAAAACTGATAGGTCCCTAAATAGCACCGATTCAGAGGCGGGGATTATCTGCTCCGGAGCAGATGAAGACAACGAGATTTTGACCAGGAAGCATGCCACGAAGCAACTCTGGGACCAAATCTTTAATTGTCCTCTTCATCTCTCCCATCATCTCAATACGGAAGGCCTCCATATCCATAGCAGACGAGGCCTTCCTCTTACCCTTCTTACCAGAAGCCTCTTTCTTACTCTTCCTCTCCTCCTCTGGAGCCTTCTCCCTGGTCTGTAATGAGAGAAATTCATACATTAGCTCCTCCCCCCCACCTCCTCCCCCCCCACCTTTTACAGATCTCACATTTAAGCAATGGCCCACATGGGCTGCACTGGGAGCATAAATGGGGGAAGAACTTGTCAAGGATAAATCTTCCACATGAAGGACAACCAGGCCTCTGAAACATAGCAGAGGACGAAGACAATGAGTATTACAGATAGTGAATTAGAACACAACACGAAATAAACAAGGAGGAAGGGGCCATAAGACCCAAGCTAATAATGATAATAAATCAGCGTTGGACAAAACTTATAACTGATAGTAAGGCGCAAGGCTGATTATGATGTCATAACTTCAAAAATAAGAAGTTAAATCGATCGGAAACAAAACCTCCAGGTGTACGGACGAATTGTAATTATATCCAGAACATCCTAACTAGACCGGATAGTTTATACAGACTATACAAACATCAGATAAACAATGATAAATGGCAGTAAGATTTTATAAATATTGTCAAATATATTTGAAATGCCTCATATCATAACTAGAGTACCTGAGTCTTTAGCATAGACAAACCATCTGATCTGATGAACCAGACGCTCCACCAACCTTATGACCTCTTAACTCTCTCCACCTTAGAGGGAAGGAAGTGGATCAAGAGGGCAAAGTGAGAAGACCTTCATCCGAGGCCTCCAACTCACTGGGAAAAGATTTTTGGTTAGATAACCTAACAATGTTAGTAGGAAATGGAACCTTGGTGGAGAGAAAAACAAACTCTCTGAAGATGTGATGTCCTAACACTCCCAGGTAGATACCTGTGGACATAGACACAAAGAGAGATTAGTATTTCATAGCGCCATTTCGAAATAAACTAGTTATTTTAGGCGCGTATCATGATAAACGCGAGTCCCGGAAACACATTACACCGGGAAAAACTCGCTAAATTATAATAGAAGTCACCTGATGGCTAGGTCCTGGGCGCTCCTCTGGAGTAGTAACACGTTCTGCCATATTAATCCAGGTGAAATAGAACTTCTACACAGCCAAAACTTTCAGAAATTAAGGAAAAGCCTATGAGCATAGAAAACATGAGTTGTCTCTCAGCCAATAAATTAGCAAAGAGGAAGTACTAGTCGGCGCATGCGCGGTGGTGGGGCTGGCATCCGCCTGACTGTCATCTGACTCCCTGCCCAGTAGGGGCACCTAACTTTTTTAATCTGAGTGTTTTATTGAGTGAAAGCCGATATTTAGCAATATCAAAGAGTATTAGGGAGGTAAGTATACTCTTGAAGTGAAAAGAAAATCTTGAACCTAAGCAAATGCACAATGTGAAATCAGCTACATGTACTGCTAATTCAGTTCTCGAGTGAGAAGGGCGTGTATAGGTAAACTAACCTGGTTTTATTATAGGTATACACATGCACAAATATAGCTGATAGAATATACCATATACATGTAGACAATGCATAATATTTTAATTCCGTTGGTCTGTCAAATTTTCGACATTTCTGACAAAGCCACCTAAGTGCATTTGCACTTGGTTGATTTCTATCATCCTATCGAAGAAAGATATTCAGTCTTACAGCTACAGTCCAGCTCAGAAATGAGTTCACATGTTTACAAGACAAAAACAGAAATGTGTTAATTAGTAACAAGAGCTCTGCGAATGGCGCATAATACCCCGCCATGATGACAAACCAATGAATGAGAGCTATCACAAAATAGTGATTTCTTCCTCAGACCTAGACCAGTCATGCTATGAAGTTTCAAAGCGATCCGCTAAACTGTCATGGAGTTATCATCTGGAAACCAATTTTCAAGATGGCCACAAGTGGACATGATGATATGACACAACAATCAATAAGCATAGATCTTTGTACTCCTAAGGACAATGTCCCATCCAAGCTTTAAGGACAATGTCCCATCCAAGCTTTAAGGAAAATGTCCCATCCAAACTTTAAGGTCAATGTCCCATCCAAGCTTTAAGGACAATGTCCCATCCAAGCTTTAAGGACAATGTCCCATCCAAGCTTTAAGGACAATGTCCCATCCAAACTTTAAGGACAATGTCCCATTCAAGCTTTAAGGACAATGCCCCATCCAAGCTTTAAGGACAATGCCCCATCCAACCTTTAAGGACAATGCCCCATCCAACCTTTAAGGACAATGCCCCATCCAAGCTTTGTTAACCCTTATCACTCTGGTGTCAAAATTTAAAATTTTCAAATTAAACTAAAAGATGAACTGGTGTTCATTTTTCAACAAATTCAGCAACATTTTCCAGCAAAATTGTTAGAAAATCTACAACAGTTTCTTTGATACTGACACAGTAAGAGATAGAATATTGACATCAGAGTGGCAAGGGTTAACCCTTGCACCGATGAATTCCTCCTATATCATATTCAAGGCACCCATACAGGAAGCCCATTGAATATTTATCCACACAGATTATAAAATAATGCAGGGGATATTGCCATCTCCTCCATCCATCAGTCTGGTTATCACTTCCGAAACTGTTTGTTGGAAGTTAATCAGATTCGATGTGTGAGCTACCCATATGATTGGGGATAAGACATTATATTAGATCCCCATTATATTAGATCCCCAGATCATGTGTGGTGGGGGCATGGTAGAGGGGGTGGGGGTGGGGGAGTCAAGTTGGTGGAAATCACGCAAATTTGTTATATTAGTTACCCATATGATTGCGGATTGTAAGACAATATTTACATTAGGGTCCAGTCCCGGGTTGAGGGGGAGGGATAGGGAAGAATGGCAAAATTGGCAGAATTCAACCAAGTTTTGTATATGTGAGTTACTCATATACATGTATGATTACAGATTGTGAGGTGATGTTTATTGACAACAATCATGTATTTGCATTAAAAAGCCCATTTTCACCCAAAATGTATTGAACCAATAAAGGTGAATTCTTCAAAAGGCACATCTGTGTATCATAACTGAGTCATACAACCAAGTTTCATTAAAATATCTGACGTGGTTCTGTATGATATACTGTTTACCATATACTGTGGATGGACAGACATACAGATGGACAAAAAGATGGACAGACCCAGTGATTACTAGTGGGCTTCCTCACCTTCTGGTGTGGGGCCCTAATAACATTCGTGAATATGAACAGATTATGTCGAAACGAAATCATGACATATCGTTTGTATATACAGTATTAATATATCCACTGAAAAAAGAATTGTAATCATAAGTTAAAAACTCCTCGACATATGTCCCAGACACGATATGGGGAGACGGACGACAAGCTCCATCACATAAGTCAGACATGATATGGAGAGACGGACGACGAGCTCCATCACATAAGTCAGACATGATATGGAGAGACGGACGATGAGCTCCATCACATAAGTCAGACATGATATGGGGAGACGGACGACAAGCTCCATCACATAAGTCAGACATGATATGGAGAGACGGACGACGAGCTCCATCACATAAGTCAGACATGATATGGACAGATGGACGACGAGCTCTATCACATAAGTCAGACACAATATGAAGACGGACGACAAGCTCCATCACATAAGTCAGACATGATATGGACAGATGGACGACGAGCTCTATCACATAAGTCAGACACAATATGGGGAGACGGACGACAAGCTCCATCACATAAGTCAGACATGATATGGACAGATGGACGACGAGCTCCATCACATAAGTCAGACATGATATGGCGACGGACGACGAGCTCCATCACATAAGTCAGACATGATATGGACAGATGGACGACGAGCTCCATCACATAAGTCAGACACGATATGAAGAGACGGACGATGAGCTCCATCACATAAGTCAGACACGATATGGAGAGACGGATGATGAGCTCCATCACATAAGTCAGACATGATATGGAGAGACGGATGATGAGCTCCATCACATAAGTCAGACACGATATGAAGAGACGGACGACGAGCTCCATCACATAAGTCAGACATGATATGGAGAGACAGACGACAAGCTCCATCACATAAGTCAGACATGATATGGACAGATGGACGACGAGCTCCATCACATAAGTCAGACATGATATGGAGAGACGGATGATGAGCTCCATCACATAAGTCAGACACGATATGAAGAGACGGACGACGAGCTCCATCACATAAGTCAGACATGATATGGAGAGACAGACGACAAGCTCTATCACATAAGTCAGACATGATATGGAGAGACAGACGACGAGCTCCATCACATAAGTCAGACATGATATGGACAGATGGACGACGAGCTCTATCACATAAGTCAGACACAATATGAAGACGGACGACGAGCTCCATCACATAAGTGTTTTCAGGCTTTAACACTCATAGTCAAGCCAGACAAAACCAGCCTCTTTACTGGGCTTGAAGAAGGTCCATTTGTAGACAAACAGAAGAGGATTTTTCAAATCGGATTTTTCAAATCTTGCCAACGGAATTACTGGTTCTATCTCAGAGCAAGTCATTACAGCTATAAATTTGGAAAAATTTTCTTCTCTTACAGGTAGCTTGCAAATGGAAATTCAATGAGCATAATTTCTCATGATTTTCTTGACCAATCCTGACCATTAAAATTAAAGGGTTAAAGCAAGTGTATACAAATTGAGATACCACACCCCCACCCAGGCACGCACACCTGCCTGTATGCCACACACTTGCTCACTCTCTCTCTCTCCTACCAACCCAACTACCATCCCTCACCCACCATCCCCCACCCATCTTACCTCCCACCCACCCACTCACGTTTACAGGCACGCATGCACACACACACGCACGCACACACCAACCAATATTTATAGCCAATTATAGGAGAGTGGTGGTGGGACAGACATAATTATTATTTGTTTTGTGCAGCATGCATGGTAAAATTTCTTACATAAATTTCCGGGGAATCATCCTCCGCCTGGCAGGAATATGTCCAGATCTCTCAATGTCATAATCATTGGTCTGAATGTTCTGATCAACCGATGTCTTGTCTGACCCAGAGACCCTAGAATCATTTACAGCACAGGGTGTCTCTGTGCCACAGCTCCTTGTTGTAATGACATCAGTCTTGATACACTGTTCAACAGACTTGGTACATATATACTCCGCTGTTCTAACATCACTGGTACATACAACAGCTATTCCCATATCATTGCTTGATCCAACAGACATCTGGCTTATGTGTACCGTTAGTCTGATGGGATTAAAGCAATGAGTCAGGATCAAGATATAGTTTTTCTATCCTTCTTGATCTTAAGACAGACTGCAGAAAACCTAAAAAACAAGAAAATAAGTTGTCATCAAACCGGTTGTTTCAAAATTATACATTTCTATAGAGGAATCCATATCATAATCAACCATGTCACATGTAGGCTGACATTATTATATTATGAATGGTGCGATTCAGTCTGTCATAATTGCTTAAGAGACCACAAAGTTGTACAGATTGTATGTCTTTACTATTTAACAACCATTCTGTTGAATATTTTGAAACTAATTTTACTGGGTGCGGTTGCTGCCATAGGAAGCAACAAAACCAACCAAATTAGTTTCAAACTATTCAACATCTTACCTGTACAGTTTTCTGGAAATTGAGATTCAGAAAGTGCAGCGATCGAATGATCCAAACACTGGCAAAGTGTTGGTGGAGATTAGCTAGAAATAGGTGGGGCATGGCTAAAACCAGTTTTCTCCATTGACCCTCTAAGTGGTCTTTGATAGAACAACTTTACGTTTTGGGAACATGTTAGCTTTGAGAGAGTAGTTTGATTGTCATCTGGCTACGGGTAATAGATTTATTTAATTTAGTTCATTAGTGCTTTCTGCTTGTTAACATTTGAGAAATTGTTCTGTCTGGTTGCAAACAGGCGACAATATCTTCAATTACCAACAATCTTAGCTTACTTGCTAATAGTTAATAGTTATCAATAGCCTTTGCCTTGTAGCATTCACGTCAATCAAGAACTTTTGTTCTTCCTTGAAAATTAAGCAGACTAGTCACAACCTTATTATCCATTAGGAGTTCCATGCCAACTGAACCAATTGCATTATAATATCTGTACAATTAACAACCTCTGCAAATTGCACAGCCTCAGCATTAACCAACACACTTGCACATTAGACTCTCTCTAAGGTGTTCTTAAGCGTCATCTGACCCTACATGTACTTGAACATCTCATCCTCTCATGTTCAGCGGATCACTCACTATGCCCTTGAAGATTTCATGGAACACAGGGGGATGAGATCTCCAGTGGTAGCAGAGGGTGAAAGGAATTTTGTCATGGGAGCAATGCTACAACTTTCCGGTGTGATGGGTGAAGGAATGTGAGACAAAAATGTTGGCTGGTGGAAGGGCCTGTAGCAATCCAACTATCAGAGGTAATAAAAATGCCAGCCTAATTTGCCTAGTTTTTCTAAGCAGACCTCGAGTGTGACACACGCACACACACACACGTAGTGATAGACTAAGACCCTTGATGAGGGAATTTTATGACACAACCGGTTTCAGAGTTTAAATCGGCCCCTGTTTCGATACAATATTTAACATTGACACCTTATGTGCCGGTATTTCGCAGTACTTCGCAGTATGTCTCGCTAACTCCCAGTACTTCCCACTGCCCTGGGAAATACTAGTATTTTGCGAGAAATTGCCAACCCTGCCCTAAATTCCGAGAATCCCGATTTTAATGTCATGAATGTATTTACAAGCTCTTGAAATGATTATTTTGAAACCAGCCTCAATACTCTCTGATCATATGTAAAATTTCAAATATGTTACTTGTATGATATAGAGGTTTGAACTAGTCAATCATGTATATAATTATGTAAATATGCAAACACAACATCTGAACATATACATGTACATTATACCATACATGTAAGTATTGTACATAATGATAGGAAAATTAGATAAAAATAACAAAAAGCTACAAATATTTATTATAAAATAACCTTAGTTAGTGCCGTAAGTGCCATAACTCTAGCGAAAAGTTATTTAAATAAATCACCCAGAACGGTAAAGATACAATACGGCGCATGCGTACATGTGTAAATATATCAAGTTCTGTTGAGATCGACAATAGTCCTTCCCCGGCCTCCACAGTCATCAGTGGTGATGATGAAACTAATTTGAATGGGGCTGTTGCTGCCGCTATGGTAGACTGTAGTAAATATCGCCTCCCGTTAGTTATCACATTTTTAGAAATTCAGTTGTATATTCAGCTTCAAAGACATATGCCAGCTACACATCGTAAATCATATGGCTACAGGGATTCTCATAAGGGTCCTTTTGAGGGTATATACCCCCAAAAATGCATCTTGGAACATTCAAAGGTAGTGGCAGAGGGTCTCATTGGGTCCCTGAAGATCATGTATGATTACTAAATACTAACTAGTTTTATAGATGTTTGCATAAATATACCCACACAATCTAGCATGGGAGCCACATAATTCATAGCTGTCAGTAGGCTTGCACAATTATTCGATTAATCATGATTATGCTTTCAAATATGATCGTGGACAATTATAAAACTAAACAAGAGGCCCAAGGGCCTGTGACACTCACCTGGACCATTAACATTTGAACCATTTGCATTTAAATAGACATGGAAAATTTTCAGAAAATCCAAGAGGGCCATCAAAAAATTAGACCAATCCAGATTCTCATTTGACATTTTGAAGTCTACCGTCATAGAATCGTTTGACCCAAGTTTTGTTGAAATCAGACTATTGATTAAGGAGTACCATTTTTAAATGGTTCGGATAATTTTCAGAAAATCCAAGATGACCACCAAAACATTTACCTATCAAAATTCGGAACAGAATTTCTAGAGGCTACCACTATAGGATCTTTGGGGAGAGTGATAACAACGTACTGGGTCTGTTTGCTTATGGTGTGCATGTCGGCCCAGGGAAGGCAGTGACCCCTACCCTGCTTGGTTGATGCCTGTCGGCTCCATTGTGTGGAGCTGGTGGATCCAGTGGCATTCCTTCTGTCTTCTCCATTTGGTGGATACTTCATCTCCGGGGTCCGAAGAAAGGACCTGGATTATTCTGAATTGCATGTTAATTCTAGAATGCCTGGGTCTGTTGAAATGCCTTGAGACTGGAGTATCGTACCTCTCGTGTTTGTAGAGGTTGGTGATCGAGCGTAGGTGCTCCTGAATGCGGATTTTAAAAGTGCGTAGCGTCTCTCCTACATACTGTTTTTTGCAGACTGAACATGTCAGCAGGTAGACTATGTTTCTTGTCTGGCAGTTGCCGATGATTTTGGACCTGTAGGAGAGCCCTGTATGAGAACTAGAGAAGAATCTGTTCTTCTGCATTGTGTTGCAGATGTTGCAATTTTTTGTGGTGCAATTTGCGAATGGGTTTCTATGGGGTAGTGTTCTGTCCCCAGCCGGTAGCTTAGCTCTGACTATTGTGTCCTTTATGGTTTTATTTCTTCTGAAACCGAACAGCGGCGGTTCGGGAAAGGCCAATCTGCATCTGTGGCTTGCTTCCAGGATGGGCCAGTATTTCTTGATGGCAGATTTAAGAAAAATGCCTGTGTGATTGAAGTCACAAACGAAGACTGGTTTGGATGGGAAGGTGTTCTTTGTTTTTGCGGGAGGGTGTAGGAGATCGTTCCTGTTCTGTGTGCGGGCTCTGTGTCTAGCTTTGTCTAGGATTGCTCGCGGGTATCCTCTGTTTTCGAAATAGCCTAGGAGGGATAGGCTATTTCTGTCAAAATCTTCCGGTTTCGTACAGATTCTCCTGACTCTTAAAAACTGTCCGTATGGGGACGAGTCTTTACAGATGGATGGGTGATCTGATTCGTAGTGGAGATATCCGTGTGTGTCTGTCGGTTTGGTATACAGATCGAAAGTTATTGGTTGGCCATCAGTGTTGATGGCCATGGTGTCCAGGAAGGAGACTTGTTCTCGTGACGATTCCATAGTAAATTTGATACTATGGTGGGATGAGTTCATGTGCATGACGAAGGAGTGTAGAGCGTCTTCGCCATGCTCCGAGACCATGAATATGTCATCTATATATCTGATATAAAGCGAAGGTTGGAATGGGGCTCCTGCTAGGAGTTTCGTTTCTAGGTCGGCCATGAAGATGCAGGCGAAGGAGCATGCTGCTTTGCTGCCCATGGCGGTCCCTCCTACTTGTAGGTAGTGTTCGCCGTCAAACTCGAAGTTATTGCATTCTAAAACTAGTTTTAGAAGGTTCAGGAGGCCTCTAATTGTGAGGTTTCCAGGGAGCCCGTGCCTCTTGCAGAATTTTGCTACTGCTCTTAGGCCTTCGTTATTGGGAATATTAGTATACAGAGATGTGACATCCATGGTGACGAGTAAGGTATTTGGTGATGTTTTTCCGAAGCCTTCAACCTGATTGATAAAGTCCGTAGTATCTCTGGCATATGAAGCAATCTTTGTGATATGTACTTTAATATGCTCGTCCACAAAGCTGCTAATGAGCTCGGTGGGGCAGCCTATTCCGCTGATAATTGGTCTGCCTGGAATGAGGCCTTCTTTGTGGACCTTTGGTAGGAGATAGAACCTGGCGGTTTTTGGTGGTTTCAGAATGAGATTATTGGCGGTTGTGAAGTCTACTTCTCCGTCTCTAACTAACTGATCCAGGCGTTTTTCTACCAAGTTGATGTGCTTGTGTGTTAGGTCTGTGTCGACCTTTCTGTAGAACCTGGTGTCAGCTAGTTGACGGTGAGCCTCAGCTACGTAGTCGGATATGTTTTGTACTACAGTTGCTTGTCCTTTGTCAGCTTTTTTTATCACAATTGTATGGTTTTGTGTCAGTTCGTTTAAGGCAGTTTGTTCGGCATCGGTTAGATTGCTCTTGTGGGAGCGTCGATGGACGTGTTTACTGAAGTCATACCTGACCGCCTTAAAGAAAGCCTCAAATGGCGCATCCATGGTGGGTGGCGGCATCGTGCTTTTTTTGGCGGCAAATTTTTGATTATGATGTCCTGGAACGTTAGAATGGTAGGCAACGGTATTGTAGCCGGTATGCCAGTGTGGTTATGTAAAAGTGTGTGAGGTGGGTGCGGGCTTGGTGTGAAGAAATGTTTGAGGCGCATGCGTCTGAAGAAAGCCTGTAGGTCGGTGTACAGGTTGCCTAATTGTGGTTCTGAAACCGTTGGGCTGAAGCCCAAACCCTTATCCAATAGCTTCTAATCTGCTTCTACCCTTCTTCTCTTTAAACCCATATTGGTTTACTAATCACGCATAGATGCATTATTGGCACCGTCGACCACCGACGCAACCACACGCCGTATCCTGCCTAAACCGGCTGCATAGGTCACAAAGCTCAAGAAGACGACCCCGCCCGACCACCATCCGCCGCCAGCAACAGAGGCAGAACGAGAGGCCCTACCGCCCACCGGCTGGACGTCCATCACAGGCACCAAAGAGGCAGTATACCAGACCAGACTGGGTCGAACGCAGAAGAAGTAACAATAGACCGGCGCAGAGTAGACCGGCCCCTCTAATGGGCACTAATGGGCACTAATAGTACACAAGCCATCGAGCAACTGTTGATAGCAGTCCAGAGGCTAGCAGAATCAAGAAGATGACTACTGGATAACCGTCACACCATTTGTGATTTTTATTTCAAAAACTCTCATTGTAATAGTCATCCTCTGTTTAACAATACCAATATTCACCGTACTATTATGCATTGTTCATTACCAAATCGTAACAATAACGCTGTGAACAAAGAAGATGAAACTTACATCTCTTCGTTTGTCTTTAACCACTCATCAAATCCCCTCAACCAGGGTACCGTCAGTCTATTGGATAAGGGTTTGGGCTTCAGCCCAACGGTTTCAGAACCACAATTAGGCAACCTGTACACCGACCTACAGGCTTTCTTCAGACGCATGTGCCTCAAACATTTCTTCACACCAAGCCCGCACCCACCTCACACACTGTTACATAACCACACTGGCATACCGGCTACAATACCGTTGCCTACCGTTCTAACGTTCCAGGACATCATAATCAAAAAGTTTGCCGCCAAAAAAAGCATGATGCCGCCACCAACCATGGATGCGCCATTTGAGGCTTTCTTTAAGGCGGTCAGGTATGACTTCAGTAAACACGTCCATCGACGCTCCCACAAGAGCAATCTAACCGATGCCGAACAAACTGCCTTAAACGAACTGACACAAAACCATACAATTGTGATAAAAAAAGCTGACAAAGGACAAGCAACTGTAGTACAAAACATATCCGACTACGTAGCTGAGGCTCACCGTCAACTAGCTGACACCAGGTTCTACAGAAAGGTCGACACAGACCTAACACACAAGCACACCAACTTGGTAGAAAAACGCCTGGATCAGTTAGTTAGAGACGGAGAAGTAGACTTCACAACCGCCAATAATCTCATTCCGAAACCACCAAAAACCGCGAGGTTCTATCTCCTACCAAAGGTCCACAAGGAAAGAAACAAGGAAGGCCTCATTCCAGGCAGACCAATTATCAGCGGAATAGGCTGCCCCACCGAGCTCATTAGCAGCTTTGTGGACGAGCATATTAAAGTACATATCACAAAGATTGCTTCATATGCCAGAGATACTACGGACTTTATCAATCAGGTTGAAGGCTTCGGAAAAAAATCACCAAATACCTTACTCGTCACCATGGATGTCACATCTCTGTATACTAATATTCCCAATAACGAAGGCCCAAGAGCATTAGCAAAATTCTGCAAGAGGCACAGGCTCCCTGGAAACCTCACAATCAGAGGCCTCCTGAACCTTCTAAAACTAGTTTTAGAATGCAATAACTTCGAGTTCGACGGCGAACACTACCTACAAGTAGGAGGGACCGCCATGGGCAGCAAAGCAGCATGCTCCTTCGCCTGCATCTTCATGGCCGACCTAGAAATGAAACTCCTAGCAGGAGCCCCATTCCAACCTGCGCTTTATATCAGATATATAGATGACATATTCATGGTCTGGGAGCATGGCGAAGAAGCTCTACACTCCTTCGTCACGCACATGAACTCATCCCACCATAGTATCAAATTTACTATGGAATCGTCACGAGAACGAGTCTCCTTCCTGGACACCATGGCCATCAACACTGATGGCCAACCAATAACTTTCGATCTGTATACCAAACCGACAGACACACACGGATATCTCCACTACGAATCAGATCACCCATCCATCTGTAAAGACTCGTCCCCATACGGACAGTTTTTAAGAGTCAGGAGAATCTGTACGAAACCGGAAGATTTTGACAGAAATAGCCTAGCCCTCCTAGACTATTTCGAAAACAGAGGATACCCGCGCGCAATCCTAGACAAAGCTAGACACAGAGCCCGCACACAGAACAGGAATGATCTCCTACACCCTCCCGCAAAAACAAAGAACACCTTCCCATCCAAACCAGTCTTCGTTTGTGACTTCAATCGCACAGGCATTTTTCTTAAATCTGCCATCAAGAAATACTGGCCCATCCTGGAAGCAAGCCACAGATGCAGATTGGCCTTTCCCGAACCGCCGCTGTTCGGTTTCAGAAGAAATAAAACCATAAAGGACACAATAGTCAGAGCTAAGCTACCGGCTGGAGACAGAACACTACCCCATAGAAACCCATTCGCAAATTGCACCACAAAAAATTGCAACATCTGCAACACAATGCAGAAGAATGCAGGAAATGTCAATTTCCCTTTCTCCGAGATCTAACAATACTCACCATTCTGTTACTTCTGATATACAGCTGGCCCTGACAGCGGCTCTAGGATTATAGACTTAGAAAGCTTTACCGACTCCTGGGAACCGGGTACCCGGCTCCCCACTGCCGAGTACCCGTTTACCATAGAGCTCATATTGTTTGCATAGCCACCAAACAAGAGAAAACTATGGCTTGCCTCCGTGGGGCTGGGAGGCTGGGTCCGTAACAGAATGGTGAGTATTGTTAGATCTCGGAGAAAGGGAAATTGACATTTCCTGCATTCTCCTTCGATCAATACTCACCATTCTGTTACTTCTGATATACACCAGATTTGATCAGTAACCTGGTGGGAAGGGGCAAGCCATACATGCTAATTTTGCCCCTTGGAGAAAGATTTTAGACTTCAAACTTGACTAACGGAGACCTAAAAGGACTGTCAAGTTCACGGAACCGAATCACATTCGCGTCACAGCCCCCCCCCCTTTTTCCTCCTAAGAAAAGGGAGAGAACTAACGAACATGTATCTCGCCTGAAACACCAATATGCCAAGAGGGTTAACTACTCCCTGCATATCGCTTGTATTAGCCTGGGAATGAGCATGAATATATAAGATGAATGAACATGATACATATACATAATACAAAAAACTCTCACTTGTTGAAGTACCTTATGATAACAGGACTTCAGACGTACCGCCTACAACCATTCACCGGTTCGGCCACCAGTGACACAATCTGGTTGACATCCTCTCGCTTGACCATGCCTGCTTTAGGTTCTTTTCTTACCAAAGTGAAAAAAGGGGAAAAAGCAGTGTGGTCACTAACTATCGTTTCAAAACAGCTAAAGCGAGTGGATTGGCTGAGTCTGACACATCCCTCATATAGTAATCCGTAAATGAGGACTCACAGTGCCATTGTGCAACGGCCATGATGTCCTCTAACGGAACACCATTGTAAAGGGCGGTCGAGGCGGCTATTCCTCTAACATCGTGTGCCCTTACGCCCTGCACCTGGTGCCCAGTCGCCATCTCATGAGTAGTCTGAATGCATTCGACCACCCAACGAGAGATAGTATCCATGGATGCGGCGCCATAAGGCTTTTTATGGCAGATCCACAGATGTCTATCGTTCGACTGTAACGAGTCAGTCCGTTTCTTGTACTTAGTCAAAGCACGGACCGGGCACCAGACACTGCCATCACGATCAAACCTGGTTAACTTCGGTATAATGATCGGTTTGCCGGGATATCTCAAAGATTGGTTCTTTGACATAAATTCTGCTCTTGGCAGAAGACGCAGACCGTCTCCAGAAACAATAAATCGGTTCCTCTCTGCCGAAAGCGCATGGATCTCACTGCGCCTTCTAGCTGAGGAAGCTGCCAATAGAAAGACCGCCTTTAGAGTCAAATGCTTTAGACTAGCCGAACGCAACGGTTCGAATGGGTGCTTGGCCAGTACATTAAGCACTAAAGATAGACTCCAGGCTGGAATGGCTACCGGTTGTCTCGGGCGGAGATTGCTCATTACCTTCAACATCACGTTTAACTGGGCCACCTCTGGACTATCCCTGTTGGCTAGACAAGGGATAACTGATGCCAAAGCTGACTTGTATCCAGCAATTGTGACGGGAGATAGTCCTGTAAAGAACAGCTCACAGAGAAAGTCTGCTATTTGCTGAATAGTGGATTGAAAGGTATCAATACCCTTTTCTTCACACCAGTCTGCAAATCTGTTAACCTTGTTGTTATACGACTTGAAGGTTGACCTCCTTCTCGCAGCCGCGATGAAATCAGCAGCCTGTCGAGAAAAGCCTTCCGACGTGGAACGTTGTTTGACAACATCCACGCAGTCAATTTGAACATTTCGGGACGCTCGTGTAGGAAGCGTCCCTTGGCCTGGGAGATTATGTTCGGAATCTCGGGCAACTGCACAGGATTTTCCACCAGCAGATCCAGAAGATCCGTGAACCACGCCCTGCTCGGCCAATACGGCGCTATTAGCAGGACCAGACACAGCTCCTCCCTGACCTTCACCACTACCTTCGGAAGAAGAATGGTGGGTGGGTACGCGTACGCGTGTATCCCTCTCCAGCTTATCGCCAGAGCATCTGTATCGACGGCATTTGGATCTGGAATCGGCGAGACATATGTCATGATTTGAGCATTTTCCTTTGTGGCGAACAAGTCCACGTTGGGTTTGCCCCAATGCTCGAAGATCCGTCGTAGAACTGGAGGGTTGAGGGACCATTCTGTTGGCAAGATTCTCTGTCTGCGAGACAAAGCATCCGCCAGAATGTTCAATCGGCCAGGAATATGAGCTGCTTTCAAAACAACCGAGTAATTCCTGCACCATTGAATCAAGTGCCACACCCTGATGCACAGGGTGGGCGACCTGGTCCCTCCTTGGCGATTTATATATGATACTACTGTCGAATTGTCCGACCGTATCAATATCACCTTGCCCCTGATCATCGGAAGGAACTCTTCCAACGCCAGTTCCACTGCCATCATTTCCAACAGATTGATATGCAGCTGACTCTCCGGGAGAGTCCATGTGCCCGAGACCTGGTGTTCTCCCAGGCAGGCACCCCACCCTTCCAGCGATGCATCCGTGTAAACGGACAGCTGGGGGTGGGGTAGGTGCAGCGAAACCCCTATTAGGAGATTCTGACGCTGTTTCCACCATAGAAGATGCGATATTATCGGCTCCAAAACTGGTACCAGTTTTGACAGGGGTTCTGTTCTCTGTTTCCACAGAGACATCAGATACAACTGGATAGGTCTTCGCATTAGAGCAGCGTACGGGATAACCTGCTCCATGGAGACTGTCATGCCCAGCATCTGAAGGAACCGCCTCGCCTGAATGTGGTTTCCCACTCGAAAACTCCTGAGGATGGCTAACAGAGACACCACTCTGGGCTCTGATGGGTAAACCCTGCCCTCCTCGAGGTCGAATCGCATCCCCAAATAAACGAAATGTTGAGTGGGCGTCAACTCGGATTTCTCCTCGTTGACTATCCAGCCTAGATCTGAAAGTAACTTCAGAGTCAGAGCAGTATCCACGTTCAACCTGGCTGCCGAGTCTGCCTTGAGCAGCCAGTCGTCTATGTAGGTGTGTAGCGCCATGTTCTCTTTTCTGAGAAACGCTGTCACCGCAAGGACCACTCTTGTGAAAACCCTCGGAGCTGTCGACAGGCCAAACGGGAGAACTGTAAACTCCCATACTTGATTCTGAAACACAAATCTCAGAAACCTGTGCCAACTCCGATTCATCGGAATGTGGAAATATGCATCTTTCAGATCGATCGATACACACCACATTCCTTTCCTCAATCCCGCCATTACCGACCTCGGCGTTTCCATCTGGAACCGAGGCGTATGGATAAACCAATTTAATGGCCTGAGATTGAGTATGGGTCTCCATCCCCCCGTGCTCTTGGGGACAAGGAACATGTTTGAATAGAAGCCTGGAGTGTTCCGGTTTGCTGGTTTTATTGCTCCCTTCAGAAGCAAACCCGACACTTCCTTTTGAACGGCTTCTAACTTGTCTGGCTCCCTTGGTACGGGTGTCCAGACAGGTGCCAAAGACAGATTTTGTGGCGGAAAGTCCCACCACTCCGGCATGTAACCCTGGGATAACCATCCCAGGACCAGACTGTCTGACGTCACACCTCGCCAAGCCTCGACGAAACGCATGAGCCTTCCACCCACCATAGACGCCTCGACGTCTAACGGGGTTGTCCAGCTCGCAGTCCGCCCCCCCCCCCACCACCATTTCTTAACGAGAGAGAGTGAGAACCATTTCGTTCTAGGCACGACGGGTATAACTGGCACCGCTGTTCCTGTCGCACAGGTGCGGTCCAGGCGGATATGAAGGGAGCTTGCGTACCCTCAGGTACGCTTCGGCCCCTTCTGTCCGCCCTTTGAGGCCTTACCATTACCCTTCCCCTTGCCCTTCCCACCTCTAGGGCGGTCAGGAGCAACATTGGGGAGGGTAGGCGCCTCTACAACCTTCCTGGGTTTCTTCGCCGGCGGCGGCTCCGAGAACCCAGCCGAAACAGACGTCGCAATAGGCCTGGCTTTCGCCTTGCTCTTATGCTTTTTCTGTTTCTTTGAAGGCTGTCCCGTTAGCGGCTTGCCCACAGCCCCTAGTGCGTGCGCTTGCCGCACTAGCTCTAGCTGTAGATTTACCGCTAACCGATTCTGCGCAATACTGGCGGTGTCCTCTAAGATGGCCCGCGCTTGGCCACCAAAGATGCTAGGCCCTGTTAGGGGCGTCCCAAGAAGACGTTCCCTGACTGCCGTAGCCGGACGCATATGGTCAATGACCATTTGCCTCCTGGACTTCGTCACACACGCTTGCACCCTTGCCAATGCGTCCATTGACAGCACCAAGCCGTCATTAACGCACGATAGCGCCACAGGTGGCACAGGGTGGCCTGCCCCCGCTTCAGCCCACACCGACTGAAGTAGACGATAGGAGTGATTGACAGCGCTCATCGCTGCACTCACACCCTCATCGCATAGGGCCAGGACTTCTTCCTGGTGTACCTGGGCCTTATCCACTAGTGCCGGACCGGGACCACCCGACCCCGCACTCTGGACGCCCAGTACCCATCGGTCATCCTCCGTGACCGACGGGACTACACCATACCTGTCGTATTCACCCCGCGGAATACGACATCTTGCCCGCACCTCCCTGGAGGCCGCAGGGAGCTGACCCTTGGTCATTAGTTGTTTACTATAAATAGCATCCAACAAATCAATGAACCGTGGATCCAGTCCCACTGACTGGATCCGGGCCGCGGGCAAAATCCCCCGTCCTAATCGACGCAACCGACGGACGGGGCGCATCTTCATCGGCCGTGGCCGAAACCACAGACGGGTCCACTCTGGCTAGCCATGCCAGAGCATCAGACCAATCTACCTCCGAAGAAGATACCCCCGCAAACACGTCACCCGTTGACGTGCTCACGGGTCTGCCAGCCATGGCCTCCCGGCAAGGAGCCACGGCTGACACGCCAGGCACTCCGCTACCACACGGTTCCGCCGCCACCCCATGAAACACTCCGGTCCATGGGGTAGGTCCGCACGGAAAACCGTACGGACCCGTAACCGTCGCGGAACCATAGCCGGACACGGGCGCCAACGGCACCCCATGTCCGGCTGCCGGACCAGGCGAGATAGGTGAGTACCACGCCTGGCTCGGCACACCCGTTCCCCTAACGGCTGGTGACAAACCAAGCCGCACGGAACCGGTGCACGGTAACGGATTGGCCTCAGCCGCAGGTGGAGCCGCTGACCTGGCTTGCGCCAAACCAGACAAATGGAGGCCGGTTCCGTCCAGGACGGAATCAACCTCCATATTCTCTACCTGCGGCTTCACGGGCCGCAGCAACCTCTCCTCCTCGGTCTCATCGTCTTCAGACTCCGAAGAGCCGTCACTAGACGAATAAACCTGGCGGACGGCTCCCACACCTGACGGACCGGCCACCGCTACTGGACCACCCGGAGGTGGCCGCAGAGAGACAGAACCCGTCTGGCCGAAGCCAGACGGGACCGCCAGGGGGCCGTACGAGACGACCCCCTAGGTAACCAGTCCAGAATCCTGTCCGAGGTCAGGATCCGTACCAGGCATGGGGAGAAACTGCCCCCCAACCTTTGGTAGCAGGGACGACACCAGCGTGGGCAGAACGCTATGCAGAAAACCCTGCATAGCCGGACCAAACCATGCCAGCGGTGCCATCTCCGCCACCTCCAGCTGGGGACGTGGAGCACCCCCACCGGCCGAACCGGGCGCTCCACGATTTCCTCTCAGACCGCCTGACCCCGCGTCAGACCCAGCCAAGTCCTTCTGGGCAAGGAACTTAACCATCGTTTCGACGGACCACACTGCACAAACATTACACCTATGATCTATATTACACAGGGCACACCTAAAACAGACATGGTCCTTGAACATTACACGGACAAACTTATGGCAGTCGTCACATGATGGCGGGGCTGGCTTGGCCTATAAAATAAGCACAAACCTACAATAAACAAGCGGAACGAGACACGGATGGAAGGCAGACAAATTAATTTTCAAATATTTTGACTCATAAATTAACCGTAACCTCCCCGCACCCCACCCCGCCACGTTACAACAACGATCGCATTGATTATGACGACAAGTACGCGGCGGGCACAACACACCCATAATAGATCCTACAGGATGTGTAACGGCTCCAGGAATCATATCGCATAGCATTCAGGGTATATTTACTAATCAATATAAATTATACTCCTAACGAACGCAGCACGATATGTGAAGAAAACAACAAAATGTATAACAACTGCTGTCTCACACGGTAAAACCGCAGACCACACATCTACTCAAGAATTTTGAAACCACCGATCATTGCAAACCGATCGTGATCGCACGTAAACTTGATCATTCTAAAGTTTCCGGTACCATTTTTAGTACGCAGCACCCAGAATAAGAATTAATGAAAAAATTTTTCTTCACATAAACATCCGAGCGACCGGGTGTGACGTCACCCGCTCGGATTCTACGGAGAACGACGTCAGCCGATATTCGTGTTAGAAATACTGTAGCAAACACCTATTTTCATATCTGCCGATCGCCTGTTGGGGTTTAAAGAAGGCGATCGTCTGGCATATATCGTTGTTAGCACACGTCCCAGATTCTATGGGGTCAGAAATTGGAACATGCGACACAACGAAATTTAGAGACCTAAGTCTTTTAACTATGGATAATAAAGAACAATACAACCTGGTTGTCTTGGGCGGTATTCTCCATAGTCCTTAGTTATCCTTTCAGAACACACAAACTATCACTGATTAAAGACTTAGATTATTTTAAAACACTAAAATCCTTAATGCAAAAAGCATGTATTGCTCTTGTTGCTATGCAAACAAGAATGAGCTCTATGGTAAACGGGTACTCGGCAGTGGGGAGCCGAGTACCCGGTTCCCAGGAGTCGGTAAAGCTTTCTAAGTCTATAATCCTAGAGCCGCTGTCAAGGCCAGCTGTATATCAGAAGTAACAGAATGGTGAGTATTGATCGAAGGAGAATCACCAAACTCATGGCAAACCCGCGCCTGATTGAGGGTGTAAGGATCGTGGACCCCGGGCAACCATTACTAAAACCCAGGGTCTGCGATAAATTCGACTTCCACACTGCTCAGAAGGTGAGTAAGCACAAGACTGTGAGTTGGAAACTACCAGTGGCTTTCAACGGTCTCCTAAAGCCGAAAATAACGGGGTACAAGATCCCTAAGCAGAGTTCACCGACAAAAAACTCTTACTATCGCGCGGACACTGACCACAAGCTAATCTCGGAAACACTCTCAAAATTATGTACATATGTGCCAGACGCAAACCGAGAGACAAATTCACCGTTCCAACACTGGAAAATATACGAGACACACAGGTCTTCGAATCCTACCGACTGCCCGGTGACACACGCCAGCCAGACACCATCACGGCCCTCACCAGTGATGGCTTCCAGTTTGGATACAGACGCCAACACTATAAGCGTATCACCAGCCCTTTCACGCCCGATCTCGCCAGAACTCAGTGTCAGTGACGCTTACAATAATTTATACAACTCTGACTCTTTAAAAACTTTAATTCATTCACCTACATCACCATCTGTGTCACCTTCTCTAAATCACCATGAATTAGACGAAGTCACCAGGCGGAATACAGACATTTGTGCAGCCAGCACTCTTATCACGAACTTAGCGCCGGCTCACCGTTTTAATATTAACTGCCTGCACTGCTTCCTGACCATCCAAAGCCAGAACTCCATGGCGCCGGACCCTAAATGGGACAGGATGACGGCCCTAATGGGCAACATGTGTGCCCACATAGACTGGAGTCTCACACACCTCCAGCTCTAGCTTGTTCCACCCGTTACGCTATTCCGTGGCTTTGCTCACATCTTCAGACATATGTGTGTATTTATATTTCCACCTTCAGGAGCACAAATGCTCACCTGGAGCATCAGAGAACATTTTGAACTCTATATATATACTTCTATATTGGTGTGTGCTTTTTACAATAAGATCACGCGCAGAGGTTCCATCTCCAGTGACGGGTTTCTGCACACATCACTATATTCCTTTCCATACATCTACTGTGAAACATTTTCCAGAGATTCTAACGAGGGACATCACGCTCACCTGGAAGAGAGGGGAGGACCACACTCCATTTCCTCTACATATCATCGATTGTGTTCTACCAATATGCTATTATTCTCGCCATCATCCAATTTTCTTTACATTCGCAATAAAACTTTCTCTACCTCTAACCAGTTCATTCCACATCATTCTTCCCCACCTCCCACCCGTCATTTGTATACATATATATTTTTTTTTACCGTGTCTGGTGACCGCACTGCCAGGACACCACTAGACTACCCCTACTGATGAACCCACAGGCGAACCATACCTCACCTGTATTATTCCCACATACGCCTCTGAGGAGTTCCACTTTTAGGAATGAAACGCCATAAGTCTGAATCAATAAAAAGGTAATGACTACACCGGTCAAAACCTCACAACAAATGGGCCATACCCACCGCCAGTATAAGACCTTCCAAATCCGCTACAACAATTGAGTGGAAATCTGTTTTGATAACAGAACCGGCAACATTTCAAACCAAAACCGGCAAACCACATAAAACCGGCCAATAAATCACAAACAACCACCAAAAAGAAAAATTCTGCAACCGGAAACATTTCCACAACCGGTAAAAAAACATCTCAACCGGTAAAATTTACCACAACCGGTAAGAAAAATTCTGCAACCGGCAACATCACCACAACCGGTAAAAAAACATCTCAAACCGGTAAAATTTACCACAACCAGTAATAAATCATGAGTCACCATTTTGGTCACACCACAACCGATAAGAAAAATTCCGCAACCGGCAACATCACCACAACCGGTAAAAAACATCTCAACCGGTAAAAATTTACCACAACCAGTAAAAAACCGTGAGCCGCCATTTTGGTTACAACTGCCAAATTTTTCACAACCGGTGATCTCATACAATCACCGCCAAAACAGCGCCGGCCATCCCCACTTTCCCTGCCCTATTTAGGGCATGCGACAGTCAATCCCCAGGCTCAGCCCATGAGAGTATAAAAGGAGCTGAAAAACTTGCTTCTGACCATTCAGACTTCTGGATTCACAATCGTATCCAAGCGTCAAGCTTAAAAACCCATATTGGTTTACTAATCACTGACTACGTCGTTATCATCTACTATAGGATCCTTCCAGCCAAAGGGGATAATGAGGAATAACGTCTCAAATGAATTCCCATTTTCCGGAAAATCCAAGATGGCCACCCAAAAAAATCAAGCAGTCAAAATTCTGTATACAAGTTCTGAAGTGTACCAGACTAGGGTCCGTCCAGCTGAGTTTGGTTGAAATCGGCCAAGCGGTTAATGAGTAGCCATTTAAATGATTTCCAAAAAATTTCCGGAAAATCCAAGATGGCCCCTGGAAAAATTGACCAATCAAAATTCTGTATACATGTTCTGAAGCCTACCACCATAGGGTCCTTCCAGCCAACTCTGATTGAAATCGCCAAAGCAGTTAATGAGGAGTAGCCTTTTAAACGATGTCTAGCCATTGTTCGGAAAATTTAAGATCAGAATTCTGCATATGAGTTCTGAAGCACACATCCCTAAGGTCCTTTGAGCCATGTTTGCTCAAAATCATTCAAGCGGTTAATGAGTAGTAGCCTTTTAGCTGATTTCCAGAAATTAAAAAAAAATCCAAGATTTGACCAATCAAAATTCTGTATACAAGTTCTGAAACCTATCAATTGCAAGTCTGGTTGAAACTGCTCAAGCAGTTGATGAGGAGTAGCGTTTTAAACTATTTTCCGCCATTTTTTGGAAAATTCAAGATAGCCACCGAAAATATTGACCCATCAAAATTCTGCATACATGTTCTGAAGCATACCACTCTATGGTCCTTCCAACCGAGTTTGCTTGAAATCGGCCGAGTGGCTAATGAGGAGTAGGCTTTTAACTGACTTTCAGAAAATCCAAGATGGCCACCGGAAAAATTGACCAATCAAAATTCTGTATACAAGTTCAGAAACCTCCCATCCTAGTATCCTTCCAGCCAAGTCTGGTTAAAAATTACCCAAGAAGTTAATGAGTAGCGTTTTAAACAACTTAACGTCAATTTCCGGAAAATCCAAGATGGCCGCCGAAAACATTGTCCAATCAAAATTCGGTATATATGTTCTGAAGCACACTATGCTAGGGACCGTCCCGCTGAGTTTGATTGAAATCGGCCTAGTGGTTAATGAGACTAGGTTTTTAACTGATTTCCAGAAATTTCCAGAAAATCCAAGATGGCCACCAAAACAATTGCCCAATCAAATTTCTGTATATAAGTTCTGAAATATATTAGCGTAGTATTCTTGTTACCAAATCTGGTTGAAATTGCCTAAGAAATTAATGAAGTGTAGCTTTTTAAACGATTTTCAGCCATTTTTCGGAAAATTCAAGCTGACCACCGATAAAATTGACCAATCAAAATTCTGTATACAGGTTCTGAAGCATACCAGTCTAGCGTCCTTCCAGCCAAGTTGTTTGAAATCGGCCAAGAAGTTAATAAGGAGTAAGCTTTTATATTATTTCGCAAAGTTTTTTCGTGAAAAATTGGCCAATCAAAATTCTGTAAATACATTCTGAAGTCTACCTCCATAGGGCCTTCCTGCCAAATTAGGTTGAAATCCTCTAAGCGGTTAATGAGGAGTAGCGTTTTAAAGCAAGTTGGCGGATAGACAGACAACGGATGGACGCCATGGCACAAGCTCACTTGGCCATTTTGCCCAGTTGAGCTAATAATTGAAGGTTTTCAATTTAAAACAATAAGTTTTTCAAAACATAAAGCAACGTACATCGCCTATTAGTAGCCTAGCCGTCTATTAGAACAGGAAGTGTTCAATTTCCATACAAACGTCTCTGAGAAAGGGGCTTATTTTAGGTATATTTCAAGAAAATGTTGAAATATCTTCTGTAAAATGGTTAAACTGATAGACTCCAACAGGAAAATTGAACAATTTCCTGGTACAAATTCTTGCCGCCTAATGACTGTTTAATGTACACTGCAAAAACACTATCGCAGAAGTGAAATTATTAAATGGGGCCACCTATATTTTGTGTATCCTTTAATAAAGACTGTTTATTGCATCAAAATTTATCCAAAATTTAAGAAAATGTTGTAGTGAAAGAATATATAAATCATGTGATATGAAATGAAATGAGATTTATTGGTACGGAACGAAATTACACGTTTTGACCATACAGAGATCTACAATGTAACATAGAAATGAAATTATTAATTCCGGTGCAAGGTGGAGTGGGGGTTGGGGTGGGGTGTTTAGTCAGAGCTCTGTGAGCTATCTAGCCAATGTCATCAGCTGGGGGCGGAATAATGGAGTGTTGTTAAATTAATCTGTTTTCTGTAATCCGCACCCATCTGGCTTGTTTATCTGATGATTGTTTGTGAATGAATTAGTGTTGATGTACTGAGTGAGAAATAAATCTTTATCTCTAAGCCAATATCTCAATTTTATGATTAGGAAGGCGCTAATAAATTTATTTACAGGGATATTGTAAATAAATGAATTTTATTAGGCCTTATAGATTATCCAATTATGCTATGGATGACGACTAAACGTGCGGGCCATGGTTATATTTGCAAACCAACATAATATATAGCCACATGGTAGCTGTAACATACTTTTATAAACACATTTATTGTTTTATTAACATATTTCAAATTCAGCTGAATCCTCAAAGTCGTTGCTGTTATATGCGGCAACAATGTCCAGTCAAATGTGTTTAAGAAATGTCAGCGGATTTACAAACTAGTGTTCTTACTGTCTTACTGCCTTGTTTATCTTACAATGATGGACGAGACCACTCACACACCCTACTTGTAAGATTATCATTAAACCAATTTGCAAAGGCGTTATTCTAATCGGATTAAGACTACCACTATAATTGCCTTAGAGAGACTATAGACTGTAAAGATCAAGTCACGTGTACCGGTAATTCCAAGCGGTCTCCAATAATTAAAAAATAAACGTGTTTTAGAAATTCACCGGATGAGAAAGTAAAATTCTATTTCGGGTGGGTGGCCAGGGTGGGTATTGCAAATCTGTTGTCGGTATATAAAGACTCTTGTCTTGAAATTTCTTTCCACTTCTTCAAATAGTATAATGCGATCTTGATGTTAATTCTTGTGTCCTGCATACTACGTTAATTTTATGTAGTTATCAGTTAATTATTAATTGTAAAAAGTAACGTTTGTATTGAATTGCAAAGTTGGAGAATCTAAAACGACAGAACAAAAAGATGAAATTTTTATAAAGTTTATCAAATACAAAAAACCCAAGAAGGCAACGCAGACTGTAGTAGTCACAACAAACACTGAATTCCAGGTTCCACTCAAACAGCGTATCGCCAAAAAACGTGGTCAACGAAAGCATCAAAAGCTGAAAGAGTGAATCCAAAGCAGTAACTCTGAATTGTCTGTCACACTGATGTTTGAGCGGAACCTAGAATTTAAACATTTGTCACTGTTATTACGATCTGCGCTGCTTTCTTCTGTCAAGCAATTTAATCTTCCCAAATGAGCACCAGTTATGACATCTGTTGAATATGGTCAGATTAAAAACCGCGCGGAAAATGGCCATGCCATGCAATTTCCGTTAAGCTTTTCTTTTATCAACCATTAGTCATTACATCATATCTGAAAATTGCATGAGTCATACAGAGAGGCTTTTTATGGATTGTCTCTCTGTTATGGATTGTCTCTATGCGTACGTGAGTGTGAGCATGTGTAACCTATATGTGTGCGTATCTGTGTATACGGTCACTTATTATGATATGCTGCTTTCTTGTGTCAAGAACATTATTTCCACAATCATTTGCAAATAATGAGTGCAAAGAAGCTATGATAATACAAGTGACACATTTTCAAAAATAATCTTCCTGCAAATGAGAAAACCGGCCTCCTTAGTGGTCTACAGGAATGCCCATTTGCAGACCAAGAAGACTAATTTTTTAACATTTACAATTGGAATGACTGGTCCGATAACCGGGCCAGTCATTCCAGTTGTAAATATTCAAAATTAATCTTCTCTTGGCCTGCAAATGGACATTCAAAAAGCAAATATTTAAAATTTCAGGGATAAATTTCGTCACTAAAGGGTTAAAATGCTGTACATACACATTGATTAATTCATCAATCGAAGAAATACAACAGTCTGAATAATTACTATTAAAAAATCTGTGTTGTTATTCAAATTCACCCACACGTCTCTCTCCCCCACCCATGTCCTCCATCCATCCATCCCTCCCTCCCAAACAGACAGACTGACAGAGCCAATAGAAACACGCTCTCTATCCATTCACGGGGGTTGGGGTGGGGGTGAAAGTAATAAATCCAAATGAAACTGAATACTACCAATGAATTCGATTAAAATGCTCTGATCTATATATAATGAGCGAGATTATTATAAATCTTATTTTGTATATAGAGCAGCCCGATGGCAGCAGCAATGGCCAGTCAAATTATTTTCAAAATATTCAACAACATGTTTATTAAATAATAAAAACATACAATTTGTACACTTGGCTGACTATTCAATTTTCATGATGGATGTAGATAGGTCATTCAGTATGCGTTTTGATTGTGATGCTAACCTTGAGTGAAAGATCAGCTCTCTCCATTAGGCTGGTAACGGACTCTTCACTTCTTCGTTGGTGAATGAATGAACATATGGCAATGGAGGAATTCAGTTTTAGCTATGCCTGGCCATCTCTAGCTCAGCTCTACCCACACTTCGCCCTTTTTGGGATCGATCGATCGCTAAACTCCATGACTACCAGTATCAAGTTACAGAAAACTATACAGGTTAAGTTGCTGGATATTTTGAAACTAATTTAACTTGGCGCTGTTGCTGCCTATCACTGCTATCAGTATGCTTATTAAATAGTAAAGACATACAAGTTGATTATGATGTCATATGATTGGTGGATAAACTGGAAATGGACATTGGAGTCGGATACCAGCTTTGCGTTCAATAGGGAAAACGTTTTGCTGAATCTGCAAACTATATGTCCAATACCGAACATACCCTCTTGACTGACATCCCGCCATGAAGGTATTTTCTTTCAAAATGATGTACTTGTTTTGGGTAAATTGTACTAATAGGTCATTCATTTGGTATCATTTGCTTTCATTTGGTATCATTTGGTTAATTCGGCGTGCCGGGAAAAAAGTATTTGTTTTGCAGCATATGCTACCACATCTTTAACATATGGTTCTGTAGCTCGCGGGGTAGTGTCAGTCCATTCCGGTGTATCATGTCGACTCACCACGCCGCAAGTGGACGACGAATGATGATGCTGGTTAGCATCCGGTCTCGGGGTGACGGATCCTGTACAAGACTGCCCTGCGGGTAATAAAAACCGGTTCCTAAGGCCGGTGGAACTCAATCGTTCTGGTGGGGCCGTGCGAGCATTGTCGCGAACATTAAATACAGCTGTCTCATCCCAAGAATTTGTGTCATCAGTATGCCTGTCCATAGCAATTTCGTGATCTATGGACTTACAAGATTTGATTTGGTGACATAAAAATATAAGTCTATACAATGATTTTACATAAAGAAACTATCGAGTATGCTAGATAAAACTAAATAAGAGCATACGAAAATACAAGACATAGAGACAGCCAGATGAACTTTTAAACATGGGGCTCCCTGAGGTACCACACAGACTCGTAGGTCCGCAGAGGTATCTCCGCAATGGAGGCTCCCGTACACGAGACGTAACCAATTAACTTAATATAAGTTATTATACCTCTAAGCTGAAAGGAAGATTATCTCGGACGAAAAGTTATGTGCCTCACGCGGGCACTACTCCTAGTGCTAATTTGGGTGAGGAATATTATCCTCGCGTGGACCGTCGTCGCTGAATCCTTGCGAGAGGCAAGTAGTAGGCAAAAATGGGTCCACTCTGCTATTTCAACAAAAAAATGCTTGAGAAAGAAAAGACCATACCTAGTGAGATTAGGACTATAGGGTTGCGTGCTGTTTTATGTGAAGACGGGACGAACGATTCCTGATGGATTCCCACGTCACCATCTTATGTGATTCTTAGTATGCTGAATTAGTAGTTGCCGCTTTATTTATGCGGGCCTTCTGCTTCGCTTAATTGTCTTTTAGTTGTTTTCGAAACAAGAAGTATTTTTGGCCGCAAATGGCTGGTATCTACCTAGCTATTAGACATGGCTGTCATTGAGAACAGTTGCCCCAAGACATCAATACTGAAGACAGCGCTCATACATGTTACTTAGTAAGATCTCCGAACTGGATAAGAATCCGGACATCCCGCTTCGTAACCACATAAAACGTTACAGGACATAGGTTACTTTTCACGAAAGCATTATTATTGTCCTATCGTTATGATGGGGGTAAGAGAGACGAATACCCACCGTCAATGTCCTTCCCGTAAGGGCGTGGCAGTTCTGAATAACATGCCCAGACATTCTTATGGAATTCGGTGAGGATGCGCATCTCGCCCGTCACCGGGTCCTATGAAACTAACCGTTTAACCTGTCGTTAGGTTTATATACAAGTTGCCCAGTTTTGCACTGCGGTGCGGGAGGATTGTTCAGTAAATAAAATAATAATTAAGATATGTTTTCGCAGTGCTTTCCTACATTGGCAAAGGTGCTAACTACTAAGTATCCCAAGATACTGGGGGAATGTGTGTGATACCACACCCTGGCCATCACCGCTCGGAAACCCCAACAGTTTCCCAGAGTCAGATCAGCCCATGGTGCCGATAGGGACATCCAAACAATTAAGAAGCCACAAGGCTGAGTGGAGCATGAAGAGAGACAAAATCTTAGAGTTATGAATCTTACCGGAGTGCAGGGCTAGATTATCGCACTGCCGGAAGAGAAGAGTATACTACAGATTTCTTAATGAAGAAAGTGTCTCTAATCATATATTAAACCTATCCTATCGAGCTCAATAGAAACAGTTTAGTCGGTAGCATGCCGGGCTAAACAGAGTTATAGCACGGACAGCGACCTCAGTGAAAAATTGTTGGTGGCGGGAGAAAGTGCTGCATATATAAGTGTTGCTGTAGTGTTTCCTACGTGCACTGCAGTCCTATATTTTCTACAAATAAACAAAACATATGAACTGATGGCCACTGGCCATATATATATATATATATATATACTAACCAGAACAATTAATACAATGTCAAATGATCAGAATTATATATCTTAGTACAGGTTAACGAACTTACTACGGTGCGGTTAGTGAAAACACCTTACAGAAAATGAGAATAACTATAAACATGTACAGAAATTATAACTAGCGGTCTGAAGACCGGTACGGTACCTTTTAGTCATCGGGACCGTTTATATGGATACAATATAATTAAAAAAGTACATTTAGCGGAATAATTAAAATGTTAAGTATAGTTACTTGAATACTCAGTAGCCATTCTTAAGTTAGGCGGCTATCGTGTTACTGAAATTGATATGTCATCGTTTAGTTGACGTGAGTTGATGCATTCTCTGGAAGCTGGAAAGTTCCCGCAGGTTGGTTCCGCAAACAGGATTCCCGCAAGAAGCTCATGGCGGGAGTACATCGCTCAGGACTATAAGCACAATGGAATGTCTAACGAGTAGTCAGTAAGAGATACAATAGCATTACTGCTGTGAAGAAAGTTGCCATACACCGATGGCACGGATGGAAGTTGTCAACAACCCGATCACAAGCGGGGGTTGTCAGATGCAAATGAAGATACAAAACAAAGCTTAACGGTGCTGGGTACATCAGCCAGCACTGAAGATGCACCGGGCAAAGTTTACTTGCTGCGGTCGAAAGTTAGAAGAACCTGCACGACATCAGTGCGGGGACGGTTGCAATACCACTTTTTAGCGTGGCCGGCAGATACGGCGAGTCATCCATCAAAGAACGTCCTGCCTCTACATCTGTAGAATCACATATTCAGGCCGTAAAGGCCTCACCGCAAGTTCGTGTTCTGAAGTAGATATTGATACTCGTGAACGATAATTAGAAAGTTCCAAATTGCTGCTAGGGAGTTACAAAATTGTTTTAGCGCGGTGGGTTGGCAACTGTTAGCTACGGGAGAGAAACCGACAGAAAGCGAAGTTATATGCGTAATATGTCGTGCTGGTACAGGTCCAACCTATTCGGCCCTTGGCCGAGGATGCTCTCGATCTCTGGATCGCGTCTCCTTTTATACTCCTCGTGACGTCACAGGCGCAGGCTCCAACCAATCATCGTTTGAGCAACAGCCAATCAGCGCGTAGCTGATAATAACGCTGTCGAATGTTCTAGAACATTCTAGAAGTTCTGCGTCCACGTGGTTATGACATCACAGCAATATTTTGAAGATAATCAAGAAGGGTTTTCCGTGGATAACTCAGCAATTTCTTAACCAATTTTGAAATGGTTTACAGATTTAAAAATCCCATCGAATTCTGGTCTTCATTAATGCCAGATTCGGCGGGAACAGGTAATCAAAAAGGATTACAGAGTACCATCTCGGTACACTAAAAGCGCCACCCTATCTTGGTCGTAAACTATGCGCTCCATCAAAAATAGCATCTAAACATGCGCATTATGAGCTTTAATGAACTTAGTCGTTTTTACAACGCGATCTCTCTCATAGGCCTATATACACTTATGGCTCTACCCAGGGGGGGGGGGGGGTGTTCAGAGAATGAATCCAGGATGGGCGGCACGTATCCAGCTTGGCTGGTATGGCCGGCACCCGACCGGTCGATCCGAACTAGTTCACATAAACGCATTGTTGCTGAAAATTAACCAATGGTAACATATGTATCATATTTGAAAGATTGGTTTGACAAATGGTGACCATGACTACGTAAAAACGTCTGTGTTATTCTTAAAGGGGAAGAAATTGTCATATGAAATTATTTAATCATCAAATATTGGTACACGGCTTAATATTTTGTTTCTAAGAAAAATTTTTGCCACAGATGTGAAAATTTTGAAATAATATGTCAGTGTCAGAAATCAACAGCACTGCATTAAACCTATATTGACAAGTAGTTTCACAATTTCAAGTGGAGAAAGTCTTGCATGAGCAAAATCGATAACCATAGATTGACATGTGAATCAATATATGTGCATGCCGATCGTGACAGACCCTCACAAGAGGTTGAACGCGTATGCGCAAAGAGAGGGGATGCGCAAATACAGGGAACACAATGTTATTATACATAACTACAGACAAATAATATAGGATTTGACATTAAAAAGTAAGAGAAAAAAAAAGACAACACATTGACAAACATGTTTGTCAACAGATAAACTATCACTCACGGCTTACGGAAAAAGCCTGGTAGGGGGAGAAAGTAATATTATTTCAGGATAAACAGTGCAATATATACAATCAGAACAGGATATTCATTGAAGGCAGGGCCTAAGATTGGTTATTCCGAGATAGTTTAAAGATGTTTCGAAAACTGGTATTATAGATATTTATTTTAAAAACTGTATCTTAAATTAATCAAAGTTCCATTACATGCTATACTATTACGGCAAACACATGCTTCCACATACATATAATTTCAATGGGCTTCCGGTTTAAGATTCACACTTGATTTTAAAATATTTTTACTTCTTGTTCTGTATATTCCTCGTGTCCTTTGAGTACCGTTGCTGGTAACCGTCTTCTTGATAATATAGGCTCTGCCAGTTCAAGGCGCACGCTGAACAGGCGCGCGCTGACTCGGTTGGCAAAACCGTTGTGCCACACATGAACTCACATGAATCCTCTTCTGACAGAAGGCATCAAATGGCCTCAGTTCTGGGCTGCATATACTGGATGGCTGATTCAGTTGTAGTTTGTCACCACATTCATGGTTTGTTAGCATTTCTTTAAAGAAAGTGGGGGTGAAAGATCATCATTTTACGAGGTAAATAGCCATTGGCTTGTTATTGCCTCAGAGTTTTTTGTTGTAGTATGGCTTGTTCAGTCTAATTCAATGGTTCTTTCCTTGAATTTGTGGTGCTGGCAGTATCCCACAATCCCGGAGTTCGCGTTTTGTGGCTGCCAGGCTGGCTGATTCCCACTATTTCTACGGACGCCCGCCAGTCATACCTTGGAACCTGAAATGTGAGCACCTGCCGCTGGTTCCCTGTGCGATTCGTGACCCCTGTTGGTGAGTACTAGAGCTGGCCGGTCTGATGGTAGTACCGTGAGGACCGTGGTATACCGTGAACCGATACCATGACCGTTGACATTTCCAAATACCGTGAATACCGTCCATGTTTGAGCAATATTTGGGAAATAGATCCATGAAATCTGACTTGACCTAGGGTGAATAGGTGCTAATAGTGCCAAAAACACAGGCATCCATAACTATTAGCCGAGTTAAGGTGAAAGGGTTGTTGTAAAAACAAACATCAAGACGTCAATTACAAAATAATGACAGGCAGAATTGTATGTCAAACGTACGTCTTGAAAGTCTCACGGTAAAATTGCTTTATTTAAAACATCTAAACTCATTCTCTGTCCGTCCGCCGGTAGTAATTACACTATAATATATTCCCTATTCCCATTTCTATTATTTGTAATTTATTACTCCAAGCATTTTGTCACCGAACAAACACGCTAGAATAACAAAATAACATACAAACTGCATGCTATTCAAACGCAACAGCAATCTCGCAAAGACGTATCTGATTGGTTGTTCATGAACTAGACCGTCGGAAAATACATTACCATGCTGAATTTATCAATGAAAATGTACTAAAACGTAGTATTTGTTCGCGCCATTTTTATCATGTGCAACTTTATTAAGTCTTTATTTTTTATTTTTCTGGCTTGTTTTAAGTTCGCGGAAATAGCTTTTTACACGCATTGTTCACGTGAAGCATGGCGAGTAACGAGTCTGCACATCGGGTACTCGGTAATTATCAGAAGCTTTGGAATCGGCTATATTCAATGTCGTATCATTCGGCATGTGCATAGGCATGTTTTCGCGAGTAACCGAATATACGACTCCAACAGAAATAAAAGATTACAACACTGGCCTCGTTTAATACTCGCAGATTTTGTCTGGACTCTGTTTATCAACGCGCTCGACCGCCAAAATAAAATTTACCGCTTGCTGGTCGCACGCATTAATAGCAAGACCAATCCAGATTGAAAATAGCGCACTCCAATGTCTCAAACAGAGGGTTATAGTTAGCGAGTCGACCACACACTTTGACCGATATTCCCGTGAATGATATTACGTCAATAAAATTAGTGACCTAATAAAATCATGAAATTAAACAGCCACAATAGCAAAAATGTTTTTCTTCTCAAAATCAGGAAGCTGATTTATGTATTTTACCTATATTTACCGTTGATTGGAGATGGAAGTGAAAAGGAAATGAACAAAATTGTTCAAATTTCGTGGCATGCCTCAACCTCAGCTGACGGTATACCATGGTAGCGTGGATTTTTTTCATGGTACCGATACCGTCATGTAAATGTCAATACCGCCCAGCTCTAGTGAGTACCACTATAATGTACTAGTAGTCTTACTACAAATGGTGTCAGGAGTACTTTGGGTGCTAAATTAAAAATTATTGTTAGTTATTTCTAAATTCTACTCACGATTTTGCTGTTAAAAAGATAGAATTCTCGGGAATATAAGGACTACTCTAGTCCTGTCCGAACGTCAATTTGACAGACTCTGGCTGCCATTTTGATTTTGTTATAGTTTTTATCTAATAATCACGGATGATAGGTGAGTTATAGTTAAATATAAGTTATTTATTTATACCATAACATGCAAATGTCGGGTATATAGATTAATATACCTTACATACATACGTCATATATGTAATAGATTCAAGATTCAATGGTATTTACTTGAACTGTAATGATTTGAGGTATAAGTTTCTATCATCTATGTCAGTATTCCGTGGAATGACAACCCTATAGTTTCTGGATTGTTATTGTTAGCTGTCTTCAGTGTCATATGTAGGAAATCATGATTCTGGGCTGTAGTTTAACTTTCAGATTTTTGATATTTCAATATACTTTAATTACAGTTCAATTTCGTTGTTTATTTCAGAATTGTTTGAAATAATGAAGTGATATAAATCACTGTTCTTGTTATTATTATTATTATTATTATTATTATTATTATTATTATTATTATTATTATTATTATTAACTTTTTGAACATTAGAGGGTAATCTCCCTTCTAATCAACAAATGTGTTTCAATTGTAGTATTAGGTTTACTAATTACGCTGAACATTATTTGTTTTTTCCTGTTATTATTAATTTAAAAAGTTCATTATCACATTGCTAGTTACTCCGTTAAAACTCTACTCAGCTTATGCCTTCTTTTCAAGTTAAATCGGAGGAGTTTTTGACTCGCACCCAGTTTTCTGTGGATCAATCCTTTACCCACAAGGCAATTTTGTTGGGTACAAGTAAAGGTTTCATTTTGAAAATGGCTGATCAAACTGGGTTTGTTGAGTATTGGTGTAAGTGCGGTGGTACTACACAAGACCTGGTTAATATTTTGCAGTCCAGAATAGCCAACGCCATTCAGAAATTTCACTGTATCGTTTTCTATATCTAGGCCGGAACCTGTGACCTTACCGAGAAACGAGGCGACGGTTTTGTCTATTTAAGGACGGCCGATGATGAACTCATGGTAGACCGCATTTGCCAACACTATCACCGTGCAATAGACATAGTAAGGAGTTACGGCCATATGGTGAAGTTTATCGATATCCCGGCGTATTCTCTGGTCCTGTATAATGAGCAACTGCACCATTTGAATCCCTGTTTCTTCAAAGACCAAGAGCTGCACCTGCATGACCAACTCTCTCTTCTCAATGATAGGATTGAGAAAATCAATGCAGATATTGGTGTACACACCATCAAATGCAGTGTGGAGTTAATACACCGTAAAAAATCTAGTGCACATAAACGCGTTGGTTATCATTATACTTTCAAGTTTCTGAAGGACGGCTTGCATGCAGGTACGCTACTAAATCTGGTCTGGCTTCGGAAGATTCATTTAGACGTTCTCCGGAGTTGCACCACCATCACTACTCAGTGAGTTATATTTTTCAGTAAGCATACGCTCACAACTTATTTCAGTAGGTGATATTACTTTTTTAGCGAATATTAATTTTGTTTCCCTGGTATAAATCAATAGGTGACCCATAATGCCGAAACCTTTGTGTATTAACACTGCAACCATGGAGGAACTTGGTGCACTCCATAATATTGGTAAAATTCGAGCTGCTGGCATGGTAAGTTTCCGTGAGTTCAGAGGAGGTTCCATATCTCTGGCCGACATTAAGGCAGATCCTGATCTGCCTGCCACAGCTACAGTCCTTGAACGATTGCTCCATGCAGGGGACGTCGTATTTGACATCAATGATGAAGGTGCTGTTGGTGGGGTCGACTCACACCCAAGGGAAGAATCCCTGGAAGAGTAAGTAGCTAGACTGAACATGGAACTGCTAGCTCAAGGTATCAAATATAAGGCACTCCTTAAAGAGATATTAGCTCATCAGCTTCTAAATTTAATATATGGAATTATGTGCATAAAATGCTTCTAGGGAGTCAATAATAGTGTTTGACCACTATTTCTTATATGTGGGGCATGTTAGTAAACAATAAAATGTAAATTAGGAATTCTGTGATCATAAAAATGTAAACATTAATTTGATACATGGACTCATCACCGATTTGTAGAGAATGTCAGTGAAATTCACTCTCTAACTTACTTAGTAATAGTAGCCTACTAGTACTGGCATAAAGCCAGCCAGCCAGTCAAGTTGTCCTTGATGTTTCATCGGTCATAAAATTCAATGTCGACCTAATGCTATAGATCATCAAGTGAGCTAAATATAAATCTAGATTATTTTGAAACCAATTTTACTGAAAGTTGTTGCTGCCTGAGGCAGTAATGACTTTCAGGCAAATTGATTTCAAAATAATCGGCAGTATTTTATTTATAGCATATTTAACTTCTGAACTTGTCAAGCTTTTCCACTACCAGAGATTAATGAATAAAATTCAAACTGTTAACTGGCAGCCAATGGCTGCCTTGATTTTTCATGTTGTAATCTACCTCTCTGCCATTAGGGTGCTTGCTACTTGTTATTCACAGATCATGTGTTTGTTTACATTTCTAATAGAAACACACGTTAGAGTTATAAAAAACATAAAATTTGAGGTGGTTAGGAAACACTAATTACTCTAATTCTTTGACCCATATTTGCTTAGTTTAAAGTACTTAATACTGGACAAGACAAATTTTTTTTATAAGTTGGAGCTAAGGGCTCTTTAACTCAACTAGTCGACAAAGGGGTGATCAGTCCCTAGTTGATAGTCTGGCTCCTAGTGGGGTATATACCCCTAGAGAGCCTAAGAGGGAGTCGAGATCAGATTCTCACCATGACACTAGGACATTATCACCAGTTCGTAGAGCCTACTTGGATGGCTATTCGTACAATGATTCTAGAATGTCGACACCAGGTCGTAGACGCTACTCTGACGGTCCTCCTTCACCTAAAATGTCAACTTTTGATGGAAAATGTGAGTGGAAACCATTTTTCATACAGTTTGAGCGTGCTGCTTCAAGGTACTGTTGGTCTAATACATATAAATTAGACATGCTCAACTCAGCTTTAAGGGACAAGGCCTTAAAGTTTTACTGCATCTGTTCTGTGCAAGTCCAGAATGATTACGTCAGTTTATGCGGCAAATTAACGTTGTGATTCGGGAAGAAAGATCCGCCCCACATCATCAGAAAAAAAATGCAAGACATTCGACAAGAGTGTAACTCTTTAGAAGAATTTGCAGATATCATTCAGGAGCTCACTTTAGATGGCTACCCTGATGCCTCAGAGAGTTTGGGCGAGACAATTGCCATTGATGCATTCCTACGGGGTATTGAGCATAAACGAGCTGCTCTGATAGCTATGGATAAAGATCCAAGCACCCTGGAGGAGGCTGGACAAATGGTCAATCCACTATCGATAATCAAAGATTGATCATGGGTTCCAGAAGATCTGAGGTTCGAAAGGTCCGTTTTCCAGACGATGCTTCTGATTTGATGGAGGCAGATAATCCTGAGCAGTTGAGAGGCATAACGGCTCCAAGCAGGATAGATAAATTAGAGAAAGATGTCGAAGGACTTAGGAAGGATATGGCGGAGATGAAGGTAGATGTTGCTAAGATTTTGAATATTATATCTGGTTAATTCGGTCGAGGTCGTTCTCCTCCAAGAGGGAAGGTCATTCCATCATGTTCCCCTTCTCCTCCTCTCAGATCGGGAAAGTGCTTCAATTGCAATTTAAAGGGCCATTTTTCCTGTGAGTTTCCGGAGCCAAGGCGTACATGGTCGCCAACACCTTCTGCTTCACAGAGATCTTCGCCTGTGAGATCATATGATGTTCGCATGCATGAGTTTAATCATGACCCAATGACACTAGTCATTCCCATTAAAGTTTATGGTGTTTCCATTGATGCAGTAGTGGACACTGCGGCACAAGTGACAGTAATTGGCAATTTCTTTGCAAAGAAATTACCTTACCCTTTAAAGAAGTTGAAGTCTATTTCATTGAAAGGTGCAGGTAGAGACAATATTATCCCTGCAGAAAGTGTTGAGCCAGTCACAATTGCGTTAGGCTATATGACGTTCAACTGGCCAGTCCTTCTTGCCAATATTAATGATCCAATTTTATTAGGCCTGGATTTCTTGAAGGCACACAAGGCCACCATTGATCTGACTAGACTGTGTCTGATAATTAATGGAGAACCGGTTCAAGCATCAATGTTGAGAGCTCATGGGAAGGAAGCCCAAGTAGCTCGAGTAACATTGAAGCACAAAGTGGTTGTTGGTCCTTTTGAGGCCGTGAAGACCACAGGTGTTCTGGATCGGGAGGTTCAGAATGATGTTGTGCTCCAGCCCTTGTCTAAACTGGAGGGTCTGGTAGCACCTCATACAGTGGCCACTGCCAAAGATTCGCAGTTCCTATTTTGTTAAGGAACCTGTCGGCCCAATATATTACTCTGGAACAAGACCACAACCTTGGTATTGTCACATAAATTGAGGAGGTTTTAGACCCTGGAACGGAATTTCAACTTTCTGGTAACTCCATAAATCAGGATCTGTATGAGAGGTCGACTTCAGGTTTATTGGAGATGCAGTCTGCAAGTTAAATCCATGTTAATCGATTATCAGGATGCATTTGCAAAAGATGATCTTGATTTAGGTTTGTTCAAGGGGATAAGACATAAGGTTGACACAGGTGATGCACAACCTGTTCGTTCTAAACTTAGACAAACTCCTCTTGATTTTGAGAATGAGGAAGAGAAACGCCTTGCCGAAATGTTAGGGAAAGGTATCACAGTTCCATCAAAATTTGAGTGGTCGTCAGCCCCGGTATTAGTTCAGAAGAAAGACGGTACCGTGCGGTATTGCGCCGATTTTCGAGCTCTGAACAGTCTAACTCGCAAAGACCTTTACCCCCTACCAAACATTGAGACATGTCTGGATGCGCTTGGTGGTGCTAAGTTCATCAGCACACTTGATATGGCAGCCGGGTATTGGCAGGTCGAGGTTGACCCAGAGGACCGCCACAAGCTCGCATTTATGACAAGATATGGGCTCTTTGAATTTGTCCAGATGCCAGTTGGTACATGCAACAGCTCGACTACCTTTCAGAGGGTCGGTCAGCTGGTGTTGCAAGGTCTTAATGGTGCGAATGTCTTGCGTATTTAGATGACATGGTAGTGACAGGGACTGCCTTTGACAATCATATGACCAACTTGAAAGCTGTCCTTTCCCGATTCCTGTCGCACAATCTTAAATTAAAACCTAAGAAGTGTAATTTGTTCTGTACAGAACTCTGTTTCTTAGGTAAGTTGGTGAATCGCTGTTAAGCCAAACAATATGGAAAGTGTCGCTAATTGGCCTGTTCCTAAGACCAGGTAAGAGCTGGAATCTTTCCTAGGGTTCATGAATTACCACCGAGAGCACATACAGGATTTTGCTGGTATTTCTGCTCCTCTCTCTGCACTTACCAGTTCCAAAGTAGAGTATGACAGAACATCAGGTAGCTTTCAAAATACTTCAGGGTGCTATGGCCAACCCTGCAGTGTTAGGTTATCCAACACCGGATGGTACCTTCATACTGGATACTGATACTTCAGAGGCTGCTATTGGTGCAGAGTTGTCCCAAATTCAAAATGGGAAAGAGGTGCTTATTGGTTTTGCGAGCCGAACGTTGACACCGGCTCAGCGTAAATATTGTGTTACATGCAAAGAGGTGCTAGCCGTGGTAGCATTTACTATGCAGTACCGTATGTACTTGCTAGGACGGTCATTTATTGTGCGAACTGACCATCACAGTCTCACTTGGAATCTACTGGTAGCTCCAAAGTCCCTCCAGAACCTGGTTTTGGAGAATTGTCATGATTCCAAGCTTGCCAGTCACATGGGTGAGCAGAAAACATTAGAGAGAGAGTGAAGGCTAAATATATCTGGCATAGATACTCTCGTGATGTGGTGGCGTATGTGAAATCCTATCGGATTTGTAGCTGTAGAAAAAAAAGCTTCCATCCATCCTAGAGCCACTCTGGGTGAGTTCCACGCTGGTTTTCCCTTGGAACGGGTACATATGGACATTTTGGGCCCCTTTATCACATCTGCACTTGGAAATAGATATGTGTTGATGATCATAGATCAGTTCACTGAATGGGTTGGGTACTATGTGCTCCCTGAACAAGGTGCAGAACTGGTAGCCAAAGCGTATGTGGAGTGGTTCGTCACCACATTTGGATGTTCATATTTCTTACACACCGACCCAGTGTCGTAACTTTGAGAGCAGCCTATTTAAGGAACTGTGCCATCTACTGGAGATTTCAAAAACATGCACCACAGCTTATAGCCCATGTTCGAATGGACAGATTGAATGTATAAACCGTACCGTCTTGCGGTGTATATGGTGTTACCTGCAAGGGCATGACAGACCAAAAGATTGGGACAAGTGTATTCCTTTCATCGCTGGAGCTATATGATCTACTGTAAGCTGACAGACGGGTTATACTCCCAACATGATGATGCTTGGTCGAGAAGTGCTACAGCCCACTGACATAATGTACAAATGCACTGTGTCTGCGACAACAGATGATGCCCCTTCAGATGCCAGTGACTTCGACCAACAGTTACAGCAAACGTTGCACGAAACTCATGAGATAGTACGGGATAACCTTAAAATGGCTCAGAAGTGCCATAAAAAAGAGTATGATCTACATTTGCATGAGCGTGCCTATCATGTTGGTGATGTAGTTTATCTTGCAAATTCTGCAACTAAGATAGGTCAGTCCAGTAAACTACAACCTCCTTGGACTGGTCCATTTATTATTTATAAAAGGTTGTCGGAAGCACTGATTGGTATAAAAAACCCAATGCCGGGAACTGGTTGTTCACCATGATAGATTAAAGCTGTGCAGAGATCGTGATTTACCTCTCTGGACATTGTGAATGAGACATGCTATAAGCGTTGAAGATCATGGTGATGATGATGACTTATTATTCTCCGATAATGGCCATAGGTTATCCGATGGTAACCAAGTATCCATTTTTGGAGAGGATTTGGATGAAACCATTCCATATGATATTGATCCATCCTCATCAACTCTGCATGATGATCTAGATGCTGTTTTGTCAGATGACCTGGATATTGACTCTGTTTTACCTGTACCACAAACATAGCATCACTCTCCTAGGCACGTGAGGTGTCAGGTCCGAGGGGAAACGCATCAGACTTCGCCTAGGTGCATGAGGTGTCAGGTCCGAGAGCAGCCACATCACACTTTTTCCCCTAGGCGCATGAGGTGTCAGGTCCGAGGGGAAATACATCACACATCTCCTAGAGATGACCAACTCCAAACTCACACCATTCAGAGTCAAAAAGGAAGAAGGCAGTGCCATCTTCCCAACAGGTTCCTAGATTATGAACTGTATTAGAATGCTTAATTATGAATTAGACGATGTAAGTCTTCATGGACCCTACTTTTCCATCTCCATATGTGTTCCTCTGGTTTCCTCTTATTTCGGATTCATTTGGTCATGATACTGTTGCGGACTGCAGTTAGCTTTTGGGTCATAGCACAGTACTGTAATTGTAGTTTGATAATGTGCAATGGTAACAGTAATTCAACATTAAAAGAATTACTGTAATCAAGATGATATGAAATTATGAGTTCAAATTTTAACATTCTGCATGACACTGAAGACATTCAACTTGTCCGGAAAACATTTATAATCATTGCCTTATGTTCCGTTTCCCTCTTAGCTTTAGCTTCAGCAACAGCAAAATCGTGATGTTCTATTCTTTGTAAAATTTTGGGAAGCTCTAAATTAATTGGACACGTAAGCACATAGTGGCTTTTTTCCTAGCAATTATACTCCTTGAGATGCCAAAAACCAATAGGGTTCTATTGCTGTATGACCCACAGAACGCGTTATTATAATTATGCGCTTTTCAAATGATGCGTGAATGATTGCGCGTAATAATGCATGGTTATATTTCAAGATTCAAGATTCAAGATTATTTATTTTCGTATTTAGTCGTCAGTATTAGAGATTACAACAGGCAGTCCACCAAAGGCAAGCCTATGAAGTGGTGGACCCCTAACATATAAACATTAATTGCACAATATATTATGACATATATAATAGGATGTAACATAAACAAACATATATTACGTGATACTATATGAACAGTAGGTACATACATGTAGGATACAACAGTAAAACAGGACAATTACATTCATGAACATAAAGGGATGGAGGGTAGGAGAGGGAGGGGGGGGGGAGTGGGGGAGCTCATCTATTATATATTACCATATTATTATTATTATTATTATTATTATTATTATTATTATTATTACTCCTATACAGTTTTACATTTGATGTTCTGTTCCGGTGAACTGGTGCGTTGAATAGTTAGACTGCAGCACACCTCATAATAGGATTAATAATGCTAAAAGAAGTTGGCATGCCCCCAGGTCAAGACAGTAAGTTAACATGTTAATTAGTGAGAAGTGCTCTGCTGAGGACTCCGAGCACAATAGGATTGGAAGGCACCGCCTCTTTGGGAAGCAATGTCTTCCATCACCGTGCCCAGAATGCCCACCAGGACACCTCAGCTCACTCCGGAAGCATGCCAGGCCGTTCCAGAGCTGTGCTGTGTAATTTACGCATTTCTTGAACAGCGCGTGGATTATTATGCGTTATCAAATGATGCGTAAATTGTTATGTATTAATCATATGCATTGTATTTATTGTCCGTGACGACGCTTGGTCATAATGTTGTTTTCTGTTTATGTGTATATGGATTAAATCCATGTACACACTTTTTATAATAAGTATATGCATCCTATGTTGTGATGCAAACTCATCTATGTATAGTGAAATTTAGCTTAGGTTAGCTATACTATGTCAGTTCTACATTTGTCAGCTCAGATATTTTATAGGGTAACTCAAATATATTGTATATAGTTTTATTAGGTCAGCCCAGATATTTCATAGGATAGCCCAGATATATTAAATCTACATTAGGTCAGTTCAGATATTTTTAATTAGGTCAACGTTATATATATACATATATATATGCCATGTCTAGATATTTTCTCTATTAAACGTGTAATTACATGTTAATTTGATGCAATGATGCATTATTACTCTATAATGCATGACTCATGCATATTTATAATGTGCATTACTCTATAATGCAGAAGTTTTGCATATGACAGCATATTTATAATATGCATTTAACAAATACTGCATAAATTTTGCAGATATATTTCTTGCGCTTACCATTCCATAATACGCAAAGTAATTGATGCGTTAGTCATAAATTCATACGTTTCTTTCCTCTGCTGTATTATCTGTTCCGTTTTAGCTTCATTCAGATATCTTTATTGTGATAGGGATAGTGGTTTTCCGGATTTCCTAAATTTGTAAATTCCGATCAGTTCAATTATATAAGAGGTATATACCTTATATCATATATGTTAAAATTAGAGATGTTCACTAAAATTAAAATTAAAACTTTATGCAACATTCATAGGTTTTCCTCGAATCTCACATATTTTAATTTCAGATAACACTACTATGGTCAATTTTCTTTTTACTTGCGGTTGATTCTAAGTCTACCTTTAGCAGCTGAGCATCAATGCCTGTATGTTCTTGTTAAATACAACAGCGGACCATAGTCTGATTTCATTTTTTTAAATTTAGAAGACAAATTTTTACTAGAAATGAGGTACTGGTGCCTCTTGTTAAAAATCAAAACAAAACTACATGTATTTGTGATATAACCTTTGGGCTTCTTATAATATTGTGGTGAAATTTCTTGTAAATTCTATCTTTTTTTGGATGATAATTTGATTACCATTTGTTGTTGTCTTCTAAAGGAAATTGATATTAGAAATTTCTGGAAATTTAATTTTCACCATATATTTTCTAGTCCGAGTTTTAATTAAACAACTTTTCTGAACTGCCAGTTCATGTTTTTAAAACGGGGGAGAGTGTGGTGCTGGCAGTGTCCCGCAATCCCGCAGTGCGTGTTTTGCGGCTGCCGGGCTGGCCGATTCACGCCGTTTCTACGCACGCCCACCAGTCGTACCTTGGAACCTGAAACATGAGCACCTGCCGCCGGTTCCCTGTACGATTCGTGACCCCTGTTGGTGAGTACCACTATAATGTACTAATAGTATTACTACAATGTCGATTTCTAGCTTGTTCTTGAACGATTTGACTGGCGTTGCTTAATTAAGTCTCCTCGAAACCATTAGATTTTGGACTTTGACCATTACCACTCTGATGTCAATATTCTATCTTTTGCTGTGTCAATAATCAAGAAGTTGGTGTACACTTTCCAACAATTCGGTTGATGATAGGGAGCAACATCATCCACCAAATTTGCCAAAAACTGAACACAGTTCATCTCTTAATTTAACTTGAAGTTTAAAATTCTGACATCAGAGTGGCAAGGGTTGACATTGATTGGTAGAAATACTGTGGTGCAGATGGGCGTTCCCTGTGTTAGCTGCGGTGTGCTGCCTACACTCATGGTTACACCCTGCTGCACCTAGCATTTGTTTTCATGCCGATTTGTGGAGGCCATGGTTTGTCTTATTGCTGTTGTTTTCATTTTCTATGTTCATCGCTATCTGAGTCTCCTTTCCGCTAGTGTCTCTTCATCCAGCCACAAACGTGCGGATGTTGGAATTGTTACCAAGCTTGTTCCTGTCTATACACATGCTACTCCTAGATCAGTCCACTGTATTTGCGGAATTGCAGTATGACTTTGTGATGGGCTGGTCTATGTATGGCCCATTCAGTCAAATTCAAATGTCCTTTCTTTGAAGTAGATATCTAGTTTGTTCTTGAATGATTCGACTGTTGATGCTTCGGCTATCATAGCTGGCAGTGAATTCCACTGTGGTACCACTCTAATCGTGAAAAAGTGCTTGCGAATATCTTTGTTGCTGTGTTTTATGTTGAGCTTGAACCTATGACCTCTGGTCTGTGTAATACTGGACGGTTCGAACAATAGATGCATGGACTTCCAATCCAAAAAGAGCCGGGTTCGATCCCACGTTCAGGCATGTGATCAAGGTGTAAAAACCTGCACCATTCCAAACGTCAGTGAATGACACATCCTTTGGAGCGGACATAAAGACGTCGGTCCCGTCTCCTGTGGTGTCTGTGCCATGGGGGACATAAACGAATTCACTCTAAGTGTCAGGCCTTGTATTAGGAGCTCAGTTGTGAATACGCTCTGATAGTGTAAATGGTACTGTAAATAAGTTAAAATCCTGTACTGTATCTACGTCTCGGTCAACAGCTCAAGTAGCCAGTGTCTCAATATCTGAACCTGTAAATAGCACACTGTATAGCATAGAATGGATCACACTGAATTGCTCGGACGTGGGTCTAGATGGTGCTCCTATCAATAGGAGGAATATCCGAATACAACAACATAGACAACACTTGTACATGGTCACTTGACTGGCAACTAAGGTTCAATTCCACAAAGATCCATGTATTACATCTCAGTAGTAATAACCCTAAGATGCAGTATTTTATGACTGACGATGAGACCCTTCCTCAAATCTCGGTTTTGGACAATGAAAAAAACCTTGGGGGTACTTATCGACACCAAGCCAAATTTCGATGTGCTCATCAACACAGTGGTTAACAAAGCCAACAGAATACTAGGGGTGAGTAAGCTGTCATTCACGTATATAGATGGAACCATTTTAACTACTCTATTTAAAACACTAATAAGACCAATAGTAGAATGCTGTAATGCTGTATGGTCACTTTACCTACTACGCCAGTCAAGAAAAATAGAAAGTGTCCAAGGCAAAGCAACCAAACTTGTCCCGCAGCTAAGAGGATTCAGCTACGGAGACCGGCTAAAAGCTTTAAATCTGATATCTCTTAAATACAGACAGTTCAGAGGAGATTTAATAGAGACATATAAAATTATGCATGGCTACTATAATATTGATGCTGGAAAGCTGTTACAGAAATCACATATGGAGTCCACACGTAGTCATAGCTTGAAATTACATAAACATCATGCTAACAAAGACATACGTAAGAACCTTTTCTCTAACAGGATTGTCACACATTGGAATTCCCTGCCGGCAACTAATGTAAATGCAAACACACTGGGGATCTTCAAACTGCAACTTGACCATCACTTCCGTGAAATAATGTACATCTTTGACTAGGGATGATTATCTCTTTTAATTCTTTGCAGCCACTATGAGTAATACTACAACAGAGTAACAACCAATTAATATACATGCAAATCAGAAAGTATAAAAAATACATGCCAAAGCCCTATAAACTTTTTATGAAAATACATTTTAAACTAAATAAACTAGAGCAGCCCCAAATTACAGATATTCTATCATGTGGAGTCCTTGTAAGAAGTTATGTGCAATGCAAATATTATGTGCAATACAAAAACTATTAAAAATATAATAGTACTATAGTAAATAATTGTAGATATGTAAATACACATGTAGACTAGTTAAAAGGTCTTGTACAGTGTACAGAATTGCCCTATTCTGTCAGGCCAGAAGCCGGAATCAAGTTTGTATAACTACTACCACAATCTGGACATAAAAAGCCATAGGCTTGTGTCCTGTGTTCCATGATGATGATGATGATGGTGATGGCGATGATGAACAACAACAGACGACTAATGTTGAAGTGTATATAGATAGTGGACCACCAGTCTTCAGAAGTCTCAAACAATATGCACCTATGTGGAGAGGATGGACTCCCAATACCACTTGAACCTGTTGAGTTTGAAAAAGATATTTATAGACAGACAACTTGACTTTCGAAAACATACAGAGACAGTTAAATAAACCCAACAGGATAATGGGAAAAATTCGCCAAGCCTACACATATCTAAATAATAACAATTTTACCCTGATGTACAAAGCATTAGTACGCCCTTACATTAAATATGCTAACAGTGGCTGGTGCCCCTACAAAGAAGAAGATGTCAATACCATCGAAAATGTTCAAAGGAGGGCAACCAGAGAGTTTCCATAATTGAAGGGACTGAGCTACCCTGACATATTGAAAAGACTAAATCTCCCAACTCCAAAATATTGACGACACCGGGGAGATATGATTGAAATACATAAAATCATACACAGTTATTATGACATGCACCTATCAAAACATCTTTTCACTTTAAGCAATTCAATAGCAAGAGGACACACATAAACTAAAGAAGCATCGCTTTTCAGATGATTTCAGAAAACATTACTTTACCAATAGAATAATCAATGGCTGGAATTCACTATCTGATCACATTGTAACATTCAGACATGTTCAAGAACAGATTGGACAAATACTGGGCAAACCAAGAAATACAATTTAACTATCAAAGCAACCTAACTCTATAACAGCCTAGCACAAAATGGAACATAGAGGTTTTTTAGTCGGCGTTCTGCAAATCAATCTTATTTTATTATTATTATTATTATTATTATTATTATTATTATTATTATTATTATTATATGGCTCATCTATATAACGCTTATCAAAAAATTGCTCTAGGTGCTTTACACTGGTTAGTTATTAAAAAATATATATGCAATTATTAAAAAACTATCTGTAAGTAAAACAATCAGTCATTGGTAAAACAATATAATTAGTAAAAGAACGCTATGGGCAAAATGTTAAAAAATAAAACTAGATTTTATATGATTAAAATGGAAGGTCAGCGTGTAAAATACTGCTATAGCAATATAGTTAAAAACAATTAACAATTATACTGAAGTTTAAAAAGATGCGTCTTAGTCCTTTCTTAAAACCGTTAACATGTGTCATTGTTCTGAGAGCTATTGGCAAATCATTCCACCAGATGGGTACCATTTTGCTAAATGCCCTGACACCGAATCTGGAGAGGTGGGTTCTGGAAGCTTTAAGTTGCTGTTTTGCGACTGAGCGTAGGTTTCGGCTTGGTCGTAGAGGCTTATAATTTGTGCAATGTATTCTCGAGCCAAACCCTCCAGCGCTTTATAAACTAAAAGGCAAGCCTTAAAGTTCTTTTAACACTGGTTGGATGCGCCATAGTGGCTACAACAGGAGACAATACGAGCGACTATATCTTATATCCTTTGCAGTTCCTGACCCTTCGCTCCGATGAGGAGAGCATTAACTTATCCTAATATGTATGGTATATCCAGTCTCTGGCTAAATGATCAATCTCATTAATGAGTGGATTAGATTTCAGGTAGATTTATTTGGTAATTAATTACTTACTAAAACATTTGGCTTCTATCCATTTATATCAAAACCAGCAAGAATCACTGAGTTCACAGCTACAACATTTTTCTCGAATGACTCTTTAAGCACCAAGAAGCAAGCAGGTATTTTTGTTGTAACATTTCAGACCATCTACCTATTTATTATATGGAGAAAGAAAAAACAAGACAGAAATCATTCATAATGGAAGAAATAACATGCAGAGATTTTAAAAATGATAACATAGAAAAGTTTAAAAGGAATATGGCAAGTATAAACTGGAATCAGATAATAGAGTGCCAGACATGTGAAGATGTCTCCACGCATTCCATACTCTATGCACTAACATTTATGAATCAAGCTTTCCACTAAAAAAACTAAAAAAGTTTAAACAAAACCCTACTAAACCCTGGTTAACAACAGGCTTGATTGCTGCCTGTCATAAGAAGAATAAGATGTATTTAATTTTTATAAAATGTACAACAAGAAATAATGATAATCAGATAATCAGGACGGCAAAGATAAACTACTACCATTATAAATTTGAAGAGCAAAAGAACAATATAAAAGAAACATGGAAATGAATAAAGCCCATCTGCTTTTATTAACTATAGGCCAGTCTCAGTACTTCCACTTTTCTCTAAGCATTTGGAAAGATTATACTACAATAGAACTATAAAATATCTTAATAAAAACTCTATAATCTATGACTATCAGTACGGCTTCAGACATGCTACCATGCTTGCCATTGTGGATATGCTGGTATAAAGAACTTTAGATACCATATACAAGTATGTAAATAATGAAATGATAAAAAATCATAGACTGGTTTAAAGTGAATAAGTTATCTCTAAATGTCGATAAAACTAACTATATACTTTTCACAAAATCTAAGAATTAAAAAAAATACGTCTCCCCAAATTGCATGTAGATAATCAAGGAATTCACGAAGCACAATATGTCAAATTTTTCAGCATCTATCTGGATAAAAGCTTGAACTGGGAGAAGCATATAGAAATAGTGAGATCCAAGGTAGCAAAAACATCGATATCATGCACAGACTTAAGTCATATCTTCCCACTAATATTCTAAAAACCCTATATTGCTCCAGTGTTCCTGGTTTCACTCGATCTCTCTGCCGCGTTCGATACAATTGATCATGAAATTTTAATCACACGATTGAACAAACGCATAGGCATAACTGGAACGGCCTTATCATGGGTAAGGTCCTACCTCACAGACAGACACCAAGCTGTGACTATATCCAACTCCTCCAGCGCTAGTGTCCTGTTAGAGTACGGTGTACCGCAAGGCTCAGTTCTCGGTCCGAAGTTTTTCACTGTGTACTCGGCACCTATTGTAAACATTGCGAAACAACATAATCTCCAGATCCACATGTATGCGGATGGTACGCAGCTTTACCTGACATTCCAACCCAACGTGCATACAAACGAGACCATGGCTCTTGAACAAGTACGGAATTGTGTTGCAGACATTAGTCAGTGGATGACATTTAACAAGCTTAAACTAAAGCCAGACAAAACCGAGTTCCTCGTGATATCGACAAAACATCAATGTAGTAAGGTTCATACTACCGAAGTCCAACTAGTAAACAGTCTGATTACGGCAAATCCATCGGCCAGAAATTTAGGTGTAATATTTGATCAGTTTATGGATATGGATGCGCAGGTAACATCTATTTGCAAAGCGGCATATTACCATCTAAGAAACATTAATTCAATAAGAACTGTTTTAACACATCAAACAACAGAAACGCTTATCCATGCATTTATAACATCACGTCTGGATAATGGTAACTGCCTACTATATGGTATAACGGCAAAGTCACTGAACAAGTTACAACAGGTTCAAATTCTGCAGCCCGTGTCCTGATGAAGATCAAGAAACGTGATCACATAACCCCTGTATTGAAACACCTCCACTGGCTACCTGTCCATCAACGAATTGACTTCAAACTTATCCTCCTAACATGGAAATGCATGCACGATGAAGCTCCAGAATACATGAAGGATCTCATTATGCCCCACCATCCGCACCGTGCTCTTTGCTCTACAGATCAACACCTGCTAAACATTCCACGATCCAATCTGAAGTCATGTGGAGACAGAGCTTTCAGCATCGCCGCACCAAAACTTTGGAATACCCTACCACTGGATATTAAAACGATAAGCTCTAGGGAGAAATTTAAAGAAAGACTAAAAACACATATGTACCGAAGCGCCTTTGAAAATTAGTCAAATTGATAAATGGCGCTATACAAATGCTGTATTATTATTATTATTATTATTATATTGTACACTGATACTTCCACATATCACATCCTCCAATGTAATCTTGACCAACACGCACAAACTAGCACAACTAAAATCACTACAGAAACAGGCAATCAAATTATTCGCACAGCCATCAGAGAGCCAGGATGTTTATAAAAACGGGAAAAAAATGCTAAACCTTGAAGACATTGGAGTGGTCCAACTATACACTCTCTTAAGGGACTACCACAATGGCAATCTACCCTCCTCATTATCAAAACATTTTAGGAACAACTCAGACATACACTCGCACAACATCCCAAACATATTACAGAACAATGACAAATACACAAAAACCATCCCACCAAGCAATGTAACTCTGGAACAACACAGATATAAATATACGCACGCAAATACTTAGACAAAGCTCTTTTAAAGAAAATGTTTAAAAATAATCTTAGAAAGATACTAAAAATCCAATCCAATGACATAGATGCAGAAGTCACCACCATGGCAGTACAAAAACAAATATGTACCCAGTTGCCAGGACAACAACTAGAATGTAAAATACACGTACCTGTAATAATAATAATAATAATAATAATAATAATAATAATAATAAAAATAAAAATAATAATAATAATAATAATAATAATAATAATAAACCTGATAATGCATCAAGAAATGTTGATGCAAATTATGCCCAGGGGCACCGGATGCATGGGGGCAGCAGGGGCAGCTGGCCCCATTGCCATTTGGGCATGGTGGCAGCGGGGGAAGCTGTGCCCTTTACCCATTTCTATGAAAAAACAACATTAGTTTAGAACTTCAAAAATGATTTTTGAATATTCAGAGCAGACTGAGCAGTTGTATTAAAGTTCGGTTGTAACGTGTTTTGGCATTCAGCCCTTAACTTAATATGGGAGTGCTTATAGGCTGGAGATATCTTTTTTCTTGCATAAAATGTTTATACACCAGAGAAAAAAATACAAACAGTTTTCTCTCCCAGAAGGTTGAGACGTGTAGGCAAATGTCTTGCCATCATTCCCCCACCCATGCTTTCACTTTCTACTCAGAAGTCTAATAGCGACATAGAATTACTATGTTTACCCAGGTTTTCAGTTTCAACTCACAAGTTTAACGGTGATGCTACTGGGCATTGCTACCTCAGGCAACAGCAGCGTCTAATAATATGAGTTTTAAAATGTTCCCAGAATATTTAACACACCCTAAATAATTTACTATATTTAGTAATCAGCTTATTTTATGTCGGCCGTCCGTCATCTGTCCATCCAGCATTTGTCTACTTTTTTCTTTAAGTGAGTCATCAAGAACAACTGGGCAGGAATGATCCATAGGGTTGGATCAACAGTTCTTCACATGTTCAAAATGATTGGTCGATTAGACTTGCGGCTGTCTTGGATAACCTAGTTTTCACAAAAAAACCTCTTCCTCTGAAACCGCTAAAGGGATTGGACCACAATATACCTTTCACGATTGACGTATTTTGAGAAAATACCTTACAATGCATCGCTCGTGAGAATTCTGCCTGGCAAACTGGCCAGGCGATGATCTAATAGTATTACTTCGCTAATCGCTATTGGGTTCAGATACAACGCACGTGAACCATTTCTATGAAGAAGTATAATTAGAGGATCATATTATTATTGAAGTGATACATCACTGGAAAGCTCAACCAATTTTCTAAACAGTTATGCATTATTTTTATGTTTTTTTAGATGTTGCCAAGCTAATTATAATTTTTAAATACACCCTATTGTCCACTTGATTTACTAAATCTAGAGACAATGTTGTATCTTATATATGTAAATAACTCTGGAAAATTTTGCAAAGGCAAAAATATAATACATAAATGTTTAGAAAATTGGATGAGCATCGCAGTGGTACATGGCTTCAATAATTGTGGCATTGTAGTTTAGTAACATTTTAAGATGCGCTATCCTTTTAGTGCAATAGTGGCTGAGCAATTTAGAAGTTATTGGTTTGATTATCCTCTATCGAGTTCCTTGATTCCACGTCCCATTCACGCCATATATAGACTGGTTTATATTGCAGTCTATTATTTGCAACTTCCCCATCGTTTTACACTGGTACCAACTTGCGGACACAATGGTCCGTCCGCCTGCTCATTCACACCCAGCACACCAGACCCCACACTCCACCCATGCCCGCCTGCTCTCTCAGTCTCACACTCGTTCGCTGACTTACTCTTAAACACACCCACACACACCCCACCTACCTGTCCACCCACACCCGCACAGCCACATGCCTGCTTGCCTGTACACGCGCACACACAGACGTGTACACCCTGGAAGATGGTAAGTCCTCGCTTAGTCACAGTTTCCAATTGACTGCAAGCAGTCATCAGAGGATAATATTGCCCACTATAATGGAAATTGAGAATAGGTACAAGGGACCAAAGAATAAATAAGTTCACGCAACATTGCTCTAACATTTATATATGGATCATATTAAACTCAGAATGCAGGAAATCTGCATCAGTTAATGCTTTTTCTTGTGGCGCTTGGACGGGTTGGTATCCTCGAACACCCTTCAAGTTCTGTGAGAGGGAAAACCCCATTTCAGATCTTTGTGCCCTTTTTGTGGAACTTGCTCCCCCCCCCCCCCCGCCCCTCAAATTTGCTTCCAGTGCCCCTGATTATGCCGTATTGTTATATAATAATAATAATAATAATAATAATAATAATAATAATAATAATAATAATAATAATAATAATAATAATAATGAATGATACAGTCTTGTTATAATAGTAATAATCATAATAATAATAAAATTAAAATTAATAATAATAGTGATATTAATTATATTGAATTTAATAGTAATGATAATAATATTACTGATATTAATGATATTAAACTTAGTGACATAATAATAATAATAATAATAATAATAATAATAATAATAATAATAATAATATAAACAAAATAAGCATGTTTCCCCCTCCCCCGCGTGCGTGCGTGCGTGCGTGCGTGCGTGCGTGCGTTAATTGTCTATTGTCTTAAATGTATACATGTAAATATTATATTATTATCTTCATCCATGATTCAACTACCACTGAATTATATGTTTGTTACATGTTAAATGTAAGGGGTCCACCGCTGTATAGGCTGCTTAGCCTTTGGTGGACTGCCTGTTGCATAAATGTAAAATCTATGTGTTATATGAAAATAAATAATTTTGAATCTTGAATCTTGATTTTAAAATATTTTTAATGCTTTTTTCTTCTTGTTCTGTATATTCCTCGTGTGGTAGGAGAACAGGATTAAATGGAGGAATCAGGAAAAGCGGGTCTAGCAGAATTTGAGCAAGCTGGTCCGGACTAGGATCAGTGATGCCAAGATGAGATAGGATTCCTCGAGAACATGGCACTGAAGCAGTAAATGTGTTCCAGTTTCAGCCGCCTCCTTACACAAGATGCATGTTGTATCGTGCGCTTGCTGATTGGGGTTAGCGCAGGATGTCTGGAGATGCAGAGTACCCATTATAATCCTGGCCTTATATGTGGCTTTCTTTGTCTCATGTGTAGACATATGTAGAGACGACCAGACAGGAGATGCAGCGGACAGGTCAAATTGGCCTCAGGACATATAACGCAATGAGATAAGATCTTTGGCTTGACATCGCAGATGTTCAGACCAAAACAGTGATGGCATGACTAACACGTTTCTTCCAGCCTTCTTTGTTAGGAGGTGCTGCTAGAAGTTCATGCGTAGATGGAAGACCATATTTGCATAGGATGCACAATATCCATAAGGACCAGCTTTTATTGGCTACACATTTTAGTGATAGTTGGCGAAGTGACTGGTCGAATTCCATCCACATTTGAGCAGGGATGATGTTACAGAAGAAACTCAGGGCTCGCCTTGGAGTTGCTGCATTTTCTGGAAGACTCAATTGCATAACATTTGGAACAGATCCATGGTAACTCCGAGGTGAGTTGCATGACCGATGACTTCAAGTTCATGGGTATTGAAACTGAGGGAGGGTTTCTGCATGTCAGTTTTACAGTCGTTGTAGATGATGACATTGGTTTCTGACATTCCCATAGTATAGCGGGTTTCTGCAGCATATGCGGTGATACGAGATACAATTGACTGAGAGTCTGGACTATTATATGAAGCAATTGCTGTAATCTCATCAGCTGTTGTTGGAGCCGGTACTGGGATATTGTCAACATGTGCAGCTAGGCCGGCGTCCTCTATCTGCTGGCACAGTGGATTGTTAAAGATCTTATTGTTCAGTGTAGAGAAGATTCTGCCATGGCCAGTACCTTGCTGAATTGGGAAAGGTGCAGATAGGTAGCGACACCATTTGACTTTTGTCTGAAAGTCCGTTATACCGCTCATCCATGCTGGCCCATAATGATAGAGGAATTCCAAGCTTGTAGATCTTCACAATCAGGAAATCGTGCCAGACGACATCAACAGCTTTCTCATTACAATGTCTTTATTGGTGTGCTCGTGCTCTGCAATTGTCTCAGTAACAAGAATAGAAGTAAATAAGTAGCTGGCCCCTTCAATAAAACCTGTTTGGAGTTTGCTCTGCAGTGGATCAAAGAAGAGTCTCAGTCTGGTAGCTATAATCATTTCCAGCAGTTTCCCCGACAATGGAACACACCATGATACCATGAGAACTCTCTGGAATGTTTATAGGTTTTGCCTTTTTCAGTATTGGCATCAATGTCCCCATCTTCAGATCTCAGAAATATGCCATAGCTGGAGAATGCAGTTGTAAAGTCCATTCTGGTCAGGGTCTTTGCAGTAACCATAGATATTGTATATATACGGGCTCTATCGCTCATGATTGGAATTCGCCCTACTCGGAGCCAGTAATTACAAAGGCAGGAGAGGACGTCATTGCATAAATTTGCTAGGCATGCTACGAGGTGACCTCAAGAAAGCAGAACGCTCAGGTCAAGAATGGACCTGAGGAAGATAAGGATTACATACAGGCCTCATTATTGTAGGCGGCACACGCAGCTAATGCTGGGAACACCCATCTGCACACAGCATTTCCACAAATCAGTACTAAAGACTTCAATCCAATGGTTTCGAGGAGGCTTAGTTAAGCAACAACAGTCAAATCATTCAAGAACATATTAGATATCGACTTCAAAGAACAAACTTTTGAATTGAAAGGAGCAAGCCATACCACAACAAAAACGCGGAGGCAATAACAAGTCACTGGCTTATGCCTCGTGAAATGATGATGATGATGATAATGATGATGATTACGACGACGACAACGACGACGGCGACCACAGATGGCGACGACGACGATGACGATGATGACGCAGAAACCCGTTCTTCATAGACACGGTTGTACAATGGAACCAGCTAGATGAACATACTGAAGATACTGTCTGTGCAGACACATAATTTAAAAATAAACTGCGGACAGTATAATTTAATTTCCGTCATTACATATGCCAGTATTGGTTTCTATGACATAACCCTACAAATCTTGCTCATCTTGCAACAAGCCTTTAAAGTAAATTAAGCACGCTTTATTATGTGATTGGTGTGGTGAATGGGTGCACCGAACCTGTTCCAATTTAACAACCATGGATCATAAAATTTTAGAAAACAATACAGAGCCATGGTGGTGTATTACCTACAACAAAACTCAATTTCCATTCAATCACCATAACAACGACACTGAATTTAAGCTTAACATATTAGGTCCAAGAATACCCATAAACCCATTTAATCTAAGGAATTCACACTCTTTGAAACCTATACTGATGATCAAGAAATTACTCTCCCATAACCTAAATGTAACTATATACTATAAAGTGAATTTAACAAAATTTTGCTTCAAAACAAAGATATCATTTTCTTTTCGATTATGGACATGAATATAAGATCATTACCAAAATCATTTGACCAATTAAGCTACTTTTTAGACACTAGCTCAATTGAATTAAAACATTATTGGAATCAGTAAGACATGGATTAAAACTAACATAGCACTCAGGTTAATTAATATGTGAAACTATAATTTCCTGGAAAACCACAGGGCTATAAACCAGGAGGTGGGATCGGCATCTACATAAAGGAACATATACAGTGCTATGAGAGAGAAGAACTGACAATAACGGCAGACTTTTTAAATCTATATTTACTGAAATACATATGGCAAAAGTTATGAACAAAATTGTTGGTGTCATTTACAGTTCTCCAGAAAGTGATAAAGAAAAATTCATAGAAACATTACAAAAATGCTTTAAAATGCCTGCTGATGCTGTGTTTGCATAGTCTCTTCCATGATATTAATTCTTGTTCTCATACTTATTTCAAAGTGTAACATTTGATTTAATAAATGTTACACTAGGTCTGAGAGTAGTTGTACATTTGTTGCCATGAGCTGGGTAGTACTGTTTTTGGGGATCAGTGCTTGGATTTGCTCTCACCTCCTGTTAATCTTCTCTCATATCTTTAGCCGTCTCCAGATATTTCACAGTTCACAGTTCCACTATTTCTCCTACCAGATTATTTCAATCGTACACAATGCCATCGGTTGTGGCTTGTCAGACTCGAACTCCCTCTCCTGCTCTGTACTTTTTATTTGCAGCTCCCTGTTCTTTCGATCCTTTTTCTATCTTCATGGTCTTTATTGCTTAGTTCTTGCTGTTCTTTCTGCAATACATTTTTTAAGATGCTATTTTCAGTTTTATTGTTCATTATCAGGCTCCCTGTGTTGTTAGAGTCAAGACAATCTATAATGTCTATTGTCAGACCTCTGTGTATATTAATTTATATATTGATCATAATCAATATTGATTGTCTGTCACGTTTCAGTCATACAAATTTATGTTTTAATTTGTCTCAAATTTAAGTCGACCATTCAGCTTTAACCATACATAAATTCAATGTTCAGCTTTATGCCAAATTCAAGTAATTGACATGTGATCTGTGTCTTAGATATTTAACCAGTAGTAGTATTTTAGCTGTGCTTCATTGATATGCTAATTTCTTTTTCTATGCTAATCCATGTGTAGCCTTGTCTTGTTAATTTCATTTGTTATGCTAATTCATCTGTGTAGTCCTGGATTGTTAATTTCGTTTGCTATGCTAATTCATGTGCCTGATTTGCTAGGTTTTATTTTTCATCTGGTGACTAACCCTTTTACAAGCACGTATTTATTTGTTTGATCTAAGACAATCTGAAATCTGTGTTGCTTGTTTAATATAATGTTACAGAACACCTTTGCTGGTGCTAACAGCAAAGACTTGCTGCAACATCTCCTTTATACCGATTAGTAGTTACGAAATCAGTGGGTTATTATAGTATGCAGTGTTGTAGGATTTCAGATCTGATAAGCTCTATTGGTATGCAAATTCCTTTTGTATGCAAATTGTGTTCTGTTTTTAGTTCCTTCATGAACAGTTGTTTTATATTCCTATTCTGAGAAGGGTTATTTATATCTAAATTTATTGCATCGAGTTGCATTATATAAGGGCCCTGTAATTTGTACTCTTTACAACAATCATCACTTGGTGGGCTGTTAGATTGTAGTCTCTCGTTCTCTTGCTGAGAGTTTGATTAATGGCAAAGTTCTGTGCCATTTTATTCTTCTTTTGCAGCCTGTAACTGGCCATGCTTAAGGCACGTGTCTGTATAGTTATAGCTATGAAAACGCAGACACAGTTTTCGTGGTAAACTGCTGTTACTAATATGAGATAGTATTACTGTTTTACTAGTACTGTCCTTGTATATAACCACTGCTGATTTATATGTACACTTATGGATTTATATTAATCTGATTGTAAATACTTTCTTGTGACCTTCTACCTATTGGTCAGTACGCCATTATTTTATGAATCTCTTTACTGTTTGCTGTATGAACATGGGAAAAATGACACGTTACACCGACCATGCCTGGTTATTATTGCTGTATACTAAGCACTGATAATATGCTTTTCCATAAATGTAATCGTGCTGTTTAAAGTTCGTGTGTATTTTGAATGTGAGTGGATTGGAAGACATTGCTGCCTATGGCAACAGTCGCCTCCAATTCAATTATGTTCAACACATTCAACAGAACGTTTTTATTTTACTGTGGAGATGTACAGGTTATTTCTGAGATGTACTGTATAACCAAAGTCAACCAAAAATATGAATGCTTATTTGTTGTATTGTAACATCACTATTACAACTCCTACTACTTAGACATCTATTAATCGTAATGTTTGAACTGTAGTTTGTTATGTAACTGTCCTGTTTAATTTATCTATATAGATATGTGTATATATGTGTAAGGTGTCCACCAATACAATATGCATTGCATTCTGCGGACAACCTAGTTGAATCCATGACTTATATATATATATATATATATATATATATATATATATATATATATATATATATATATATATATATATATATATATATATATATATATATATATATATATATATATATATATATATAAATAGTTTGCTATTGAATAAATAATATTGAATAAATAATATTGAATCTTCTCATGTACCATTAAACAGATACACTTTCGCATGAGATATGAGATGCCTGTTGATTTCTGTTCAATTTACCCAGCATGCAATGCTACCCAGCGTGCAATGCTACACAGCATGCAATGTGATGACTCATAATCGTTATAGCTATTGGATAGCATATTCATATAGTCTATTAGGCTAAAAGAACACGCCTGAAACGTGCGGATGGCCATTTGTCAGCCAGTTCTGGAAGCGTACAAGTATGTCAATATCCAGGAGAGAATAAGTGAAAGCTTTTTTAAAATATACTTTGACAATAATTTGCTTGAAAATTGTTGTTATCAATGGCAGCAACAACATTCAGTCAAATTATTGTCAAAATAATTAGTAAGTAATGCGATTACTACCTGCTACAGATTTGATACTAATTTGAATTGTTGTCTATATATTCTACAACAATCATCATAATTTTCACTCCTCAGCACTCACAGCACGGATTTGTAGTGTAATTGGACTTTAAGTTGTTGCTGACTAAGGCAGCGCAAAGGACCATCATTGCCACTACTTGGTGTCAGCTTATGCAAAACGGCTGTGCCAATTAGAGTCCCATAATTGGCAGGCCTATTTATCTGCTTTTTCAAACCATTCCGATTTCTTTCTGTTTTTATTGGTGGTTATAATTTTGTGGGTATATAAAGTTATTATTCAACAGCATTTAAAAGTTCCCTGGTCCTTTCCTTGAACATTGCTGCTATGGCAGACTTACTATACACCCCCCCCTGTTCTATATTTCTACAAAAAGCTGTGGCACGGCAACAACTACACTGCCACTTACTCAAATACAAACAATTCAATGCTATTTATGACATTACAGCCACTTAGCTAATGGCTAAACTTCAACACTCGTCAGTCCATTCTTCCCCTAGTCCTCCCACCTCACCTGCCAGATGTCCATCCATGCCGGCTGTACATTCTTCGGATATTGTCAATCTCATCTTTGGAAGTGGTCAAATTCTTGATGTACTGAAACTGGGACTTCTATTACTAGTATTCAAGAACAAAAGCTCCCTTAAAGATAAAGGTAATTATAGAGGTATCACTTTAGCGGCCATACTCGCTAAGATTATAGAAGCAATCTTAATAAACAGAACCAGGAACCACCAAAATCAATGCAATCCGGAACGTTTCACTGAGAGAGCCTTTGCAATCTCCAATGAATTCTGCATTTATTGTAGAGGAATACAGAGAATGCACAGATAAAAGCTATCCAGTTTACCTTGTTTTCCTAAATGTCAAAGCTACATTTTTTGTGGTAGATCACAACCATCTCATTCGAAGGTTATTTCAATTCGAAGTACAATAGAAACACCGGCCATTGATCGATAGCTTGCTCATAGGAGCCACCAGCATTGTTAAATGGTAAGCATTGTCAAATGGTATTCTTGGAGTTCAATCCCATTTTCAGTCACGCCACGGTGGCATATTTAATTAGCACAGATCTTTACAAGCTCTAATCTTAACCATTTACTTAACTGCAGCAACAGTGCAAGCTAGAATGGACCTTTCCATTTTTAGCTATGCCCCGCCCATCTCTATCGAATCTCCACCCACCCCTCGCTCGTATTGGGATCGATCGATCTCTGAACTTCCTGACTATCAATTTCCAGAAAACTCTACAGGTAAGCTGTTCAATATTTTGAACCTAATTTGACTGAATGCTGCTCCCAGTTAAATTAGTTTCAAAATATTCACCAGCATGTTTCTTAAATATCAAAAACATGCAATTCTAACAACGTGTCTGACTATTAAGTGTTAAAGACGGGCTTAATCGAATCATTCATGATGACATGATTATGACGTCAGCATACACGTCGCGTAGTTTGCCAACGTCATATCATTGAGTGAGGGGGAATGTATTCATCAATTGGTAACATACTTGTTAACTCTAGCGCATGCCCGGATGACGTCTCTTTCAAGTATGAATGCAGAAGGGGCCTAAATGCTATAGTCAATGGGGGCTGCAAAGTTTGCTGACACTGAAAGATACAGGCTACAGACAGTGAAGAGTGATTCATTAAGATTGAGAACACAAACTGTCTCTTGTGCCATGATGGCCTTGAAACTCTTGAGCATTTCATCACCATTTCATGTCTTGCATTTCAAGAACCCATTTGCACTTCTACATTACCATAATAATAGCCTCAATGAGATAGATACACTCGGCTGCATTCAAGTAATACTGGATTGTAGAAAATACGTCCACAAACATACTCTGTCATTAGAGGTTCACTATACATAGACACATGATCTACTCATTCCATACGTTCGGATACAGACTGCTCGTCCCACATACCTTATAACACGTACTGACTTATATACTGAACTCCGAAGATCCACGTTAAATCAAGAAGTTGTGGCAGTACAGTATATTGGCATTGACAGGGAATCGAACCCACAACCGGCGAAAGCGCCAAACACGTAAGTCAATACGGAAATTCCACGTTTACGACAGTTATGCGCAATCTATAGTGCGTCTAATGAGCTGGAAGTGTTTTACGTAAACAGTAACCAAACGTGGTCAGGTCAAGTACTCCTTATTCTCTCAAGCGACAACTGTAGCATATGAGGTGTACTATACATTTATACATTTGGCGATATATATATATATATATATATATATACTTGATATAAATATGCGCAATAAAATAGTAGTAGTATAACCATTATTTTATCAACAATATCATCATCATCATCATCATCATCATCCAGTAGCGACAAAATTGGCAATGATGTAGTGGTAGTAGTAATAGTAGTAGTAGTAGTAGTAGTAGTAGTAGTAGTAGTAGTAGTAGTAGTAGTAGTAGTAGTAGTAGTAGTAGTAGTAGTGGACAGTGGTAGCAACAGGATTAGCAGCAGTGAAGGTAGCAGCAGCAGCAGTAGTAGAGGCAGAATCAGCAGCAACAGTAACAGTAGTAGTGACAATTCAAATGTCGTCGTCGTCGTCGTCGTCGTCGTTGTCATCGTCGTCTTTTGCTTGATTGCTATTTTATTTGCTAGCTTGCTTATACATGATTCTTTGTTCAGCACTGAGCAATTATCGGATCTTTTTCTTTGAATGTAATAAAAGTTTACATAATCTGTTTAGAACAGTTTTGTTGCATAATTGGAATAGCCCTTGATTTTGTCATCAGTATAATTTCTTTTGTAATAATCAGGCACACATTTTATTCCTTCTATTTCATATTTGGGAATACGAAGAGGATTCATCATATTTCATCTTCTAGGACATTGCATTGTTCGCATACTCTCTCCATTCTATCAGCTCCCACCCAGCGTTTGGCTTCTATTGCTGAGTAATGGTTGAGTGTTCTAAAATGGCATAGTATTAAAACCTCTCTGTTGTCTAATTTCTTGAAGTATGTCTCAAATTTAAATTCCTGTTTTAATAATGCGTGCAATGTTAACCCGTTCTATGCGTTAATATCATATTTCCACGTGACCATGTATTTATTCTCTAAGCATTGTCTGGTTCGTCTAACAAGCGCTTCTTTGTTAATGTCTTCTAAACTAAACACGTTGTCTTGTCCCGTTGAGTCAAGAATCATTTTAATATTATGTATCCATTTGATCTGTATATGATTTGTTTGCATGTATTCTAATGCGCAAAAAACAGAGGAGTGATTAAGGTTGGCTGTATCCAGCGTTAACTAGGCTTGCCCAATATCGGATCATATTGCACTGAACGATTATTTTTAGGGGGAATTTGCCTAACTCGCCATAAACCATGGACTGGTGGATGTATGTACAGTTCAATAAAGATCAAATAAAGTATTGCTTGACCATGCTCTTCTCTCAAAGCTGCGCCACCTATCCTCACCAAAGGTCGGCCTATATCTTTGGTTGAATTTGCGCAGTGTATCTAATGTGCTGTAAAACCTTTCATAATTCCCTCAACATTACTGGAACATTTTGCTCGGGTAGGGTTTCCTCTGCGATGACGACATGCACCACTAAATATCTAGCTTATTGTTGTTGTCAAATTATTATAAAACGTGTATGTGTAATATTACAAGTCAATGTTTAGCATAATATATATATTGCCTATAATATTGACGCTCAAACAGCCTGAATGTCAATCAGTTAGTTCCCGGTTGCATAGAGTACGTCTCGTGAAACAATTTCAGTATCAGTAGATGATGCTCTCACAAATAAGGGAGCGCATTCATAATAGTCAAAAGCACGAGATTTCGCTTGATTATCGCCCTTGATCTGCACTATTGCATGAAAGTTGAGAACTTCGTAGGTCGCGAAACAAGTTCAGTAACAGTAGATGATGCTCTCACAAATAAGGGAGCGCATTCATAATAGTCAAAAGCACTAGATTTCGCTTGATTATCGCCCTTGATCTGTACTGTTGCATGAAAGTTGAGAACTTTGTAGGTCGCGGACTAAGAAAATGATACTACGCTAATTTTTTCAGCGACAGCGTCTCTGCCACCACAATCACCATCATAGCGACCACGGTATCTACCACCGTCGCACATACTCCATGATAATTTATCGGTGTCACGATTCAGAATAGAATGAAATTAATGCACATTCAGCACTCTCTTCATCACCCCCCCCCCCCCCACCCACCCATTCATCCATTCATGCACCCACCCACCCGCGCACCCGACCTGTTTCGCAAATCTATATATAGGCATGTCGGCATGATTATATCTCTATACCTTCTTCATATCGATCATCGCAATCAGAATAGCATATTCTAAAGTTGTTCATATTTCATTCAGATTTACAAGTTACTTAGCAATTCAGCTGCTGTGTCCTATAACACTTCAATGATCCTTAGGCAATATGTAAGCGTTTGAATCGATTCTTTCTCGTGTTCTGATGTCAGGTTTCACTGAGCTTTGGCGTGGGTGGGGTGGAGGGTGGTGGGTGGAAGGGGGTGGTGGCGGTGACTACGAGATACGAAGCACGTGTTTCTAATTGGAATTTAACAGAGATCTTTATCAGGCTATGAAATGTTGCTTTCCGCGCTTGCACTTTCTCGGCGAGAGAGATAGCTTTCCTGGCTGGGTAGTACTGATTAAAGGATCTGAAGAACTGGGCTTGTTCTCCCGATTAAATACAGTCAAACCTTTCTATAGCGGACACTCACCTTTGGGGCCACAAGATTGCGGTTTCTTAAGACGGACGATCGTATGACTTATGTATGACTTTATGTCTTAAATAACACGATCTTGTGGCCCACAAAAGTAATTTCATTTGAGAAACCGACTCATATAAAGTGACCATTTGTATTAGTACAATTTTAATGGACCATAGAGTGCCCATTATAGCCAGGTTTTCTTGAATAGCCGTGGCTGTTTCTAAGCAATCGTTGCTACTGAACCGATGCATTTCAAGCCCTCGTTTAGAGGCGCTATTTGCAACACGACTGCAAGTTTGAAAGTAGCTTAAAGCGCCAGGGGAGGCTAATTTGAATCAAATTATCGCCACCCAGGAATAGCGAAATTAATGAGCGTGTTTTATGAGTAATTTTACACATTGGAAACAGGCCATAAAATGTGGTAAAGAGGACACCCAAAGCGACTGATTCTATTTTTATTCACAAGACAACATCGTAATCGATGTGGGTGGGTGGTGTGAGGAGGGATGTGTACCAATTTCACTGCTATATATTAATACTTATTCAAGAATAAGACTAAACATATGTGTTTGGATGAGGGGTTGGGGTGGGTCTAATTCGGTGGGTGGGTGGGTGGGTGGGTGTGTTAGTCGGGTGGTTGGGTGGGTGTGTGTGAGTAGGTGGCTGGGTGAGTGGGTGGGTGAGTGAGTTAATTGGTGGGTAGGTCACCGTAGGTGGATGGGGGAGTGTGTGGGTGAAGACTGATTGATAAGTAGTTGTTTCTGAGTTTTAAATGACCCCATGAACCATTAATAGCTCACCTGGCCTGAAAGGCCAAGTGAGCTTATGCCGTGGCGACCGTCCGTCGTGTGTCCGTCCGTCGTCCGTCCATCCGTCAACTTTTCCTTTAAACGACTTCTCAAGAACCACTGGGCCGATTTCAATTATATTTGGCAGGAAGCATCCTTATGGCATAAGGATCCACGTTTGTTCAAATGGAGCCAATCGGCCAATTTGGCCGGCGGCCATCTTGGATTTCGACCGATTTTAGGAAATGTCTTTTAAAATTTTCTCCGAATCCGCTTAGGGAATCCATTCAAAACTTATGAAGCCTCATCTAGAGAAAGACGTAAGCCAAGTTTGCTCAAGACGATTTGATTGACAGAATGGTTCAGTGGCCATCTTGGATGACCTAGTTTTCCCGAAAACGGCTTCTTCTCCAGAACCACTGAAGGGATCAGGCCGAAATTTGGGAGATATGATCAGAGACTAAGGGCCATTAAAGTTTGTTCAAGGGAAGTTGCTCCGTCAAAAAACATGGCCGCCGTGGGCCAATCAAAATGTAGCCTGTTTGGCGGCCCTATTGGATTTTTTTATTTGATCGATTTTGAGGCCAATATTGGTTCTATATATGTTTTTGGGTATTCGGAGCTCAAATTTGCCATTTTTGAAATTGTCGGATAAACAGTTTGACGGCCATCTTGGATAATTTTCTCGTCAAAAGATAAAAGCTCCCATGCTAAAGCAATGGGAAATTTAAAATGTCTTCTCAAGAACTACTATGCAGATTTCAATTATGTTTGGCAGGAAGCATCCTTAGGGCATAGGGATCCAAGTTTGTTCAAATGAACTCGATCAGCCAATTTGCCCGGTGGCTATTTTTGATTTCGGCCAATTTTAGGAAATGTCTTAAAATCTTCTCCGAAACCGCTTGGGGAATCTTCATCTAGGCCAAGAGGTAAGCCAAGTTTGTCCAAGAGGACTTGATTGACCAAATGGTTCGGCGACTATCTTGGATGACCTAGTTTTCCCGAAAGCGACTCCTCCAGAACTGTTGAAGAGATCAGGCCGAAATTTGGGCGGTATGATTAAGGACTAAGGGCCATTAAAGTTTGTTCAAGGGAAGTTGATCCTTCAAAGAAAAACCTGGGCGCCGTGGCCCAATCAAAATGTAGCGTGTTTGGCGGCCAGTTTGCACTTGCAAAAATGTCCACGAACTCATTTAAACGACTACTAAACCGCCCACCAATAATTTGGACAAAAATCGATAGTGCTCCAGGTGAGCGACACAGGCCCATTGGGCCTTTTGTGTTTATATATCATGATCATTCATATTATATATTCATGCTCATTCCCAGGCTAATATATGCAAAGAGCAGTTAACCCTCTTTGCATATTCGTATTTCAGGCGAGATGCATGTTCGTGAGTTCTCTCCCTTTTTCGTAGGAGAAAAAAGAGGGGGGGGGGGGGGTGTGTGTGTGTTGGTGATGATGCGAATGTGATTCGGTCACTAAACTTGATGGTCCTTTTAGGTCTCTGTATGTCAAGTTTAAGTCTAAGATCTTTCTCCACTGGCAAAAGAAGCAATTGGTTACTGTTTAAATCTGGTGTTATCAGAAGTAATAGAATGATAAGTATTGATTGAAGGAGAATGAAGAAAATTTCAATTTCCCTTTCTCCGAGATCTAACAATACTTACCATTCTATTACGGACCCTACCTCCCAGCCCCACGGAGGCAAGCCATAGGTATTCTCTTGTTTGGTAGCCATGCAAACAATATGAGCCTAATTGGCAGAAGGGTACCCGTTTGTTGGGACCGGGTACCCGGTTCCAGGAGCCGATAAAGCTTACTAAGTCTAGATTCCTAGAGCCAGCTATCAGGATAGCTTGTTATCAGAAGTAATAGAATGGTAAGCATTGTTAGCTCTCAGCGAAAGGGAAATTGAAATTTCCTTCAGTCCCAGTCTCTGAATTGTTGTTTCAATTGAGATAACAAATTTAAATTTCTGAATTTGTAAACTTTAAGCATGAATTCAACAACATTGGCAAATTCGGAAATGGGGTGCATCTGAATTCGGAAACATTTCTGAATTCTGAGATTTCCCGAACTGATCTGGACGACTTGATATTTTGATAGGTGGAACTCCATAGGCCATTTACTCTCCCACTCCTGTAGTCTGTCAAGATTTTGCTACAGAGCCTGTATCAGTAGCAGATTTCACCATTCTGTAAACTGCGCAGTCATCTGCAAAGAGGCGTACGGTTTTACCAGCAGATATGCATTCTGGCAGACCATTGATGAAAAGGAGGAATAACATAGGTTCGAGAACTGGTCCTTGTGGGACTCGTGATGTCACATTTTCTGTCTTGGACCTGACTCCGCCGACGATTACCTCTTGTGTTCGATCAGATAAGAAGTCCCTAATCCATTTGCTGGTGATTCTTCGGATGCCATAGAGCCCAATCTTTACCAGATGTTCGTGAGGAACTTTATCGAATGGTTTGGAGATATGGAGAAGAATGAGATCAGTTTGAAGTCCATTTTCAATATTTTGAAGGAGGTCATTTTCTGCTTCAATCCATACTTACCCATTGATCTTAAGTGATTTATCAAGCTTTTGCGAGATTCATTCAAAAACAACAGAATAAAACAGAAATATTCGTGCTAGGCCCGCCCCAATCATTCTGGAATTCTCCCACACACAGTCGACGGCGCTGGAGTCGAAACCGTACTCTTTCTCTTCATAGCTTTTGCGAGACAGTGTTGCGTTTTTTCAATTACAGTGCAGTATTTTCGATTTTCCCTGTGTTTTGTGTTATTTGAAAGCAAGGATTGTTGTTGTTTGGTGCAAGGATGCCAAGGAAAAGATTATCTGCCTCCGCTCCAGGTTTATGGGGCTTATAATTTATATTTTGTTTTAAGAATTCGTCATATCGTGGTATGGTAATATGAAGTTGGTTGGCGTCCATTATGGTTTCGTTAGTAAATACTTTTAAGGACTCTGGTACTCAAGTACTTGTTTTTGTATAACAAGCTTTTAGTCTCTGACGTAAACCGAGAATGGTTTTTATTATTATTTTTTTCACCATCAACGTGTGTAAGCCTTGATGATTCAGATACAATTTTATATTACTCAACTTGAATTAGCGGCGTGGTACCTTTAAAGCATTAAAATTTCTTTGAAATAAAGAAATTAAAAAAAATCATATCAATAAATTGAGCACAATTCTGATTCTTTAAAATAAAGAAATATATAATTAAAATCAAATAATATACATAAACTGAAATAATAAAATAAATTGAAATAATTTATTTAAAAAGAATAAAATAATAAGTTGAAAAAAAAAAAAATCCCTGTCTTGTATGCCGTCATGGGAATGTATGAATTTTTTTATTGTATTAATAAATTCATGCGTTTCAGGGCAATGGAAAATCGGCCATTCGGTGTGCAAGGTGTAATTCTTATATGAAAGCACACTTTTTGGCCATTTGTGTGGGCCGTGCTCCGAATGGACAGTGGTAAAACGATGCAATGTTTGCGCGACGTGGTCGAGTGCCACCGTTGCCCAATTGGTTCAGGAGAGGGAAAAGGAAACATTTTCTAAGACAGAACAGTCTATTAGAAAAAATCTATTTAAGGACATCAGTGAAATGATAAATGTTTCGAGACAGTCCACTTTACGGAACGTAATAAATCCGGCGATGGCATTTGGTGCGGTTCCCATTCTTCCACCTTCGCAGATGTCGCCACAATTTGTATAGTAGGGCAGATATGTGAAAAAGATGTTCCATTCTTGCAGAAAGCATGAAATTTGGCATATAGGTGGTTTAAGCTATCTTGATCATAATTAGATGCGGTGCCACGTGATTCTACCAAGGGAACCCATTCAAAATGGCGGATTCAAAATGGCCGCCTTCCTAGCCGAAAATTTGCATTACTCAAGCTCTAGACGGAGTAGAGAGATGGGATTAATGTCAAATTAGGGGTTTCAAGGGTCTTCTTCTTCTTCTTCTTCTTCTTCTTCTTCTTCTTCTTTCTTCTTTTCGATCGCTGGTATCACACTTGGAGAGCCGTTCTCAAGATGAAATCTGTGGTTTTCTGCAGTTCTTCCACAGGCCCATACAGCTTTTCAAGAAAAGAGGTTGACAAAGGCCAGATCTCTTCTCTCAGCAACTGATACGTACTGCAACATTGAAGTATGTGCTCTGTGGTCTGTTCTGCTTCTCCACAAGGACAAGCGGGCGATGTCGTAAGGTGGAACCGCCTGTACATGTGTTGGTTTAGTCTGTTATGTCCAGTTCTGAGACGAAAGATGGTCACTTGCTCTGGCCTCGAGAGATGATGGTAGGCATCTTCTGATTGAGGTGTTCTATAAAGTGACTTGATGATAGTCTTCATCTCTGTATGTGTAACCATGTTTTCTGTCTGATTCTCTTCTGCGCCCACCTTTGTCATCTTGTCTGCTTCCTCATTTCCTTGGACTCCACAGTGTGAGGGGATCCACTGCAATGCTATCCGAAAGCATTTGATGGTTTGTAATGATTCTTCAAGTTGTGGCAGCTTACCTTTGGTGATAGCCTCAAGGACGGAGCGGGCATCAGATAAAAAGACAATCTGTGCAATAGGGTCTGCTGTTCTGCTGATAGTATTAGCTGCATGGACCAGTGCTTCGACTTCAGCTCTGTAGTTTGTGCAGTGTTTGCCTGTCGGTATTGCAGCTGACTCATGTTGTCCGTTTGGATACTGTATGTGCAGTCCGGCACCTCCGCTCCTAATTGCATCTTTGGCTGATCCATCTGTGTAGATCCTTATCCATGTCTCCTGAGGGTACATTTCTTCCATCATGGCTCGGGTCAGGGCCTTCTTGCTCACATCACTGTGTTCATCTTTGGTTGTGAGATGAGGTACTGTGGTGCGAATAGCTATGTTCTCTAGTTTGTTTTCCCAGGGTGGAGGATCAAGGGTGTGGTTTGGGTCTTCTATTTGTGCTGGCAACATTTCTTGGTGTTTCCTTTGAAGGGCTCTTGTCTCTTTCACAAAACTTGATCTTTTAAGTCTTCCTGATGACAGCTGTGCTTGCCTGATCTTCATCGGGTGGTTGTTTAATGATTTGAACTTTGCAGCTTGGATCAGTGCTTTGCATTCCCTTCCTTTACTAAGTGGGGGGATGCCTGCGGTCTGCTCCATTTTGTCTATTGGTGTTGATCTCATTCCACCAGTGATGATGCGCAGTGCCTGGTTTTGTACTCTGTCGAGGTTCCGTTGATGAGATTTAGCTGCTGTCATCCATGAGCTGGATCCATACTCAAGGTGTGGTCGTACGGCACCTAGGTGGATGGTCTTGAGGATCCTTTCATTGGCACCCCACTTTGTTCCTGCCAGCTTCCTCATGATGTTTAGCTTTCTTCTGGCCTTTGCCTCTGCATTCTGGATGTGCTCCTTCCACGTTAATCTTCTGTCATAGGTGACTCCCAGGTATGTCTGCTGGTCCTCGTACTCGAGTGGAGTACCGCCCAGTGTCAGATTGCCAACCTTGGTTTTGGTGGACAGTGAGAATAGCATGGCTGATGATTTTTCTTTGTTGATGGCAATACACCAGCGATTGGCCCAAGCTGTAATTCTATCCAAGGCGAGCTGCATTCTGTATGTGGCAGTCGTTGTGTACTCCTCGGTGCACCAGAGTACGAGGTCATCTGCATAGATGGCTGTTTGGATCCCATTGGGCAGCTCTGCTACAATGTCATTAATGAGGAGTATGAACAGAGTTGGTGATAATACTCCGCCTTGTGGTACCCCTTGTCTCAGCAATACATTCTGTCCAGATTCTCCATCCACCAGCACCCTAGCTCTGCTCTGCTTCCACACCTTGTCAAATGCCTTCTGCAGATCGATAAAGGCAGCTAGCATCACCTTCTTGGCTTGAAAAGTGTCCTCTATGACCTGTGCAAGATGTGTTGTTTGATCTTCTGTACTCCTGTATCTTCTGAAGCCAGCCTGCTCTGAAACTATAATGTTCTCCGACTCCAGGTACCACTCCAACCGCTGGTTGATGATGCGCTCCATGGTCTTGCATATGCAGCTTGTAAGACTGATAGGACGGTAGCTCAGCACTTTCGTCTTGTTCTTCCCTTTTTTCAGAATAGGAGTCATTCTGGCTTCCTTCCAGCACTGAGGAACCTCTCCATTGGTCCAACTGAGATTAAAGATGTCTAGCAATTAGCGGAGAGATGCATTATCAAGGTGTTGGACCATTTCATTCGTAATGCCATCTGGCCCGGGAGATTTCTTCTTCTTCAATTGGCGGATGGCCTTCTTCAGTTCTGCTAAACTAATGTCAACTTTCATTGCATCGTGAGTGTTGGTGTCTGTTCTTTCCTTTTGCTCTTTTCTAACCTCTTTTTGACGCATTCGTGGTATAAAAATGTTGCTTTCTTTTGCATATGCCTTCGCAAAGGCATCTGCAGCCATCTTTCCTGACAGTGTTTGTCCATCTTCTTCAAGAGTAATCTTCTCTCCCCTGACACCCTCATTATTCAGTGCTTTAGTCAGTCTCCATAGCTTTGTGGTGTCTCTCTCTAAATTAAACCCTGCCGTCTTTTCCATCCAGCTTCTTCTTTTGGCCTCCAGCTTGGTCTTTAGATACCTGGCTTTAGTCTGTTGTAGCGTGAAGTGGTTTTCATGACAGGGATTACCCTTTGCATCTTCTCTGGCCTTGTCTAGTTTATCATGTGCTGCTTGCAGTTCTGTTGTCCAGTAGGGGCGGTAATTTTTCCTGAACCCTCGAGGAATCGCTTCGTTGGCAGCCTTGAGGATACCTGAATTAAATTCCTTGACCGCATTGTTGATGTTTCTCCCTTCTACTGCTATATTTTGGTAAGCTCATTGGAACGAATGCCGAACAGACTCCAATTTGCATTTTTGTAGTTCCACCTTGGATGTTGAGGTGAACTTGTCGAAATACTTCCAGAAAGAGAGAGGAGGACTGGGCGATGGTCGCTTCCTCCTAACTGCGATCCAACCACTCTACTGAGGTTTCTGTGAATGTCTTCTGTACAAAATGCCAAGTCCGGCATTGTTGTCGAGTGCCACCGGCGCGAGTAGAAGGTAGGCTGATCTGTGGGATCGTTGACAAGTAAAAGGTGAATTCATCTTGCCATGCTTCAATGTCTTCTCGTTTATCAAGTGTTCTGTATCCCCATCTCTGAGACTGGCTATTAAAGTCACCCGCAATGAGGAAGTGGCAGTCCGGGACCTGGATTGTGTCAAGTGAGAGATTCTTGTCATTAGGGTAGTAATAATTGACAATGTCAATCACAGAGTTGCTTGTTGTTACCTTGATCTTGATATATTCTGCCTCTTCCATAAAGGTTTTGATCTGGCTGGCATTCACGCTGTTTCAGACCAAGGTGATCACCCCGCCTTTCTTTCTTCCTCTTCGATCACACCGGAAGATCTGGCAACCTCTGATCTTAAATGGTTTTCCTTCTTGCAGGTGTGTCTCTTGGATGCAGCAGATATGATTGTTGGTTTCGTACAGGAACTGTTCGAGCTCTGATTTCTTGTTGGTAACACCTTCTGCGTTCCAGTGCATGATGTTGATACTGGGGTTCTCTTTGGGTTTGGTCTTCTCTTTCAGTTGGCCAGTAGCTCTCCATCCTCGTCCCCTGGCTCCACAAGACGAGTTGATGGGACCTCCAGTAGCTGAGGGTGGGCTCCTTCGAGGCGTGGAGCCCGGCGCTGCACCTGCCTGGCGGATCCTCACAGGGCGAGCACCATTTCGGTTGATTCGATCTCCAAGTGTCATTCATTAGCGTTGTGCATAATGCTCTGGTTAGCCCCTCCAAATGTCTGGACTGACACCTAGTGGGTTACACCCCTGTGCCACGTTGAGGCCGAGCATATAGTCTTAAACAGGGGGTTTCAAGGGTCAATCGTTATAATTCTACTCACTACAATACTCTAAATATGTAAATATCAATCCTTCCATAGCGATCACCTGTGTTTGATGTTAAAAGACGGCGGCACTTTAAGATATTTTATCTAAAAGATCCATCTCTTGAGAACAAAAGCAATATAGCATCTAGAAATAGTTTAAATTACCTGATTTCTTAATATCGAACCAAATAATGGTCTTTATAGATACGTTCAATTATCCTATTTTTGTGTATGCAAGGCTATACATGACGCTGTTGATTGTTGAATCATGATTCACAGACGTCACACGCACTGTGCACCACATGAGCACAACTGTGCACAAGGTAAGTTGGATTTATAGCATTTGTATCTGCCAGTGCAATTACCTTTGCAAGCACATTTCACGAGTTCCCGGCATGCCTTAGATGCGTCTGCAAGCAAACTCCATTGCGGTGACCAAGTGTCTCCATCTCTGACCCAACCCCAGTCAGCTGGCGATGGCATTTTTGAATTTGCGTGGAGTGATTGGCCCCAAAGATGACCTGCCTGGAACGCAGCACATTTGGTGTGTTGCAGCAGAGCTGCACTGGTCGGAGAAATGTTTTCTAGCTGCCTGTTGCCAAAAGCGAAAAGCCGTTTTCGTGCCTCATTAACCTTTGACAATGGTGATGTGAGTTTGTACAGTAGTACGACAAACCTCTCCAGCGTTTCCATGCCATTGTCACACAGAGACGCCAGGGCATCAGACGGTCTCCTAAATAGTGACTTGAATAGATCTGAAGTCCTCCAGATTTCCCATCCTGTCTTCTTGCCAATCCCACAAAATGCAGACAGTGTCACACCCAGAGAAAGCATGTATAAATAACAGTCCTTGTGACGCTTCTGCACCCAAAACTGTTGCAATGCCATGAGCTGATACATAGCGGAAGGTCTTCCCATGGCCAAATGCGACCCAGAGATCACACCCATGAAGAAAGTTTGCTGTCAGTATAGCTAGGACTACGAAGTCTGCAGCATGAATCATTATTGTTCGATAACCTTGGTGATATGCATGGAAGGCGTGGAGCAACATTCTACCATCTGCTCCATCTTGCATGCATGGCGCAAGTTGTGAGACGTCATGCTCTGGCCTCATCAGCACGTTTTCCTCACATGTTGTGACGAGTATCTTTCCTTCTGGTAGCTCGAATGACTTCAATGTATGTGTGAGAAAGGTGAAGAGGCCTGTTTTGTTTGCATCAACTCGTAGGAAAGTTTTTCAATTTTGAGGGAGTCTTGTACTCGATGCAACACGAAGAGCTTCACCATGCCCTCGTAATTCTCTAGCGTGTTTCTTCAAGCTTCCCACCTTATACACGTCCCATACAACATCCAATCTTTTAACCGTCTGTAGTTGTCTAGAAATGTGTGGGAGGAAGACGTGATCTGCACAATCTCCAAATGTGTTCACAACCACGTTTGATTTCTTGGGATCTAGATTATGCATCATAGCTGCTCCGTCAATGATCTTCACTTCAACCTCTGGACAATCAGCTGCACGAGCTACTAATGCTTCCAAACATCCCATCAGCTCTGATTTGCTGCCTTGGTGCATTGCATTGCTCTCAGCAAGTGATGTGGGCCATGGATGATTCTCATGCTCAAAGAATGAATCAAGGTCTCCGTCTCTGGATTGGCAGGAAATTAACAGTCTAGAGAATAACTGTACATCTCTCTTCATTGCAACAAGCTTCTTGTTGGTTCTGGTACTCGTCCTCTGTTTTGGTTTGAACAAAGCCAAATTGTTCTCTTGGATTGGGTCATATACCGATTTTGATGATACAGATAGTCGATCTGCGACGAATGCGTGGTACTGTCTGATGCCTAGTTCTTCTGCTGCTCGGATCGCATTCACTACAGACTCGGACATAATGACTTTGGTATCTAGAGTCACTAAGTCAAAACTGTCATCTAAAAATTGGTTTCCCATTTCCTCGATTGCATCAATAAGACAAATTGTGTTTAAAGCAAACAATTTCTGCTTACTCGGAATCTGCTCATGGTGACAGTTATCATTGATATTTCTGTGTGTATGTTTCACTTCGTACTCGCTGATCATCCTTCCTATTTCTGGGTCTGACACCATCCATCGTTTCAAAGCAGCTTCATTTTCTGTGATTCCGATAATTCCACCATCGCCCTTCAGAATAGCATTTTTCTGCTCGTGGATTTGATCATGTGCCAAGGCTGAGAACTTGTGAGCCGTTTTCTGAGTAATGAAGTTTCCTTCAACAAATTTCCTATGTACAAGTGGGCATCGGTTCTCAAGTTGCAACAGATCAGCCACATGGATGCTGAGTCATCCAGGGTAAACATCCACGGGATAATCTTACAATAGTTATATGGAAATCCGCAACGAAATAATGCTTGGCGAAGCGAGCGGCTGGCATACAATTACTTTTACTGGAGAAAACGTGTAGACCAATTGTTTTGAGTAGCGAAAACTTGTTTCTAAAATGTTCTGCCCGGAATATGTGTGTACAAACGTTTAGCAATAATACTACTAATTTACAAATGTTACAACAACAACGACGACCACAACAACAACAACAACAACAACAACAACAACAACAACAACAATAATAATAATAATAATAATAATAATAATAATAATAATAATAATATATTTTTCAGCATGTTTATCTATTTAGAGTATTGTAATGGGTAAAATCATAACCAGTGACCCAAGAAACCCTTAATTTGACATCAATTCCAGCCCTTTACTCCATCTAGAACTTGAGTAATGCAGGTTTTTCGGCTGGGAAGGCGGCCATTTTGAATCCGCCATTTTGAATGGGTTCCCTTGGTAGAATCACGTGGCACCGCATCTAATTATGTTCAGCATATCTTAAACCACCTATATGCCAAATTTCATGCTTTCTGCCAGAATGGAACATCTTACCTCAAATTTGTTACATATCCGCCCCACTAGTAGTAATTCCAGAGGAAACTCCGGAATCTCAGCCATCAGCTGGAAACCAACCCAACAAGTTTTTCCTTCTCCACGTCTCTTTGAGAAAGGAGAGACATCTGTCGAGGAGGAAAGAATTCTGCAGGATCATAGTGATGGTCACATGGTGGAGAATGATAGTGACCAGGTGGAGGAGTTTATGGAGTCCGGGGATGCCGTTAGGGAAGAGGCATTGCTCAGTCTGCTGGAGTATGACCTATGGACAAGAGAGAGATCATCGATGTGATTTTGTTGTACTAACAGTTCCTCTGGATCTGTCAGGTTGTGGGATCCCGAAACGAGTTACATTTAGAGGAACAGAGTTCTCTAGGCATACGTTCAGTCAAAGTCTGTTGGAGTCAAGGGAGGAGCTAGGTGGTGACGGTCCTTCGGGAGCTGGTCTACAGCAACCACAATGGTTTGTAGTGTCTGGACCTGATTATAATACAGGTGCCAGTGGTCGTTCTGCGTCCCAGTCAGTGGTACTCGGGAAGGGTCAGGGACGTTTAAGTGAGAAAGCCATGAATGCCATGTTGGATGAAAGGCTTGATAGTGATGGCTGTGGCTCTGGAGTCCTCGGGAATGATTACGCTGCCAATGGGTAACCAAAATTAAGGGGTATGTTTTTCAGCCTGAATTGATCCAATGGGCTCCTGGTATGGAGAGGATACCGGAAAGATGTGTGAGTCAGTTGGTGAGAGGTCATCTAGCATGCCTCGTCTGCCTCTGGATGAGGATACTCTGGATTTTCTGGTGACAGCCTCGTTTAGAGTAAGAACGGATAACCCATCTAAGTTGCCGAAGACACCGAAAGATGTAAGGAGTCAGGTTCAGGTTCCTCCTCAGCATTATTCAGACTATGCGAAAGTGTCACCACTTTCAGATGATGAAAGGGTAACTTTCGGTATTGCAGAGACTATAAGGGTTAAGGGTGTTATCAAATGATCCGTATGTTGTTACTCATCATAAGCATATGTATCAGGAAATGACCAATATAGAAGTGGCGGCTAGGGCAGGGGCCCTAGCCCTATCACACTCGACAGAAGTCTGTAAGGTTCTTCTCATGGCTGGACAAAATAGTGTGGTGGCACCTCTTGCAGCTCCAAGGGTTGTCCTTGAGTCAATACATTTAGCTCAAGACTATATGGCGCGTGTCATGGGTAGATCATTAAAAGAAAGAAGGAGAATGGTATTAGACAAACTAGCTCTTATGTCCGTTTTGAGATTTGACTTTCTGAATGCCCGATGTGTTGGTCCACACCTGTTTGCTGGCGAGTCACAATGCATCCTATCGCAGAACGTCACAAGGTTGCAAGAATAGGAAGTGGTTCATCTTTCTTGGCAACATATGCGAGGTGGTCAGGATCATGGCCACGCTCGAGGCATGAGTCGAGGCAGAGGCCTGCAAAGGGGACAGGGCCAACAGAAACCACGACAGCAACAGCAGTTTCAGAGATATAGGTCGCCTACTCGTCAGGGACCATCAGATTATCAAGGTAATGCTGAAACCCGGGGTCGTGGACGAGGGTATCAGCCTAGAGGTAAACATCAGGCATATTATACGCCGAGAATTTTTCGAGAAAAATGTTAGGTGGTGCCCGTGGATACAGTGGTTGGGGCCCGTCAGAAGCCAATAGGTTGGGGTGGGGGCCGTGGGGTTGATGGTCTACCCATAAAAGCCAGGTCGGAAAGTTTGGATCCATTGGAAGAGGTAGCATTGGATCAAGTTCATTCCAATTTTTATTCCATCGTGAAAGTATCAGATACGCAGGTAGCAGTAGGAGGAAGGCTGGGTTATTTCATTTCAGAATGGACTCGCGTATCAAAGGATTCAGTTAGTGTTGTGAGTCGGAAAATTTTCCGTGGAGAATTTTCCAAAAAGAAAATTTTCCGGTCACCTAAGGATGCAATTGCTAATTTTTATTTCACTATTACATTAATACCGATGCTTTTGCTACTAATATAAGTTAATAGATCTAGATTTGTGTCATCTATTGCCATGGCTAAATTGGCTTGCATCAGGTTACCCTATCACTATAGTTCAGAAATAACAAATTTCCAAACAATGCTGTTAAATATCTTGAACCCAATTTGCTTAAAAAAAAGCTATTGCTGCTATAGGCAGTAATGGCTTGGCAGCAATGGCTTCCTAGCAAATTGTGTTCAAAAGTTTTTGCATATCATTCAAAACTGAAGAAAATGGTAATTCTGTGTACTGTTACCTTGATAGCTCACCTGGCCTGAAAGGCCAAGTGAGCTTATGTCGTGGCGACCATCCGTCGTGTGTTCGTCGTCCATCCGTCGTCCGTCCATCAACTTTTCCTTTAAACGACTTCTTCTCAAGAACTGCGGGGCCAATTTCAATTATATTTAGCAGAAAGCATCCTTAGGGCATAGGGGTCCAAGTTTGTTCAAAGGAAGCCGATCGGCCAATTAGGCCGGCGGCGACCATGTTGGAATTTGGCCGATTTTTAGAAACGCCTTTAAAAATCTCCAAAACCGCTTGAGGGATTGAAGGAAACCTCATGAAATATGATCTAGGGCAAGAGCTCAGCCAAGTTTGTTCAAGGGAACTTAATTGGTCAGATAGTTTGGCGGCCATCTTGGTTGACCTAGTTTTAGCGAAAATAACTTCTTCTCCAGAACCCCTGAAGGGATCAGGCCGAAATTTGGCAGATATGATTAGGGACTAAGGACCAATAAAGTTTGTTCAAGAGAAGTTGACCCGTCAAAAAACATGTCCGCTGTGGGCCAATCAAAATATAGCATGTTTGGCGGCCATATTGGATTTTTTTATTTGATGGATTTTGAGGCCGAAATTGGTTTTATATGGGTTTTTGGGTATTCTGATCTCACATTTGCAATTTTCGTAACAGTTGGATAAACAGTTTGGCAGCCATCTTGGATCATTTTCCCGCCAAAAGCTCCCATACTAAAGCAATGGGAAATTTAAAATGTCTTCTTCTCGAGAACCTCTAGGCCGATTTGAATTATATTTGGCAGGGAGCATCCTTATGGCATAGAGATTTCATTTTGCTCAAACGACGCCGATCGGCCAATTTGGCCAGTGGCCATCTTGGATTTCGGCCGATTTTTAGAAACGTCTTTAAAAATCTTCTTTAAAACCGTTTGAGGGATCAATTCAGACGTCATGTAATATGATCTAGGGCAAGAGCTCACTCAAGTTTGTTCAATGGAACTTGATTGACCAAATGGTTTAGTGGATGACCTCGTTTTCGCAAAAAAACAACTTCTTCCCCAGAACCGCGGAAGCGATCAGGCGGAAATTTGTGATATATGATTAGGGACTAAGGGCCATTAAAGTTTGGTCAAGAGAAGTTGATCCATAAAAAAATGGCCGTTATGGGCCTATTAATATATAGCGTGTTTGGCGGCCATATTGTATTTTTATATTTGATTGATTTTGAGGTAAAAATTGGTTTTATGTATTTTTGTGCGTATTGTGATTTCAAATTTGCCATTTTCGAGACTGTCGGATAAAAGGTTTAGCGGCCATCTTGGATCATTTACCCACCAAAATCTCCCATACTCAAGCAATGGGAAATTAAAAATGTATTTTCGCGACGTCTTGGATTTTGGTCGATTTTTAGAAATGTCGTTAAAGATCTTCTCCAAAACCATTTGGGGGATCCATTCAAAACGCATTAAATATCATCTAGGACAAGAGCTGCACCAAGTTTGTTCAAGGGAACTTGATTGGCCAAATGGTTTGGTGGCCATCTTGGATAACCTATTTTTTGCCAAAACAACTCCAGAACCACTGAGCGGATTGGGCCGAAATTTGGGAGATATGATTAGACACTGAGGGAAGGAGCTTAGTCAGAAACATGGCAGAAGTGGACCAATCAAAATGTAGCGTGTTTGGCGGCCATATTGGACATGCAGAAATGCCCACAAACTCATTTAAAAGACTACTCCTAAGCCACCCACCAACAATTTTGACAAAAATGCACAGTGCTCCTCCAGGTGAGCGACACAGGCCCGTTGGGCCTCTTGTATTATTTTAAAAACTAATTCGATATCATATTTGCAAATAAAATGTTAACACATAGACGAAATGGCCCATACCATAGACCAGAAATTCAGCATTGACTTCCAAATGCTGATGTCTCGCTTGCCAGGTTTATGGATATAGTCATAGTGTAGCATGGTGGCGCTGGTGACTACCTACGCAGGTAGAAGGAACGTACCGCTGGAGGCGCTGGTAACTACCTACGCAGGTAGAAGGAACGTATCGCGGGTGGCGCTGGTAACTACCTATGCAGGTAGAAGGAATGTACGGCTGGAGGCGCTGGTAACTACCTATGCAGGTAGAAGGAACGTACTGCATGGTGGTGCTGGTAACTACCTACGCAGGTAGAAGGAATGTAGGGCTGGGGGCGCTGGTAACTACCTACGCAGGTAGTAGGAATGTACCGCTGGAGGCGCTGGTAACTACCTACGCAGGTAGAAGGAATGTACCGCTGGAGGCGCTGGTAACTACCTACGCAGGTAGAAGGAACGTACCGCTGGAGGCCCTAGTGACTACCTGCGCAGGTAGAAGGAACGTACCACTGGAGGCCCTGGTGACTACCTGCGCAGGTAGAAGCAACGTACCGCTGGAGGCGCTGGTGACTACCTACGCAGGTAGAAGGAATGTACCGCTGGAGGCGCTAGTAACTACCTACGCAGGTAGAAGGAACATATCGCTGGAGGCGCTGGTAACTACCTACGCAGGTAGAAGGAACGTACCGAATGGTGGCGCTGGTGACTACCTACGCAGGTAGAAGGAATGTACCGCATGGTGGCGCTGGTGACTACTTACGCAGGTAGAAGGAACGTACCGCAAGGTGGCGCTGCTGCTGCTCTATGGACGATGTGCCGAACATCACGTTTTGCAGACTGATCGCTCTAACAACCATCCAACGCTCAATTACCAAACATTGATTAACGCCGATAATGCTCATCTTGAATTCCTCATAAAGATTACATGATCTATCCCGACCGGTACATCTGCACCCACACCGTACCCAACCCCGCATCGTTATAAGCACAACCAGAAAACGCATGAGTTGTAAGGGGAGGAATTTTTATGTCCTTTCAACATGACTTTTGCTAAGAATTTAGCAAACTTGATCTGGCATTGTTGATATTATAAACGGCAATAGCATTTCAGTATAATCCATATCTTAATATACTTATTCAAGATAAATGAGAGCTATACCGCACCATGCTATATAGTTCTGTGGCGTCTCTTAATTTCAACACAATTTTTTGGCTGAGAGAATGGACCTTTCCGAGTTTATCCATCAATCATATGCCGTCATATGACGCCATACTCAACTGCGTGACGTGTAAGACGACGTCATAATCATGAAGTCATGAATGATTCAATATAGTCCGTCTTTAACGCTTAATAGTCCGACACGCTTTACGAATTGTATGTTTTTACCATTTAATACATATTCTATTGAATATTTTGAAACAAATTTTACTGGACGCTGTTGTTGACATAGGCAGCAATGACAGCAACAGCGCCCAATCGAATTAGTTTCAAAATATTTAACAGCTTACCTGTATAGCTTTCTGGAAATTGATAGTCAGAGAGTTCAGAGATCGATCGACCCCAACACGGACGAGGTGTGGGTGGAGTTTAGATAGATATGGGCTGGGCATAACTAAAACTGGAAAGGACCATTGTTCGTTTTCGTTTTAACCATTTCATACACAAATTCAGAATCACAGATTCAAGACTATCATTCAGGTAGGGGCCTAAGCTGTTGAATATTTTGAAAGTAATCCGACGGACATACTGCAGTAAGCCAAGTAGCGTGTATGATTACTGTATTCTGCGGCTGTAGTAGTAGAAACATCCTACAGCTACTATCAGTCCTTCTTCGCTTTTGCCCACTGTTTCTTGTCATCAACCCAAATCCTTAGCTTCCTCAGGTCCATTCTTGACTTGAGTGTACGGAGTCCTGCTTTCTTGAGGCCACCTCGTAGCACGCTTGGCAGATTTATGCAATGATGTCCTCTCCTGGCTTTGTATTTGCTGGCTCCGAGTAGGGTGAATACCAAGGCTCTCTGTGCTGGTGTCTCTTCTGGCATCCTTAACACATGGCCAAACATGGACTATCTTTGCTGGCGACTTTTACAGACAGCGGCGACGTATTACACATTTGTATAGTGCATCGTTGGAAAGTATGCTGTCTGGCCATCGGTGTCCAGTGATAGTGCGTAGGTGTTTGCGGTGGCAGGCATCGAGTTTGTCTAGAGCTGCCTTTGGAGCTGCCCAGCTGTTACAGTCATACAGCATCAAGGATACGCAGGTTGCATTGAATAAACGTAGCCTCTTTATCAAGGGCATCTTTGATCTACGAATCCATAGCTTGCAGAAGGACTGGAAAGCTATGTTCCCCATGACGCAGCGTGCAGAAATGTCAGCAGTACTGCAAAGCAGTGAGCCCAGGATTTTTCTTGTTCCTCCATGGTTCGCCGCCACGAAGTGTGTCATCATTTTCTATAGTTTCATGCTTTATCGATAGATATATGTGGGTGAACTCTGTTTTGGATTCATTCATAAAGAGATTCTCAATTTTTTAGTTTGCTTGCAGCTATTGGGAGAAGTTCGTCAAGGGGTTTCTTTTCCTCGTCTATGAAGTCCACATCGTCGGCATGTTCCATCTCTAGCGGCATGCCCAGTATTGACACTGGGGTGGGGGTGGGGGTGGTCTTGTGGAACTTTCCCGCACAGATTTCAATGCGGCAGCAAGGTAGCAGGTGAAAAGCACCAGAGATAAACCATCTCCCTGTTGGGAGCCGATTGATGTCTCAAATTCTACAGAATTCACTGACTTGACTCGTACTCTCAGCTTGGTGTCTGCAAGTGGTAGTCTCACTAGTCATAGCTCATCTTCATTGCAACTGGCCTGGCGTAGTACATCTAGGATCTTTGAGTGTTTAATTGTGTCGAAGGCTCGTGACATCTCAATGCCCATTTTGTGGAAGTCCCAGTGTTTGGACATGACTACCGATACAAGCATGCGCTGCGCCCATACAATGTCTGCACAGCTGCGTCCACGTTTGAAGCCACGTTGACATGATCCGGTGAAGTCGTCGATCTTGTATTGGATGTGGCATAGAGTAACATTGGATAGGATTTTCCGTATGCTGTTGAGGAGCAGAATGGGGCACAGATTGGCTGGGGGCCCAAGTCGCTTCTTGGGCTTGGGTAGTGCAATAAGGGTGGCTTGTCCTACAGCGTCGATGGGAAGGTGGTTCATAAAAGCTGAATTGATTAGGTGCGTGATCGGTTTTGAGATAACGCCACTTGCATATTTGAATAGTTCGTTGCTCATGCCATAAGGTCCAGATGCACGTCCATCTTTCAGGGCTTTAAGTGCCTTCTCAACTTCTGCTGTTTTAATTGGTGTTAGTAATGGCCTGTGGTCTCCTGAAAACGGGTGCAGGGGCTCATCGTCGTTGTCAGTGAACTGTTCCTTGAACCATTCTCGGATCGCCTTGGCTTTTCCCTAGTCAGTCCCGATAAAGTGTCCTTCAGAGTTATGTGCAGTGAGTGGTTGTGTGTACTCAGTAACTGTCAGGGCTCTGGCTGCCCGAAATATTTTGTGACAGTCATCTGTGGCAGTGATTCCATCTGCTAGGGAGTCTGCCTGTTGAATAGCAAGATCTTTTAAGCGTTCGCTAATGTGGCGCAGAATACTATTGTGCTCTGGGCGTAATATGTTGCGGTCTTCACTTTGGCCACTTTGATAGATGCACAGCCGTAATGCTTTCTGTTCTGCTGACAGCTTTACTACTAGAGGGTCGTCAGTATACTTAGTTTGGTTGTTTTTAAGAACACCTATGGTGGTGGTGGCGGATGATTCCATAGATTTCAGTATTTTTGTTAGGGCTTCGTTTGGATCGGAGCTGACATCGAAGTTAGCTATCTGCGCCCTGAGGGCTTTTTTGTATGACATTTGAGTGTCAGTGTCACTGAAGAGCGTGGTAGGTTGTAGGTGACTACCCTCTTGCCTGGTATGGTGTTTATATATTAGGTAGAGATCGTTCATCTGAAGGCGTGTAATGACTAGCTTATGGCCAGAATTGAGGTCTGTGCCTCCATACGAACGAGCATTCTGGAGTAAGGGGTTTGCTTCTGTCTTGTAAAGTATGACGTCTATTTGGTTGAAGACAGCTGTTGCAGCCTTAGCACCTTTTGGAGCTTTGCGATCAGTAATGTGTCCAGTCCATGTTGTCCGGTGACGGCATGGGTGTTTGAAAGCTGTATTTGTGACAAATAGGCCATTGGAACGAAGGAATGTCAACAGTGCATCTCCATTGCTGTTGCGTGTGCCCTCTCCATAGGATCCCATGCCAAGTCCTGAACTTTTGTCCGCAATTTCGAGTTTACCCAGCTTGGAGTTGAAATCTCCATACATGAACAGTTGCCATCTAGCTGGGATTGTAATGGTGGAGCTCAGTTCTGCATAGAAGGAATATAATATTGCTGGATTCTGTTTGGCATTTTCGGTAGTTGGCCCGTATGCGCTGACAATTCGACACTTAGTGGTGGTGTATTTTCGTGTAGGTATAGCCAGGTCGATGAATGCAACGCGATCACTGACGTATCCAAAACTAATGGCATGATCCAAGACCCTTGGTCCGATTACGTAGCCTAAGCTGCAGTATGTGGCATATTTTTGCTCCATGAGCACTAGCTTATGGCCTCTCTGTAGTGGCTGCTCTGAGTGTTTAGCTACTTTAGTCTGAATGCATGCAATATCGATGTTATAGTGTTCACAGTCTGCACCCAAGGTTTGCCTCTTTGATGTTGCACTCAGACCACGTACATTCCACATAGCTATGGTAAACTCCGGGGATGATTGCGTCGTCCGAGGATGTCGAGGACAGGTTCTTGTTTGAAGAAGGGTAGACAACATCAGAGTTTCCTCTGTATGCAGATGTCAGCCCGCAATCCTTGATGATTTAGTTTCCCAACAAAGTTGGGACTTACGGAGGAGACCGGCATGAAGGTGCCATCTTTCTCCTCCCCTTCTTCAAGTAGCATACTAGTTATTAAAATACAGACGATTGAATTAGCCATTTAGCCCTTACAGACCAAAACAATATATTTTGTAAGATGTAAGGATTATTCGGCTGAATATTTTGACAATAATTTGTCTGGAAGCTGTTAGGTTCCAGTCGAATACACCTTTGCCGCATTAACGTCATTCTGACTGGCCATGCTGTTTCCAGGAATCGGGAACTCTTACGGGTTGGGCGGGTTGGGGTGGATATGGAGAGGGTGTGGGTGGGGTGGGGTGTGTGTGGGTGCGAGAATGTGGAGGGTATTCCCAGCGGCCGTTGCGTCGCTGACGGTCGCTATTCGTTCGGTCAGTCTATAAAGAGTGAAAGTCGTTTAGAGATAAGAGCTAATTCCTAAAGGTCCGCTTAAAGTTATCCTGGAGCATTAAGATTAGAAAATATTTTAAAAGATTCAGTGACAGTCGTCTTCTTCTGAGCTCCCATTTTACTTTGATATTTGCAAGCGGCATTATTTGTGATTGTATTGTTTTCGCTTCTGCCCAATGCTCCGTATAAAACCATTCCGGTAACGCTAATGCTAGACATTGTACTGTTGGCCTCTGATGTGAGCTGATCTACCTGTATATAGCGTGTAGTAACATAAGCGTAGAGTAGTTCGATTCTAATTGTGTATTTTCGATGGTAGATGTGGAACGTGCTACCATAGATATTTTTTTATAACAAGTTGATTGATAATTGTTGCTGCCGATAGCAGCAACAACTTTTCTTCAAATTATTTGCGATATAATCAGCAGAAAATACTAGCTAACGTTTTGAAAACGATTTGACAGAAAATCTTTACTGTAACAACTTTCAACCAAATTGTTCTCAAAATAATCATCATGATTTTTAATGTGGTAACACATTCTGAAGATATTTCTAGCAATTCGATTGCCAGTCGTTTCTGACTAAGGCAGCAACAACGTTATCAAATTCTTCTCAGAATAATTAGTTTCGAGCTGCCAATATTTTTAGCTAATACATGTTTGTACAATAGACCTTTCCCGCATTAGCGTATTTTGGGAAAATACCTTCCCGGAATGCATCGCCCGTACCACTTCCGGCCGGTAACCACGATAGCCTACATGCGAACAGCATTGCTTTACTATGGGAATCAGATACAGTGCACTTTAAGCAGTGCGTATGAAAAACTATGTTCATAATATTATTGAAGTCATACATCATTGGAAAGCTAATCCAGTTTTCTATAGATCTCTGTATTAGTTTTTATAGTTTTGTAAAATTTAATACAGTTGATTGTAATTTTAAAATATCCCCTATTGTCCACTTGATTTAATGAATCTATGTCGAATGGTGTATTTTATTTCAGCAAAATAACTCAGTGAAAACGTCGCAAAATATATAAAATAATGTACTATTGTTTCCGCAATTGAATGCGCTTTCCAATGATATATGATTGAAATAATATAATGATTTTACTTTGTCATAGGAACGGTTTATATTGCTGTGTATTTTAGTGCAAAAGTCACTCAATGCGCATCAGTGGCTATACCAGTCAGCAGTTTTGCTCTGAGCTTTGATTTTCGGAAATGACGTCAATGTGGGAAAGGTGTATTAGCCAGGCCAGTGTCATAAACGTCATAGAGATCCGCCGTCAAATATCCACGCGTAGGTGAGTAGGTCAGCAAAGCACCTGCACGAGCTGTCATGAAATGACATGCTTACCTACTGACTGAGCAGTGTTGAACATATTTCACGTTTGATGTTGACAAATTATACGACACAGGCCTACTGAATTGTACGTACATATGTTAGCTAACCACATTGAAAACGTGGCAATGATTATTCTGGGAATAATTCGACAAAGTTGTTGCTGATTTAATCAACCGAATTGCTCGATATATCATCAGAATGTGTTATTACATTGATAGGCCTACTGCTTATTTTGAAAACAATCAGGTTGAAGTTGTTGCAGCGACGATTTTCAGTCAAATCGTTTTCAAAACATCAAATAGTAGAACTTGCATTTTCTGGTGATTATTTTGCAAATAATTTGAAAAATAGTTGTTGCTGTTATCGGCAGCAATAATTATCAGTCAAATTTTTATTTTAAAATATCTAGCTTAGCACGTTTCACGTTTACAATATGAAATACACATTTAGAATCGAACTACTATACCCTTACTACACGCTATGTAGGTTGATCAGCTTACCTCGGAGGCCCACAGTACAATGATCATCATTAGCATTACGAGAATGGTTTTATACTGGACTTGGCGCGAGAGTGTACAATAGAATCTCAATTAATGGCATATACACAAATCAAAGTAACATGGCGGCCCAGAAGAAAATGATCATCACAGAAATCTTCAAATATTTTCTAGACGTTATTGCTTCAGGATAACTTTACGGCGGAACAGGATAAATTTCCACTTTGGTGTCTTTACTTAGACCAATCGGGGCTGAATATCGTTTTAGTCGATGGCACCTGGTTGATCCGATGTTCTCAGGAGACGTCCAGAGGCGGTCTTCTGAGTGTGCCTATCGTTAGTAAGTTTTAGAAGGGATCCCACGCAAGGCGGTGGCTCATCTAACAAGTGTTCTTTATGGTTTAAGGCCTCATCTAGCTGCAGAAGGATGCGATCGGTTAAGTTGCATGAAAGCTTCTACCCTCGGATCTTTCCCTCTGAGTCTAGGCTGGCTTGAGTGAAGTCAAAAAGGTATTGATGCGGTTCAAGTGACGGCCCTTCTGAGTTGCAGACATGCAAACTGAATTGTGCAATTAAAGGATGAAAGAGTTTAGGGAAGCTCTGTCGACTCAGTGCACCGCTGAAGTCTAAATGCGACAAGACAACAACTGAGAATGATGTGGATGACTAGAAAAAGATTCTGAATGATAACGCGGTTACTCTGGATCCGTCGCCTTGAACAGTGATAACCACAGGATCATGTAACCAAGCTCTTTATCCTGACTGCAGGCCCAAGTGGTCCAAAAGAAAAGAAAGGGTTGCTAGTCGACTGAGAAGATCTAGCCGTGGTGGTTTTTTCTCTTTTCAGGGATGCATGTAAGGTAGTAGTGTGATACTTTTATGCGGCAAGACCTTCTCTTAGAGAAAAGGTGAGACAAGGGTCGTCTGAACCAATTGAGTAAGTCAAAAGAATGGCAGAGATATTCGAAGCCTTTCTTGGAATACGTCTGTGGTGAGCGGTCTTACATGGTGCGAAATGAATTCGCTGCGTTAAGATTGTTCGTAACGGCACCGGAAGTCGGTGACAGTGTTTCAGGTGTAAAGAGGCGAGCTGAGAAATGCGATGAACTGGGATGTCAGCTGGTGTCTTTTCGTTTATGTGGAGTTCCAAATGTCGTGTGGTGGGCTTAAGAATGAATTGAGAAAAGGCCTTTTCGGTGGTGGACTCCCTATCTTCGGCCGCAGCGCTACTCTAAATCTCACACTGCTCGAAGCTCCTTAGGATGACACCCACAAATTTGGCAGCTAAGGCGGTTGTCCGTAAGAAGTGTATTTCAATTGTAAGTCGAAAAGGCGATGCCGCTAACAATTCTAGCTTATATCTTCACATCGAGTGGGGCACGAGACTGTCATCTGAAAATGGTGTCTAAGATAGTCAATCTCTGTTAGAAGGTCCTAAGGAGGACAAGATAAAAACGGGATAATCAAATGCTTAAGACAGCATATCTAAGAATCTGTAAAGAATAGAGAAACTAGATTAGTAGATACCTTTAAGATTTAATGTACACAGTTTTGAGTCTTTCAAATGCGGTACAAGTTCAAACAGTCACAATTCCCATGAAAGCAGTGTCTAGGTTTTGCTAATGCAGAGATGTTGTTGGGTTTGAACCATCCTTGGTAGGTATATTCGCAAGGTGCAACCTCATGCGATGACATTGTCCTCGGAGGCCGGAGATCACAAAGCCAGGAGGGCTGCACTTCTAGGAATGGAAAAAGTCCAGGCAGGTCTTTTCATGGGAAAAATGGGCACAGCACTGGCAGTGTTGAATAGTTCCCATTGGCGAGTGACTGGATCGAGAAGCATCCTTTAGACAGTGGGAATTCAGTGGCACAAGTGGGTTTCGGTCGGCGATGAGTACCAAAAGGAGAGTTTCACAGCTCTTCTGTGGGAGACATGTTTTTTTATTCGGTGGTTGTGGTTGTTAGAAGGGTAGCACTGCACGGTTTGGGCTGTGGTCGTGGTGGATACAATCCCTCCTCTGTGTCAAAAGAGAAGCACCGCACTTCCGTACACATGTCTCTTTGAGAAACACAAGGAGTTCCCGAAAGTTCTATTACAGGGCGGGACTACTGGCTTCCTTTTAGGTTGGTAGTTTTGCCGCTTTCCTTAGTGGCCATTCAGAAATAGGCCTGAGGGGAGGCTATGTAAATGTCACCCACACCGAGTGGTTGAAACATTAACAAGTTTTGTGGTGGAAAGTTCACAAGCAAAGCAGGCAAAACAGTAACAGTGTAACAGGACCGTCGACTAGGGTCGTTATCGAACCTCTCAATGCTCAGACTGTGACGCGGATGTATGTCGACGCAGAGCCAGCTGCTTTTAGCTGGGCAGCTCTGCATCCCATTATCTTTTGACAGATGGTTGCTGCCTTGTGTTTCTTTTTGGCCAATCAGGAGTCACTTAAGTCGGCAAGATCTTATCTGTATCCAGCTCGGCAGCAGGCGATCAATGGCATAGCTGAGTTGCTGGTTTTCTTATTCTGGTCCGGCTATATTATGTGCCGAATTCATCGTTGCCTTCTTGTTGAACAACTTCATGCTGGCCGTTTTCAGAAACCGGGATTCTTATGCTTCTCAGAAATATCGAACACTCTAAGGGACATTGTGATCATAGGCCATATTTCCGAGGAAGAAGTCATGCAAAGATAACATGTATAATCGAAAAAGCGTCCACCCAGTCAATGGCATCACACGTATGTGTCATTATCCTGCCCTATGAAAAACCTGGCAGTTACAGAGGTACTCCGAGTGTCCCACCGCATGCGCAGAGGAGCCAAATCAGGACTTAGTCGATCTCAGTTATGTCTATGCATCAGAGGATTGCCATCAACGAGGTAGTTGTAGCATAGCCCGAGATGGCGTTCTTACTGGTTCTGGGTTGGCTAGTCCTCCCCATTATCCAACCATATAATTAAATACCTGTACGTCATATGTTAGCTGATGTCATAATCAAATACCTGTATGCCATATGTTAGCTGACGTCATAATCAAATACCCGTACGTCATATGTCAGCTGACATCATACTCCAATATCAGTATGGTATATGTTAGCTGATGTCATACTCCAATATCAGTATGGTGTATGCTAGCTGGCGTCATACTACAATATCAGTACAGTATATGTTAGCTGACGTCATACTCCAAAATCAGTATGGTATATGTTAGCTGACGTAATACTCCAATATCAGTACGTCATATGTTAGCTGACGTCATAATCAAATACCAGTACGTCATACTCCAATATCAGTATTGTATATGTTAGCTGATATCATACTCCAATATCAGCATGGTATATGTTAGATGACGTCATACTCCAATATCAGTATGGTATATGTTAGCTGACGTCATAATCAAATACCTGTACGTCATATGTTAGCTGACGTCATGCTCCAATATCAGTATAGTATATGTTAGCTAACGTCATACTCCAATATCAGTATGTCATATGTTAGCTGATGTCATAATCAAATACCTGTACGGTATATGTTAGCTGACGTTATGCTTCAATATCAGTATGGTATATGCAAGGCGCAACCTCATGCAGTGACATTGTCCTTGGCGGCCGGAGATCACAAAGCCGGGAGGGCTGCACTTCTAGGAATGGAAAAGTCCAGGCAGGTCTTTTCATGAGAAAGCGGGCACAGCACTGGCAGTGTTGAATAGTTCCCGTTGGCGAGTGACTGGATCGAGAAGCATCCTTTAGACAGTGGGAATTCAGCGGCATAAGTGGATTTTGGTCGGCGATGAGTACCAAAAGGAGAGTTTCACAGCTCTCCTGCAGCTGACGTCATACTCCAATATCAGTATGGTATATGTTAGCTGATGTCATACTCCAGTATGCATACGGTATATGGTAGCTGACGTCATACTCCAATATCAGTAAGATATATGTTAGATGACGTCATACTCCAATATCAGTATGGTATATGTTAGATGACGTCATACTCCAACATCAGTATGGCATATGTTAGCTGACGTCATAATCAAAGTGGCGTGAGCTCCGTCAAGAAAACCGAAAATTGTGTGACTTAAAGTGTAGGCCACGATGCATGCACAAATCTGACATCATATCACGGACATTTTCTTCAGAGATCCAATTCTCACAGTTCACTAAAGAGGATGGTGGTAATAATTATGTAAGTGTCAACATGTTGAATGATAAACTCATATAATAATAAAACTATAACCACTGCTAGAGAGACAGAAATAAATCAAAATAATTTGATAAAAGCAGCGAAATACCATTTATGTGACCCATATTGCGCAGTCATTTGCCTAAGCAGGTACTGATTAGTAACGCTGCTGGGCGTTGTACTCCGGTTTATGCAGGCGAATAAATAATATATCCTCTACAGCTGATCGTGTAATACGGGTTATACTCGCGCTAAGCTGTTTAGCCACTACGCCATGCAGGTAAAATAACTATACTGTTTAATTTTAAAACAATTTGACTCTAAGCAGTTGCATCAAGCGACAGGAACTACTTTCATTCATACTGGTTTATATTTAGCAGCTATCATATTACGACCCTGGAAACCAGCAGTGTATTTTGAAAATATTTTGTCCAAAAGTCGTTGCTTCCACCAGAAACAGTGTCTTTCAATTATAATATTCTCAATAATAATTAGCAGTGATTTAATAGTAGTGAGGTAATCGCTCTAAATCGGTGCAGATAGAGAATATTATTTGAATCGCTAACGAAACTAGATGATGTCCGTCGCAAGATCCTGTACCCGCAAACGGCAGCCATTCACAAACCACTACCTGCCACAGAGATTGACATAGAGATTGTACTGGTAGGTAAATAGACAAGCAAATGCAATGAATCCATCCATTATAAGTGAAGTTATTGAGCAGAAACTAAATGCATAGACATTTTGATGAATTTTAAGTCTACCCATCGACTCATGGATGTCCAGAACATTGACTATTTGTTTATGATAGTAACAGAGACTACATGTTTATCCTATGTAGTATTTTCTTCAAATATAAAGAAATGTGGAGATAAATAGAATGTCGTTTCTTTGTGTGCGTCTTGGTTTGATGATACATTCATCCGGGCCCCCACTTCCCTTGATATCTGGATCAGAGTCTATAAGACACCAAAAAGCAATTTACAGCTCAGGGTAATGGGGAAAAAAAGATTGAGCACGCTCAAGTACACGCATGCACACATGCCCGCACAGCCACACATACACCTGAATACCTGCACGCACTCTCACACATATGCGCACTGTGGCTGCAGTAAATGTGGCCACGCTGCGGGCGCATGTGTATGCGGCCTCATCCGCGACCTCCCATGATCATAATAGCTGCACGTATAGCCATATGGCCACAAAAAGCAAGCTCTAACATCACTTCCAGAGGTCTGTTGTGGTGGCTAGACCCTCCAACCCCTTCAGTCAAATTGTTATTAAAATGTGCAATTATTTACCTGTAGGGTTGTGTCTGCCTTGAAATACATATTTGTTAAGCTAGACATTGGATTATATGAAAAGAGAGGAGAAATCTAAATCCTGGGTTATTGATTTTTCTTCTACGCTATGTACCCTCTTTAGCAGAAGCCAGTCATTGGTTGAGAAGCCCTCAGGGGTGAAGAGTAAATCCTGGATTATTGATTTTTTCCTTGCTGCGGCGCCTCTTTGGCTCTACTGTTTGATTTATGTTACCATGCCACCAGATATGGCATGATATTCAGATCTCTCGACCAATCGGAATTGAAGACTCCCCACAGGGCGCAGCCTGAGTGCTATAAAAGCGGAGAGATTTGCTATAACAGTGCTCCCCCCAAAGGGGCCGGGAGGTCTCTGACCTAAAGCCCCCCCCCCCCTTGGGTGCATCAGGTCATAAGACCGTACGCACCTCCCCCGACCCAACACCTACCCCATCCCTTACCCACCCCTGTTAGGTCCAGGTTAGGCCATCCCCATTACACACGCCCAAGCATGAGGAGCAACAAAAAAAGCCATGGAAAAGAACAGCAACATGAGACAAAATCGAGAGACAACGATCAACACACACACACACACACACAGAGAGACACAAGCTAATGCACAAACCGACGTCACAAGAATTCACAAGAATTCAACAGAAACCATAAAGGCCAGGCGTGAGTCTAGACCCTAGCATTGGGAACTAGCATATAAACGCCTCAAATATTACAACACACACACTATAACAGTGCTATAGCAGTGCTCTCTCGAGACGATAGCTCAGGTAGGTAACAAACAGAGCTGTTAAACTGGCGACCCCGGGATCGCGTCTCTGTTCGGCCGACTGACGATCGTTGGAAACATAGGCAATCTCCTTCACTCACCATTGCCTCTCTCCACCCAAGAGTATAAATGGGTACCAGTGTAAAAACTGGGGACGTTACCATTACCAGACTGAAATAAAACCAGCATAGGATGGCGTGAATGGGACCTGGAATCAGGGACTCGATAGACGCCAATCAAACCAATAACTTCTATTGCAGTACTGTAGGTCAGACGATTGGCTGTGGTGTTAACGTGATCGACTGGTAATCAGCTGGACAAGGTTTAAATCTCGCTTAACTGCCAGGCGATAGGGTACCAGACGAGTAATTGCTGGCAATATCTTTCACTCCTTGTTGCCTCTCTCAACCCAGGAGTATAAATGGGGACCAGTGCAAAACTGGGAAGTTACCAATAATAGACTGAAATATAAACTATCCTAGATAGGGCGTGAATCAAACCAATAACTTCTTCTTCGTAACAGTGCTGTGCCGTAATTTTATTATGGCATGGATGGGACCTGCTAGACAGGGATTCAATATACGTCATCAAAATGCATACACCCACCCCCAATTTTATTATGGGAAAGGTGATCTTCTCCTTCCCTGGTTAAGCCTGAACATGCCTGAAAACTGTTCCACGCGACCAGCTGCGGGATCTTCAAGCTTTAATTTGGGGATACGCTATGTGCTGTATCTTCGGGGTGGGTTTAACAATTCAGTTTCATAATTAGCTATTTGCATTGTCCTACAGTTGGGATCTGCGTTATAAGCGGCGTCTCTAACTCCACACACTTGCGAGATACATATTGCATATAGGAATACCCTTCTTTTTTCAAACACCAAAATCAGGCCTTTGGGAAATTCCTCCTGACCTCATATTTAGTGACACCAAAATTAGGCCACTGGGAAATCCCACCTGATGGCGTATTTAGTGACACAAAAATTAGGTCATTGGGAAATCCCCACCTTAGCGGGGCTGGCGGCAGCATTAATTAATTTAATAGAAAAATAAAGACAATAGGAATGGCGTTCTTTTTTCTCCTTATGACCCATAGGCCTACTGGGGACACCGAAAAAAAAGGAAAAAAATATTAGAAAACCCCTCCTGACGACATATATCGGGTATAAAGACCAAATATACGTCATTAGCATACCACTAAAAATGGGTCAAATCACATCGTCACCTCCCCACTATACCTCCTTAAATTGGATCTATTGATACCACTGCCCTTTCACTAACGACTACCATTACTAGAGTTACTAAATGTTGTTTTTACAAATTATTCCGAATGATTTCACGTCTTTTACAGGCGGAAGTATTTGATTATTATATGAAGCTATTAGTCAACACCATTTAATACTTGCCTGTTCCCTTCCTTTAATTAAGAATGTAGAAGACCTCGCTCGCCGATGAATGTCAGTGCATTATCTCGTATTAGACCTTGCCAGAAATCACTTTGTTGGCCGTGCACCTGCCGCAGATGCTACCGAATACCACATGTCTTCTAATCCATTGTCTTTCATAAAGAACCCCTTAAAACCTAAAACATCATCTGTTTTATGATATCTACCTAAATGTACAGCCACATGTTGATATTTACTAGGACCACTTTTGATTAGCCCCATTACTATGGTATACATAGCTTGGTCACACGTTATGACGGTCTTGCTCTGTCCTAGTCTATGATTGACAGGAAGGAAATAATTCAAAGATGGTCCATATGCAATGGCTACTGTCGATGACTCATTGGTTGGACAATTCCAAAAATATGTATTCCATATGGGTGGGGTGGCTACGAATAGGATGCATTGTACGGGTCTTCCTTATGACTGTTTTGCACAACAATATTCATTAGCTGTGTTTGTAACGTACATAGGAGAATACAAAGTGTATTGTCACCAACAACCTCTGGTCACTACTCTCAGTTGAAACGGGAATGTCTTGTAAAGGCATTGCGTTTCTTCTGTCTTTAAGAGAAAGCCAATCTTCAAATGGCACACCTTTATCTCTGTCGGTGATAGTTACTGTACGTGTTTCTGAGAGATGAATGGCACAAGATGCAGTCATGGCAAGCTGTCATAGCATTGGCATCATCATCATCGTTAGTATACTGCTATAAGATATGTGTAGTCGCTTTAAGAGTGCTAGTTATCTACTGTATCAGAATGGAAGTTTAAGTAATCGAAAGCATGCTGGGTAAACTGTTTAGTTGTAATATTTGATGGAGTGAAAATCCCACCTTGGATCACTTTCAGAGACTTTATTAGCAGCAGTGGTGATATAGCGCTGGGTATCATGGTAACTTACAAGATTTCCTAATGGGTTCATGGCAGTTATTAGCTTCTTACTGCTTAATTATTCATGTGTTTTGGTATTGGCTGCTTTATAATACTTCCCGTGACAGCTTGTGTTAGATTTAGCACTTCTTCATGCTCCATCTTTTGTTTCTGATTGTGATTATATTTACTGCTACATTTTCACTGGAGTTTTCTAAATTTGGTCACGCTTTGACTTTCTCGTCAACACTCAAACCTTATCTTACAGTGTTATATCGACGACGTCGCGGCAATTACACGGAGAGGTCATTTATCTGCGCCCGTAAAATAGTTATTTTAAAGACGAAAGTGAGTTTTTTTCTACTCCGGATTCTATGGAAATTTGGCAGTGAATCCCTTTTACATAAACATGCCGCTACGAAATTTGAGCTATTGAGTTCAGCTGTCTGAATTAACTTTTACATGCCCCAAACCATAGTAAATATAATCTAACTGTAAAACAATATATATATATATCAGATATGCCTTACAAAATCATTGCTTTGCACAATTTGAGCGTCTGGATCTACTACTAGTAATATTTTGAAAATAATTTGATGGGAAGATGTATGTAACAAATAATTAATTTCAGATCAATCTGAAATAGTCAACATATCATTGGAGTATCGGGTCGCTCTGTTTGCAGGGGCTAACAGCATCGAAGATGCAATATGGCCAAGAATCTGATATCGTTCTCATGCCATTTACTAAAAACGATTATTTTATACTTTCATTACAAAGGTCGCGCCTCTCAATTCCACAAAACGTTCCTGGCCACGCAATAAAGCCGCTCAGTAAATTGTCCGATCCAATCGAGGAGACAATTGTCAGTGAATTGTACAGCGTTTTTCACGGAATTGCCATTGACATTCTACCAGTCCAATTAACACCAAGCTATAAATCTATCAACCTAGGAGGCCGCATTTAAGACAAGATTGTCTCAAACAGATCGACGCCAAATCAGTGTATTAACCCTCTTAGGCTCTCATTCTCACACGTCAGAAACAGATCATTCCTTGTGATAGAAGGAATATGCTGTTGAATGCTTTCAAAATAATTTGACTTGGAGCTGTTGCTACCCAACAATAGACGACCGCCAAATTAGTTTTGAAATAGTTAACCCTTGTTCTGTAGCCTATAGTTTGCATGCAATTGAGAAACAGAAAGTGGAAATACAACTCTGAGGGTCGATTATGCGTAGGTGAGTTGTTATGGGAGGGGCTGGAGACCACCTACTAGTTACCAAGTAGCCTACAACTTCTTTTTAATACATTCGCGTATATAGGAGAGGGTCTCTATCCAATTCCTGCACTACATTCCGAGAATATACACTTTCAAATTAGACTGGATAAAGAATTGTAATAGATTGCAAATTTTCAGCATCTACATATTTTCCGATGTCACCCCACCCAACCCCTAAACACGTCGCCATTCGTCAACCAACAACGCCACATATTTGGAGTGTATATAAAACTATAGGTACCAACATGTATTAGGCAGGCAAAGGGCGCCATAATATCACTGTACTAAGTGTCTTGCCATCAGACTTCAAAGAAAGGACGCCACAATATCACCGCACTTAGTGTCTTGCCATCAGACCTCAAAGGACGCCAAAATGTCACCACGCTAAGTCTCTTGCCATCAGATCTCAAAGAAAGAACGCTGCAATATCACCACACTAAGTGCCTTGCCATCAGACCTCAAAGAAAGGACGCCACAATATCACTGTGCTAAGTGTCTCGCCATCAGACCTCAAAGAAATGACGCTATAATATCACCGTGCTAAGTGTCTTGGCATCAGACTTCAAAGAAAGGATGGCACAATATCACCGCGCTAAGCATCTCGCCATCAGACCTCAAAGAAAGGACGCCACAATATCACCACGCTAAGTGTCTCACCATCAGATCTCAAAGAAAGGACGCCACAATATCATCACGCTAGGTTTTTCACCATCAGACCTCAAAGAAAGGACGCCACAATATCACCACGCTAAGTGTCTCGCCATCAGATTTCAAAGAAATGACACCACAATATCACCAGGCTAAGTGTCTCATCATCAGACCTCAAAGAAAGGACGCCACAATATCATCACATCTAAGTGTCTCGCCATCAGATCTCAAAGAAAGGACACCACAATATCACCATGCTAAGTGTCTCACCATCAGAACTCAAAGAAAGGACGCCACAATATCATCACACTAAGTGTCTCGCCATCAGATCTCAAAGTAAGGACGCTAAAATATCATCACGCGAAGTGTTTCGCCATCAGATTTCAAAGAAAGGATGCCACAATATCAGCAAGCGTCTTGCCAGCAGACCTCAAAGAAATGACGCCACAATATCATCACGCTAAGTGTCTCGCAATCAGATCTCAAAAGAAAGGACGCCACAATATCACCATGCTAAGTGTCTCGCCATCAGATCTCAAAGAAAGGACCCCACAATATCACCATGCTAAGTGTCTCACCATCAGACCTCAAAGAAAGGACGCCACAATATCATCACGCTAAGTGTTTCGCCATCAAACCTCATAGAAAGGACGCCACAATATCACCGCGCTAAGCGTCTCGCCATACGACCTCAAAGAAAGGACGCTACAATATCACCACGCTAAGTGTCTCGCCATCAGATCTCAAAGAAAGGACGCCACAATATCACCATGCTAAGTGTCTCACCATCAGAACTCAAAGAAAGGACGCCACAATATCATCACACTAAGTGTCTCGCCATCAGACCTCAAAGAAAGGACGCCAAAACATCACCACGCTAAGTGTCTCGCAATCAGATCTCAAAATAAAGGACGCCACAATATCACCATGCTAAGTGTCTCGCCATCAGATCTCAAAGAAAGGACGCCACAATATCACCATGCTAAGTATTTCGCCATCAGACCTCATAGAAAGGACACCACAATATCACTATGCTAAGTGTCTCACCATCAGACCTCAAAGAAAGGAACCACAATATCACCAAGCGTCTCGCCATCAGACCTCAAAGAAAGGACGCCACAATATCACCACGCTAAGTGTCTCGCCATCAGATCTCAAAGAAAGGACGCCACAATATCACCATGCTAAGTGTCTCACCATCAGACCTCAAAGAAAGGACGCCACAATATCATCACGCTAAGTGTTTCGCCATCAGACCTCAAAGAAAGGACGCCACAATATCACCACGCTAAGTGTCTTGCCATCAGACCTCAAAGAAAGGACGCCACAATATCACCACGCTAAGTGTCTCGCAATCAGATCTCAAAAGAAAGGACGCCACAATATCACCATGCTAAGTGTCTCGCCATCAGATCTCAAAGAAAGGACGCCACAATATCACCGTGCTAAGTGTCTTGGCATCAGACTTCAAAGAAAGGATGGCACAATATCACCGCGCTAAGCATCTCGCCATCATACCTCAAAGAAATGACGCCACAATATCACCACGCTAAGTGTCTCGCCATCAGATCTCAAAGAAAGGACGCCACAATATCATCACGCTAGGTGTTTCACCATCAGACCTCAAAGAAAGGACGCCACAATATCACCACGCTAAGTGTCTCGCCATCAGATCTCAAAGAAAGGACGACACAATATCGCCGCACTAAGTGTCTCACCATCAGACCTCAACGAATGGACGCCACAATATCATCACGCTAAGTGTCTTCCCATCAGACCTCAAAGAAAGGATGCCACAATATCACCACGCTAAGTGTCTTGCCATCAGACCTCAAAGAAAGGATGCCACAATATCACCACGCTAAGTGTCTTGTCATCAGACCTCAAAGGACGCCACACTATCACCCCGCTAAGTGTCTTGCCATCAGACCTCAATGAAAGGACGCCACAATATGACCATGCTAAGTGTCTCGCCATAAGACCTCATGGAAAGGATGCCACAATATCACCAAGCTAAGTATCTCGCCATCAGACCTCAAAGAAAGGATGCCACAATATCACCACACTAAGTGTCTCGCCATCAGACCTCAAAGAAAGGACGCCACAATATCACCATGCTAAGTGTCTCACCATCAGACCTCAAAGAAAGGACGCCACAATATCACCACTCTAAGTGTCTTGCCATCAGACCTCAAAGGACGCCACAATATCATCGCACTAAGTATCTCACCATCAGATCTCAAAGAAAGGATGCCACAATATCACCGCGCCACGTGTCTCGCCATCATTCCTCAAAGAAAGGATGCCACAATATCACCGCGCCAAGTGTCTCGCCATCAGTCCTCAAAGGAAGGATGCCACAATATCACCATGCTAAGTGTCTCACCATCATACCTCAAAGAAAGGACGCCACAATATCACCGCGCTAATTGTCTTGCCTTCAGACCTCAAAGAACGTACTCTAGGATCACTAAAGACTAGAAATTACCTAAATGAGCTTAGGATGTTCGCAGTGGACACGACATAGGGGAAAGGTTGGAAAAAAATCGTCGTCGTCATCGTCATCATCATCTACAACTGATGCCTGGGTCGACGTACTTACTAATGAATAGAATAGTTTTCCCCCCACTTTCTTCCGGCACCACCCGCCTCCACTATGTGTTAGGTTAAGTAATACTACTACATTGCTAATGTGAGACTCGTGATAGATACTGATAGACAGATATATTTCACAATCGGCCATATATTCCCAATGCTATGCACAATTGATAGATCCGATCTGCCGCTCAAGTATATGGCATCTTAAATAACTACATCACTTGTATGATGACGTCACAATCAAAATGCGTAGTGAACGACGTATCTAGCTCCGTCACGGACATTAAATGGGTTCGTCAAGTTGTACGAATTAAATGTCTTTGCCATAGACAGCTACATCACCTAGTAAAATTAGTTTCAAAATATTTAACATTTTACCTGTATAATTACCGTGATATTGGTATTGTGAGAAAAATCAGGGTTCGATTGATCCCAACATGAGCAAAGCGTGGGCGGATCGTAGCTGGAAATGGGAGGGGCAAATCTAGAAATGGATCCCTCGATTGGCTGTAATTAGCTCGTGACGCGCCGTGTCAGCCTCTGGATGGAATGGAGGAATCCAGTTTCTAAGTCAATCGTATGATGTCATAATTAACTACATCACATGCCAGCTGATGTCATAATGAATTATGTCATGAATGACGCTATATAATCCGTCATAAATGCTAAATAGTTCGTCAAGTTGCACGAATTGTATGTCTTCACGAGTTAATAAACATTCTGCCGAATATTTTGAAACTAATTTGACTGGGCGCTTTTGCTGACATAGGCAACAACAGCACCGAGGCAAATTAGTTTCACAGTATTCAATAGCTTACCTGTATAGGTTTCTGGAAATTGAGATACAGAGTGTAGGGATCGATTGATCACAACAATGCGTGGGTGGAGCTGAGCCTAGGAATGGGCGGTGCATAGCTAAAACTATTTCTCCATTGCATTGTTTCTGATTGGTTCTATCAATATTGTACGTTCTATATCCATAGATTTCATTATTATGATATCCATAATCAATAGGTCTATACGTTAGACTTGCTACCAATGCCAAGATCACGTATTCAATATCATGCTGCAGACCTCCTGGCTTTTACAGGTACCAATTGGCGGTCTGGGAGGTGCGGATTCTTGATGGGCCTTGGCAACTTGCAAATGGCGCGCTTGAAACAGAATATCAATTTTAAGACCAGCCACCTCAAGGAGAATTAAAATTCGATTTAACTGACTATAAATCTCTCAAAGCGTCGGCCATGTCTATTCCGCTTCGCTGCAAATATAGCGGCAATAAAACATATCATACTAGATAATATATTACGCTGCACAGTAAATGTGTAACTGTTTCGTAAATTGGAACGTTCCACTTAACAGTTCGGATAATTTGGAGGCGTAAAGCCAGAACATACTCTATGGGTGCTTTCGATTGGGCTAGTGTTGAGCGCACTAGGGTCGGGTTGAATTCGTTTGTGCGAATTTAGCAGGGTTTAATAACAATCGTGATAATGCACGTTCGGGCCGTCCACTACTAACACAGTGAAGGCGCATAACCTGCGTTATCAGGGCATGATTATGGCGTCATAATTGAGTCTGTGTGACGTCACAACAAGAGTGTTGCAGAACTCGCGCAAACGAATTTACTCTCAAACGTATTCGTTTGTGTGAGTTCTGCAAAACTGTTGTTCTGGCGTACACAGATTCATAGACGTCATAATCAATTACATCACGAGTATGTTGACGTCAAAACATATTTATGTATCTAAGATGAATGTTGACAAACTATAGGGACGTATATGAGCTTGTCACTTAGTAAGAAATATTTTCTTCGCTTATCTAGCTAGCCTCAGATTTGTAAGGAAGCTGCAATCTTCGTCACAGTCGTTTTAAGTGGATAACAAATGCTCATCTTATCATAAAGAAATTACTTTATTTTGTACCTGTGTATCCACCCAACCCCGCCACCACCCCCAACCCCCCCCCCCCCCCCCACCCACCACCTTCATCTTCGTCATCATTGTTGTTTATCTTTGTCATTGTGATTGATTCCGCAATGCTATTGAATACACATGTCGTCAATTTATGCAAACTGTTCTGGAGTATTTGATATAGTAGACAATTTTTCTACTGAGCATAAATTGCTACCAGATTCACAAATTGGATTTAAAATGAACAGCCGCACCGCTGATCATATTTATGCTTTAAAGACCTTGATTGAAAGGTATGCCAAATCATCTAAACAATATTTATTTTGCTGTTTCGTGGATTTTAAATCTGCATTTGACTCTGTCTCCAGGAACGCTCTCTTATATAAATTACTATTATCCGGAATAGGTGGTAACTTTTTAAATACACTACAGAGCATGTATTCCGGAGTTTCATATTGCATAAAACTTCAAAAATTACCACAGTAATCCTTTCCCGTCTAGTGTTGGGCATAAACAGGGTTGTGTATTAAGCCCACTTTTATTTAACATGTATATTCGTGACCTGCCCAACATTTTTGCTCAGCAGTGTGATCCAGTCGCGCTAGATAACATAACTACAAATTGCCTCATGTACGCTGACGATCTGGTATTACTGTCTAAATCACATACCGGGCTCCAAACTGCACTCAATAATCTAAGTGCATATTGTGATAAATGGGGCCTGGTGGTTAATTTTGCAAAAACTAAGGTACTCATTCTCAATAAAGGTGGTAAACTATTAAATAATTATCTGTTTACATACAACGGTAACATTATTGAAATAGTCCAGACTCATTGCTACCTGGCTATAGCATTTGTTGCTTCTGGTAACTTTAAGACAGCTTGCGAACGCCTTTGCGAGCAAGCCACTAAAGCCATTTTCAAACTAAGGCAAATTAACGTTAGGACCAACATATTTACGGGACTTGTTCTCTTCAAGCGATTGATTTCCCCTATTTTAATGTACGGATGCGAAGTTTGGGGCCCATATGTTCTTAAAGGTCTTAGGACTCATGGCTTTAAAAGAATCTGCGACAATTTACCAGCAGAAAGGGTTGTTATGAAATTTTGTAATACATACTTGGTGTTCGTAGAAATGCACCCAATGATGCAGTCCACGGCGAATTGGGTCATCATACGCTTCTTACATCCTGTTTGGCGCTTGCAATGACATATTGGCACAGGCTGCGTGCACTAGATGATACTTCCATAGTCCGCAAAGCCTATTGTGAATCCTATTCTAATATATCGAGTAATTGTAATTGGCCGTTCTTCATCAGCGAACTGTGTACCTATTTTGGTTTCGACTATACGTGGGATAACACGGTTGTTGGTCAGACGGAATTTGATGTTAAGAAATTAAAACTTTTAATGCAGTCCAAATATGTAGACGTTTGGAAAGATAACCTTCTAAACATAAATGCTAAATTACGCACTTATGGATTGTTTAAGTTTAACTTTGCGATGGAAAACTATCTGATTAATTCTCGAAATCTCTTAATACGTAAGGAGTTCACGAAACTTAGAGTTAGTGCACACAGCCTGGCGATTGAACTCGGAAGACACCAAAAGGTACCACTTGAACGCAGGATATGCAAGATGTGTGTATCAGAGGGTATTGAAGACGAGAAGCGCGTTATCCTGCATTGTTCTGCTTATGACAATGACAGACAGAAACTCTTCAATGCACTCGGCTCCTTTTGCGACTTCCCATCATTAATTGATGATGAGAAGTTCGTGTTCCTAGTGTCCTGCAATAACGGTTATACAGAAATCTCTGAACTGATTTTACCCTTTGTCCATGCATGTGTGCTAAAACAACATTCTACAACTATTGATCCCATGCATTCGGATAGGCCTCTGTGACCATAACTTAATACATTGTATCTCTCCACCTATCCTGCTGTTTTGTAGATATAGGCTACTGACTGTTATAGTGTGTATATATTGTTAATGCGTGTGTATTTTATGTTTTTTATTGTATATATTGTAAGTGCTGTATGCAGACACCATACTGTATGGTTTTTAGGCAATAAATTGAAATTGAATCGTCGTCGACGACGACGACGACAATTACGACGATTACGACAACGACGACGACGATATTAGTGGCTGCGACAAGGACAAACACGGCAAATAACCTAATATACATTATTATTATTATTATTATTATTATTATTATTATTATTATTATTATTATTATTATTATTATTATTATTATTATTTCAATTAATTAATATTGACTGTCAATCCATTATCGTTGCTTTACTGACAATTGGTTTCAATGGCCCGCTGGGGATGTATAAAAAGCGAATTGTCCCATCATAACGTTAGTTTCTACATTATATGGTAATTGGCCATAATCGAAGCGCACTTCTATAAATGCGCTATAGCCCTGTGGGTACGCATTACAATAGGCCCAATAAGAGCATTTAACGCAGAATTTAAATGATTATCGAATGCGTACTATCGGTTGTATGCGTGGCCAGACGGGCTCCCGGTAGAGCTGTGGGAATGCTATTTCAACGACAAAGTGGCGAAGGTGGGAAATGCTTAATTGAAAAGCCATGTTGTCTGCCTGTTAGTCCCCTATGTTCCTGTATGTGCAGGAACGGAGAGACATTATTGTAAATACATAAGGGAGATTTATTGTCTCTACATTACAAATATAATGCCAGATATTATTTCTGTACGGGTATTCCTTGCTTTAATACGAGGACCAGACACATATACCTTATTTTAGACCAATATTTCTAACACCGAAAGAAATGAGGAAAGAATACGAGAAATTTATAAAATGCAAACGATAAAATTAAGGCATTCGAGTTTATGACGTGTCCACTTCTTGTCGCTTAGCAACAAGAATCTTTGTTCATATATGCAGATGCAATATTAATCCAGTTTTGCGCATGTTTAAGTTTCATATAGAATTCATAACGCCAGGTCCAAATGATCTTCGACTGATCCCCCATCATGCACGCCCAAGCAACAAGAACTCATTCCCACCATGTGTATCGCGAAGTAAACGTTCCGCGGTCTTAACCATTTAGCACTCATATAAGCAAAAAAACGGCTTCTGGAGTGGTCTTGAGAAATGTCTATTTGCAGACCAAGAAGAGATTATTTTTGAAAATTTACCACTGGAATGACTGGCTCGATAACCGAGCCAGTCATTCCAGTGGCAAATTTTTTCTAAATGTTCTTCTTATGGTCTACAAATGGACATTTTCTAATGAAAAAATTGAAATTTTCTTGAACGTATTCGAGGGTTAAAGGATTAATTTTTCATGGACAAAAGCTGATATTCCAGAATTATGCTATGTTAGATTCAGGTATTAGATACTCAGTAACAGACCATCGGCACAAACGATTCCATAAGAGTATGATCTACAGATAATCTCGTTTTCGCAGTTCCGCGTTGCAGAGATGTACCCAAGATATCACAACCATAGCCCCTAATACATCACACCCAGAGAACTTCGGATCCGATCTGCCACTGACGTGATAATCAATTAAGTCACATGTAAGCGGATGTCACAATCAAAATGCGCAATGACTGACGTATCTAGATCCGACATGAACATTTCAATGTCCGTCAAGTGTACGAATTGTATGTCATTGACGGATTTACTATTTAATAAACATTCTGTCGAATATTTTGAAACTAATTTTGATGCTAATTTGACTGAGTGCTGTTGCTGCCATATGCAACAACAGCACCCAGTCAAATTACTTTCAAAATATTCAACATTTTACCTTGAAATTGGGATTCTGTGAATGTAGATTTCAAAGAAGATAACTCTATCCCAACATGCGCAATATGTGGGCTGAGATTAGCTAGAAATGGGATGTGCATAGATAGAAATGGGAGGGGCATGGCTATAAATGGGCTGTGTATAGTTAGAAAGGGGCGGGGCATAGCTAGGAATGGGCGGTACATAGCTATAAATGAGCGGGGCATAGCTGGGATCCGAATTGGCTGTGCATAGCTAGAAATGGGATGTGCGTAGCTAGAAATGGGAGGGGAATAGCTAGAAACGGGTGGTGCATAGCTAGAAATGGGCTGTACATAGTTAGAATGGAGCAGGGCATAGCTAGGAATGGGCGGTACATGGCTAGAAATGGGCGGGGCATAGCTAGAAATGGGCGGTGCATAGCTAGAAATGGGATGTGCATAGCTAGGAATGGAAATGGTATAACTAGGAATGGGCGTGGCGTAGCTAGAAATGGACGGGACATAGAAATGGATCCCTCACTTCTCATTAGATGCGTGACCATGTATTATATAGGCACACACACGCGTGCACGCGCGTACGTACGTACGCAGGCACTCACGCACAGCGCAAACATACTTAACCCGGAAGCACATTTGAAATCGATACGCAGTAAGATATCTTATATTGTCGAAGTTCAGGTAAGAGCTATTGTTTGTTGCTTTTTTATGTTGCAGCGTATCCTTAAGCGGGTTAGACCTCAAACGCATTTAAATGTCTCTTCCGGGACGTGCTGTCGCTCGCGGCTATGCAGACTTTATTGCCAACCGATCAGGGCGAATATCAAGTAGAGAGAGGTCTTGAAAGCATGCCTATTAGTGTTTGATATTTAAATGGCCATAATACTATCCCTGGAAGCGGTATGGGTGAATATTTAAACAAGTCATTCTATAAGATATTGGCTCTCTCTCAATAAACGGCAGGCATATCTCTGCGCAAAATCAAGTACCTGTGTTTCCCAAGGCAATATAGGAAAGAATCGGTCAAACAATTATCATTACACACACCATTACCTCCAGTCCACCTACCATCCGCCACACACTGTCTGCTATTGGCATGTTCTAAAAGGCCGTTACAATGGCTTTATGAAGACGCATCCTTACTTGCTCTTTTGGTTTTGAAACAGAACTTAATCTTAGCAACTACATTACTTTGACATAGCTCCCGGTTTTCTATATGCCATAGGGCATATATGGAGAAGAAATTGCGCTTTACTTACAAATACACGACGATGTAAGCAACAGCAATGAAGAGAAGAACACGACCGGCCCGAGACGTCATCGTTATCAGTAACATCACAGCCATCGTTATCTTCTGGACACCTCGACATCGACTCAATCATTTACCCTGTCAGCTTCTGCTATAGCTCCGATGCAGGGTTTCCTATGAAATTCCAGTGTCTCAAGACAACTATGAGGAAGCCTGTTAAATATTTTGAAACTAGTTCGACTGGAATCACGTGGGTCACTTGAATCAAGTCATCATCATAGGCGGATATATTTCTAGCTATGCCCCACCCATGTTTAGCTATGCGCCACCCGTTTCCAGCTATGCCATGCCCACTTTGTGCGTGAATCTGCCCCAACAGGTTCCAAAACTAGCAATCTTCAACCAAATATACTTCATAGTATGCAAAACAGAATCAAAGCCCCTGCTTCTGGATGCTCGTTCTTATGGAGATTAAGACCTCAATTCTGAACATAAACAAGCCATCACACGCCTGCAGAAGAACCACCTCTATAGAATAGACACGCACCATACCAGGCAAGAGGGTAAAGTCAGCTACGAATTACCCAAGCTCATTGGCGACACTGCCACTCAAATGCCATACAAAAAGGCCCTCGGGGAGCAAATAGCTAATATCGGCGCCAGCTCTAATCCAAACAACGCCATAACGAAAATATTCAAATTGTAAATATTGGACATGATTGGATTCGAAGATTTGCTAGCATCGACGATCATCATAGACCTTCTATTATTTACGTTACCAGCTTAACCTTGGCGAGCCTGTATTTGACCCTAACCTTTGTGATGCCATTTCGGATATGAATATTCATTAATGTCATCATCATCATCATGTCGTCATTATAAGTTGTTCTAATTTTATATAGGACTGACCTAATAATTGTGGTATTCCGCATGGAGCCAAACATTATGGCTGCTTTACACAGGGATTGTTAAATGCCACTGACTGAGTCATTTTGCAATGATAGTGTGATAGCGCCATTTAATGCTTTATGATTTTACTATTTAAATGTTATTTGATAATCGCTCATTTTAGGAATGAACAAACAAACAAGATGGATGAATGGACGGATGGATGTATCGACACACAGGAGGACATCCATAGGCCATTAAAAATATACGTTGTACTAGTTGAAATTCACCTTTCCAGAGTACCCACCCATCATATGACGTCATAATGAACTGCGTGGCATGTACAATGACATCATAATGAATGACGTCATAGATGACGTCGATAAGTACGTCACGAACGCATATTTGAAGACGGTCTATACTTTGTTGTACAAATTGTTTGCTTTTACTATTTAAGAAACATTCTGTTGAATATCTTGAAACTACTTTGACTGGGCGCTGTTGCTGCCATAGGCAGCAACAGCACCCAGTCAAATTAGTTACAAAATATTCAATAGCTTCCATGTATAGTTTTCAGGAAATTGATAGTTACGGCATTCGGAGATCGATCAATCCCAACACGGCGCGGTGTGGGTGGAGCTTAGCTAGTGATGGACGGGGTATAGTTAAAAATGGAAAGGTCCATTGATGATAGTTTAAACCGGTTGATGTTGAACATAATATTAGAATGATTTGACTTACATCGAGTACACGTTTCTGCATGGAGCCAAGATTTATCCCAAGCTCACGCAGGTGGTTAAATTTCCTGTTCTCTTTGACTTTCATAATAGAAGCATGTGACTATGAATTACAACTTACACCCACTCGTGGTTTTTCAATAATTGAGGTGTCAAGTATGTGCCAGGTAAGAGATCAATCCATAATGCACTTTGATGGATAAGAACTCTGTGAACTCCAAGCTTGCCCATTATAAATGAATAGGAGAAACTTAGTCATAGACCTGTTTGGCAAGTTTGGAACGCTTAAGCAATAGATGGAATTAGGGTTTGCCGTAGTAATCAAAATAGGAATGTTATTGTTAACTGCTTGAATATTCGCCATCTTAATCCTGATTGTACCAGATTGACCTGGCACATATTGCACCATGAGAAAGCTTCAGAATATGATTTGATTTGTCAGTATGTTGGGTAATGTCGATCAAATACAAGGAATAGTTATCATAATAATTAGTTATGAGCATGTGTCTGTGCTTGCTTAGTTCTATATATGACACCTACACAGTGCTTAGATTATCACTGGTCTATCAGCTGATCCTAAGATCAGTAATTATTGCAATAATAGCTCTCTTGGTACAAAATTGTTATAGCTATTGGATTTTCAGTATTAGTCTAGTCAATTATAGAAATTGATCTGTGAATATTTATCAAGTTATTTCTCAAGTTTAATAAATCCATATTCGTTAATTGCTACTAGTAGTTGCGTTAGTCTTTGAGTAAGACATTATTCATGTGTGTCGAGAGAAAGACAACCTTTCTCCCGAATCTGAATCTTCAAGTCATCAGGCCCAGTCCTGACCAGTCGACAGGTGTCTCAAGTAAGCGTAAGAAGTATCCAATTGTTTCAAAATGTATGTGATCGTATGCTACCAGCATTTCATAGGAGTTTTCAAAGACAAGAACGAAATTGTGTATACTGATACCATACTACTAATACTATCAGCAGAGTGGAAAGCACTACGACTGTAGATCTATCAAAGTCGCCAAATTGAAGACCACGCCAAACTATACAGGGAACACAAGAAACCTAAGCAAACAATGCGAGTATCTTACCACTCAGCACCACTCACTGTACACAACTTTGACGGACATTTACTGGACTGACCAGAGTAAAACAGACGCAGTTCGAGAATGGTTCAGGAAATAGTTCACTGACCACGATGATGAGGCCTTGCATCTGTTGGCAGGCGACCTCAGGGCATTAATTGAAACAACAGAAGTGGAGACGGCATTCAAAGCCATGAAAATGGGCATGCATCCGAACCTGATAGCATGGGCAATGAACTACTAAAATATGCAAGTGACATTAACTTAAAAACGATCATCCACATAATCAATTCAACCAATCCTATCCACTGTTGCCATATTCCGCATCTGATTCAAGATCGATGACTTCAATGGATCATGCCAAGGTGGCTTTAAACGTGGAGGCATCTGCACATACATTGTATGGGCTTGACGCATGGTTGTGTCGGTAGTCATGTCCAAACACTGGGATCTCCACAAAATGAGCATTGACATGTCGCGAGCTTTGGGCACAATTACACGCTCAATGATGTACTACGCCAGGCCAGTTACAATGAAGACTACTGCTTTCAGACACCAAGCGGAGTGTACGAGGCCGGACAGTGAAGTATGCAGAGTTTGAGACATCAATCAGCTCCCCACTGAAAAGTGTTTATGTGTTGTGGTTTTCAGCTGCTATCTTACTGCAGCCTTGAGATCTGTGTGGGGAAAATACCATGTGACCAAGCTCCAAGTGTCCATACTGGGTATGCCGTTAGAGATAGTACAGATGCCAACGATATGGACTTCGTAGACGATGAAAAGAAATCGCTTGACGAATTATTCCCGATAGACGCGAGCAAACTAAAAAATGAGAAGCTCTATATGAATGAATCCAAAAAGAAAGTTCACCCACATATAGTATCTAGGCACGGAACTAAGGAAACTAAAGAAAATAATGACGCACTTCGTGGCGGCGAACCATGGAGGAAAAGCAAAAACCTGGGCTCACTGCTCTGTGGTATGCCTGACGTTGCTGCACAATGCGTCATGGGAAACATAGCGTTCTAGTCCTTCCGGAAGCTGCGATTCGTAGATAAAAATTACCTTGACAAGAAGACTACGTTTGTACAACGCAACCTGTGTATCCTTAATGCTGTATAACTGTAACAGCTCGGCAGCTCCAAAGGCAGCTCTAGACAAACTCGATGCTTGCCACCGCACACACTTAGGCACCATCACTGGACACTGATGGCCAGAAAGCATAATTTCCAATGACGTACTATACAAGATATGTAATACATAGTCGGAGTCCGTAAAATCGTCCAGCAAAGATGTTCCATGTTTGGCCATGTGCTAAGGATGTCATAAGATACTCCCGCACAGAGAGCTTTGGAATCCAGCCAGTAAATATAAAGCCAGGAGAAGATGGCATTACATAAATATGTTAAGCGTGCTACGAAGCGACATCAACAATAAAGGACTCGGTGCACCCAGATCAAGAATGGGTCTGAGTAAACTAAAGCTTTTGGATGAGGACAAGACACGGTGGTCAAAAGTGCAGAAGGACTGCTCGCAGCTGTGGGATGTTTCTACTACTGCAGCCGCAAAATACAGTACATTACCATCATCATAGCAAATGGGGTGGGTCTGTGAGTTAGTGCATACTGGTAGGTAGATTTGGAGGGAAGAATACTGAAATCTAGGAAGGGATGGGGAGGCGGCAAGTGCCACAGCCGCAGCCACCTCCTGGCTACGGTTACATGGTTGCAATTAGCACTAAATATTGATCAAATAGCGCATACTCCGTGGTCTGTATGTTCATGGAATATTCCGCTTATTATGTTGAAATTAATTTGACTATGAACCATTGTTACAAGTAACGACTTCCAAATCAAGTTAGTTTCTAGTCATTTTACGTGAATGTTTGTTGAGAAATGACGATTTTCTGATCGTGGTATTGGAAGTGAAGGGTTGGGGTATATATGTGGTGGCGTAAAATCATTTCATTACCTCCAGTCATGACCTCTTGGAACCCTAATAATAATAATAATAATAATAATAATAATAATAATAATAATAATAATAATAATAATAATAACTAGATAACATTTACTGAAGCAACTGTAAATCAGCGATGTCTGGTAATAAAAAAAAGTATAAGGCCTCTTCTAAGGCCATTGAACACGTCTCATGATGATCTAATACAAACTCTATGTGTAGTCACAGCTCAAAGATCCATGCTGGAAATGCCCATTGGTTTAAACTAAAAGGTCACCTTGACACTAAAGATAAAATAAAGTGATAAAATAACACGATCTGTGAAGTTGCATGATGAAAGGTAAGTAACTTATGCCAAACATGAAGACTGGAAAGATTTTTTCCGTGAATAACCTTGACCCCAAGGGAGATATTACAATTTTCCTTGAGAATCTTTTAGAGCTCTCAATGTTCTAGAATCTGCCCAGGTTTGAATAGAACCGCAAGAAAGCTATAGGAGATAACACTGTTCCAATATTGCTCCTATAGGTTTACTATGGGGATATGTGGCACTTAAAGGGAATCACCAGACCCTCTATACTACTGTGTATAAAATGAATCTACAGACCGTAACGTTTTCAAAAATATAATTGTAAGATCTGTGCTCAAATTAGAAATATATATCTTCGTTATTTAAATATGTGGTACAGAATCGCGCCAAAGTTCACATAGATGAGATAAAAACTCAAGGCGTAGGCGCGTTCCAAATCTCCATCCTCAAAATCCCACAAAGTGCC